>VZRN01001509.1:52022-153123 GCA_013397935.1 Dasyornis broadbenti | reverse complement strand
AACCCAACAACCCCCCCACCCCCCAACCCTCCTCTCTTCTTTTCTGTGATGTATTAATTTCATGTAAAAGATTGTTGTTAACTGGCCCAGACTCTGAAAGGTATATCTTAAATTAAACACTTTATAAACTATCCTTATCACAGCCACTCTATGTGTTGTCCATGCCTGAGACAAAAGTGTGTATCAGTTTCCTATAGAATAATTGCCATTCTGCATTTCTAACCAAACAATTCTTAATGAATCTAAGTAGTCTGATCAATTTTCTTAGCCTCCAGGTCAAATATATTTTTGTTAACCAGAATATATTTTATCAGACGATAGATAAAATAGTGTTTATTTGAGGACCCAAAAGTCTCTTCTGAAATTTATGAGTATTGCAGTTTGTATGTCTGTTTGTTAAACTGCACATGAAGCTGTTATAAAATAAAATATAATTAAATACTAGCTTAATACATGACATTTCACTTTTCACATTCTGGTAATTGTGGACTACTTTTAATGTTTAAATTTACAGACTTTCGGAATAGATTAGGTGTGAATTATTCTACAAAGAACAAGTAATGTTTTCCCTTATTCCCTCATCCTCCAAGATTCCATGGTGAGGAATGATGATTTCATGTTTACTGTTGCTGGTAAACTTGGTTATATGTTTTCCCACTTCAAATCCTGTGTAACAGTAACTGCTTGACACATATAGTTTGTCTACCTAATGGAACTACCCAGTCAGATCTGCACAAATCGTGAGCTGAAAATTTAAAATACAGATTTATAACCTAATAAGTGCTTTATATATAGCAAAACACTAAGAAATATTTTAAAGATAAATCCATAATACAAAGTCAAATAATAATTAAAACTCTAAAATATATCTGTGCTGAAATTAGAGAAATTAAATTATATATAAACTAACTAGAAACTACCTCATTTTCTAGAAATTGCTGAAATTATTAACACACATCAGCAAGATCTAGTGCCTTTTTCCAGAAGACATTTATTTCTTATTTCAAATACTATATTAATCTTAATTCCAGGAAACCTGATGAGAGAAGCAATCATTTCCTTAACAGAGTTGCTCTTGAATAATGTGTTGTAAAAACACCATGGTGTCATTCACAAAATGTTATGAAGCAAAAGATTCTGAATAGCCAGTCATTAAGTAAGCATCATCATTCTGCACACAGAGTAAGACAGTTTTTCTCTGGGAAAAGTAGTGCATGATCATGTAATTAAGAAACTATCTTACAGTGCACACACAAGGCGGGCAATTAAAGGTTGTTTCAACCCCTTAGTACTACCATTCTTAACTTCTCAGCATTTGATGATGAATTCCTAATAATAATTTTATAGGTTTGTTAATAATTGCGGAATAATCTTATTGCAATCTTTTCAAAAATTTTACCTTTTATTTTTACATATCTTTTACTTCATACAATTTTTCTAATTAATTTAACGCATATTTTGTCCAGCTATTGCAACAATGACTTCTAAAGGAAAAAAGAAACCTGAAAAAACTGAAATAAGTCCTATTAAATATGTTACAGTGATTGTGTTTTGATTTTAGGGAACACAGAACACAATGCTATCAATTTTGAAGACAAAGAAAATTGGTTTCCTGATTACTAATACAACATGAAGAAATTAGCCAACTATTCAGCTTGATAATCTATTTCCTTTACTTGGCAACAAGGCTTGTTCTCTGCTTTCCACATTACAGAAATGCCTTAGGATTATTTTCTAGCAAATACTTCTTTCTATGCAAATTGTATAGTGAAGGTGCCTTCTCTACAAAAGCTTGTAACTTAAAAAATACGTAGCTATATGCTATTAATATGTCATGTATAAGGTAGTGTGTATCTAACTATCATCAGAGACTTGTGGTAGACTCCAAATAATCCCTTTGATCTTTGATTTGGACACAGGCCATCTAAAAGCAAACACAGGCAGGGATTTAAACAACAGGCTGTGTCTTCACTAGTTTAACATATATAACCATTTCAGTGGGCTAGGGTTAAGAGACCAAAATTTCTCTGTCTCTCTGATAGTGACAGAAACAATGATTACAGGTGGAAGTGCAGGTTCATTTTCTTCTTTGGACTCAGGCCTCTGATTTCAGCCACGACACAGAATGAAATAATATACAACAAAAACACTAGAATTTACATTTCTCTTCTTTAACAACACTACATCCCTGGGATTCATGAAGGCGGGAAAATAGTCACTAGTCTCTTACAGATGATGTATTGGGAAAATTACCCTCTTTATTCCACAAAAGGCAGCAATCAAGCAGATCTTCTGTGCCTTTGTGAACATCCTCCAAACCTTCATGTTCTCAAGGAAGATGAATTTGGCATCTAGAGCAAGACCATCCAAAAATGTGATAAAAGGGAACAAGAAAAATGAGTGGTCATTTAATACTGGTTTCCTTTTACATGTTTTTTTGGGGAAGAAAACCTTTTGTTAAACTGGAATTTTCCAAGCATGTCTCAGTCCATGTACCTTGTTTCTTATGTGATATTAGTGTTCTACAATGTGATTAAGCATTCCTAGACTTTGGTCAAGAGTAAGTTTTCTGAGAAAGGCAACGGGTTTGTAGAACCCTATTTAAGCGCTGCCTGTATAGGATATGCATTTCAATGTTAAGCGAGAACTCTAGGTCAATGTATAAACTGAATCTAGTCTATGATTTCTTCCTCATCTGGCTGGTCTGTGCCTTATTTTCTTGTTTTGAAATGCAAACTGAAAAATACACAGTCACATAACAAAACACAAATTACAAATGGAATTTTTTTTCTGCTACAGCAAGCTTGCTATGAGGTAGATGTCATAAAACTCAGATGGTTTTGTCCATTGAATATCATGTGCATTGATATCCGGTAGTCATAGTTGAAACAAAAAATAAGTACATACAGAACTAAAAAGGGAAAACTGGCACATTTTTCACGTAAAATTTACTACCCTAACTAAAGCAAAAAATTCATAACAGGTAATTTAATATAATCACAGTTTAAAGTTTCTTTTCTTTTTAAGATATTGTGATATTCTGTCAGTTTTTTCTATGATAACATGACACTTTTATATAATTTTTATGAGTATAGTTTATACTGAAAAGACTTTTAAATACATCAGTTCTATTATAATTTCAAAGAAGTGCAGAGTAGCACAGAACTTTTATTTTAACAGTTTGTAGTCAATAATCCTCATCTGAAAAACTGGAAAATCTTACCAGCTTCTATTTCATTTCAGAATGCTACTCCTTACAGAGAGTAGGGGTGGGGAGTGGGAGGGAGAGATAGGTGGTTTTGTGCATCTTCAGCTACTTTTTAAAAAAGTATGTATTTTACCCCAATCACAATTTAAAAGTGTCATATATGACTTGATAAAGTATGTAGAAAGTAAAAAAAAATCTGGAAATGCTGGATTTGATGACTTTTTTCTCAATATTACAGCTATTTTCTTCAAAAGATAAAAGTAAAAAACAAAACAAAACAAACAAACAAACAAATAAATAAACTAACCAAACAAACAAAAAGAAACAAAAACAAACAAATAGCCCCCCAAAACCCCACCACTGATAAACTGAGCAGGAAAAATGTCCATTTATAGTGGCTGATACTTAGCAGGAAGATACAAGTGGATAAAACTATTAACTGTGGTTGCGGATTTGCCAAAAAATTGTCTCAAAAGTATTAAAAATATAGGGTTTTTAAAATGAAGTAAAACTCTTTGAGTAAGAATGAAAAATGGGCTAATTAAATTATTAAATTGTTCTCTTTTCTTTGGGTATTCAAAAATGCTTACTAAATGATTCACTTAATATTTGTGTAGAAATTGGAAACCGTTGTACATTTGTACTTGTGTCTTTGTTTCCTCTTAAAGTATAGTGCTATTAAATCTTTCTCCAGTTAGGAAGTATTTGGCTTTAACTTGATGAGATTAAATGGAAATTTTCCAAAGCTGCAAGGCACTTAAACACTGCATTTCCTCAATATCCTGGTTTCATTTCAGAACAGAAATGCCAAATGCTAGCCTTTCGTGTCATATATATATTTTTTTTTTATTTGAAGGATTCATCCCAGAAACACTTAAATCATTGTAGTAATTTATTACCTGAATGCCTATGAGTGATGGAATTACTTAACCATGTGCAATAGCATTGTGTTTTGATATATTTAGATCAGGTTAGCTCCAAGTTATTATTTCATTCTTTGATTTCCCATGTGCCTTCTAGTTGGTTTAAACAGCAGAACCCATTTGATTATTACTTTTATTAACCTAATAGCTCAGGACTGGTAAGAGAAGAGAAAGTAGTCCATAGTTACTAAGACTCCAATTCAGGGAAGCAGAAACAATCAATATTATTGACTGTAAGTCTTTTGCCAAACTACAGCATACTCAGCATATTTGTAGGTGAAAAGGACAGCTCATCAATTGCAATTAAAAATAATTAAAATCAATTAAAAACTTCAAGAGAAATATAGATCAAAAAGAAAAGTTCTCACTTTCAAGTATGTGGAATTTGCTTGTGATATTTAATTCTTTTTCCTTTGCATTATATTTCTTCAAAGAGACATTATGTTCATAGTCCATTCAAATGGAAAGACTAATGAAAGGATATGTTAAAAAAGTGAGTCCTTCAGGCCCCTCAACATAGTGAATTCATTTCAGGCTCAGTCCTCTGAGAGATTATTGAGCCCTGAGATAAGGAGAGACATTGGCACCTTTTGAAAATTATCTGTAATGGATGCTCAAAGAGCACTCTGTGATTTCTACATTGTTTTTCCTAAAAGAAATAAGAATTATTTTGTTAAACTTAGATTTTCTGTATAATATCAAGAAAGAAAAGAAAGGACTGAGGGATGTGACATTTTTTCCAGCTAGAGTAAAATATTTATTTCCTCCATTTACATATTCACAGCAATAACAACACCTATAATTTCCACAACATGTAATCCTTATTGATCTTAGTTATAATATGAAAAAAAAAAAAAACCAACAAAAAATAAGCTTACCATCTTAAATTTTTCTCCAAAGGTGAAATACTTATTGATATTTTTGACACTTCTGTTTTTCTCAGGGATATCTTTTTAGACAAAATATTCTGTCATTCATTTTTCATGTTAATTATTGAAGAAATACAGAGATGTAGACAGACCGTACAAAAACTTGTTTTAACCTCACAATTAATGGTTTAGGTAAGTAAAATATGTGCCAGAGTATGCTTTGTATCTTTGTATCTTAATTCTTAGATTGTGTGTCTTGCCATGGTTTCTTGCCATTGCAGTGTTTCTTTTTTTCACAAATTTTATCTGTCCTGACTTGCGTATTAAAAAGAAAGTCCTCTCAGTAACCTGTTATAATTGTTCTAACCTCTTCTGTCTATAACGGATTTTCAAAGTAAATTGTTCAGTGACTTACCAGTCCTAATTGTATTTAATCTCTTCAGACAGAGAAAAGGAAACAAGCAAAAATGTTAATGCAGTGGTCAGTATTTCTGAGCTGCTTCCTCCTTTGTGTTTTTGATGCAAATTGGTTGCTGTGATATGCAAATGCCTGTTTATTTTTCTTCTGGTTTTGGCTTAGAAGGAAAATTGAAGAAGCTGGTTTTTTAGTGCTAAGTAGTGTATATTATCCAAACCTACTTTCCAGAAGGCATTAGTGTACCTGTCAAATACATATTTTTCTAAAACTATTGAGAATAATGAGGTAGGATTATTACTCATACTGTGTATGCCAGCACTGAAGACACTTTATTAAGTACAAACATGGATAACATTATGAGTTCATCAGTTTTCAGACAAAGGGCTGCAAACATTATCCACGAAATTTCAGATGAAAGGACATAATTTTGTATTGAATTATTCAGGGTCAATCAAAGGTGGATTTTGTTGTCAGGGAAAATGTGTGTTTTAACATTATTTAAATAAAAACTTTTAGAGTATGAAACCAAAATTGGTGTTTTAAAATGCTGTAAGACAACAGTGGTTAAACTTTTGTTTGCCTTGATAATGTCATAAGACCACCTGTCTCTTTAGAGAAGTTGTGAGAGAAAACAATTTTCTCAACAGTTAAAATGTATTAAAATATTGTGGTGAAACAGTTCCAAGCTCAAGCACGCATTAGTGTGATTCAATACCATTGTCAATTTCATTTAACAAGAAGAATCTGAAATCAAAATGCATGGTAAAAACAAAGAGGGAAGATGAAGCAACAATCTGAAGTTACCCAGTCCATTACTTGGTGAGATAAGTCACTGCACAAATAGGTACTTAGAAAGATATTAAATTCCTCCTTTGCCCCTATTTTTAAACACTGGCGAAGGACCCTTGGACCACTGCAGTGTTGAGCTGAGAGAACATGACTGGAGGCTGATAAACTCCCAGATGTTTTTGAACTTGTTCAAGACTTGCTGCTTCAGCTGCATGCATATGTCTATTGATTTCAGTGGCATTCATCTCAGAGTACTGAAAGTGCCAGCTGATGTCGTTGTGGAACATTTCTCCATTATTTTCAATGATTTTGGGTGTCTGGAGAGGTCCCAGTTGACTGGCAGCTGGCAAAGGTTGTCCCTGTGTTACGATCTGGTTATCAAAAATGTTGGAGAGATGCCTCTGTATGGATTTTATTTAGAAGTAAATGCATCAAAGAGAGAGAGAGAGAGAGAGGGAGAGAAAGAAATAGAAAAAGAGTTGGTAATGGGAAAAGAAAGATAGTAACAAGTCCCATCAACCCTCTTCTGGTCTTCTTGGTGGTGAGAGCCCACAAAATGTAGAGTCAAATGGATTAATATATGTTTGGACCTAGTAGGAACAACTTGCCCCCTCCCTGGTGAAAGATTCCGAATCCGTTGTGTCACTTTGCATCACATGTGGTGCTTTGACATGCTCGAGGCCTCAGGAACGAGTCTGTGGGTGCTTTCAGGGTATTTGATGGTTTTNAGTCTGTGCAAACCTGGCTTCAGCAGATGAGCCTGTGGGCTATGACCTCCCCCAGCCCAAACCCAGCCAGGGATGATTTTCAGGACTGCTGCTGGGTTTGGCTTTCTTGTGGAGGCATTCTTCTGCCTCAGCCTTGTTTATTTCTCTCTGGACCTGAGATAATTGGACAATAGTGTCACCTATATCTTATCTCAAGTCCCCTTTGGTGGCTTAACTTACAGTGCAAAGTTCCAGTTGGGAGGCATCTTCAGGGAGGGGAGAACTTTGATTGTCATGATAGGACTGGTCCAAAGAGTTGTTGTGAAGTAGGCTACAAAAAGTTGTTGGCCAAGTCACCAGTGGGGTTCCCCAGAGCTCAATTTTAGAACCATTGCTCTTCAGTTTTTGTAAATGATCTAGTCTGAGTACTTAAATATGCCTTAAAGTAAGTTAAACAATGATATTAAATGAGGAGGAGCCATGGATTCCCTTAAGGTTAGAGAAACATTACAGAGAGATTCGGATATCCTAGAAACCCGTATAGTCACTGACTGTATGCAATTTAGCAAGAGCAAGTGACAGATTCTCCACCTAGAATGGGGTATTCTTCTTCTAAATACAGATTGGGACATAACAGGCTGGAGAGACGCTCATAGAAAGAGATCTGGGGGCTTAGATAGACCATAAGTTGAATATTAATCATCAGTGTGTCCTTGAAGCCAAAAGGGCCAACCGTGTCCTCGGGTGCATCAGGCACAGCATCGCCAGCCAAGCAAGGAAGGTGATTGTTCTGCTCTCTCTTCACCAGTGTGGTCCCACTACATGTACTGTGTGCAGCTGTGAGTGTCACAATATAAGAAGGATATCAAAATTTTACAGTGTGTCCTAAGAGGTGTGACCAAGATGGTCTCAAGGACAAGACTTGTAAGGGGTGACTGAGGTCACTTTGTTTAGTTTGGAAAAGAAAAGGCTCATGAGTGAGCTTATGACCTTTGCCTACAACAACTCAAGTGAAGCTGTCATGGTTTAGCTTGGCCTAGGTTTGTCTAGCGGGGAGGGCCACAAAGATGGCTCCTCGGTGAAGCTTCTCAAAGCCTTCACCATGTCCAGCTCTGAGGTGATGGACATGCTGCTGGCCAAGGCTGGGCCAATTAGAGATGTTGGTTACGCCTCTGTGAAGAACATATTTAAGAAGAAATCAAAACAATGGGTGCATGCACTTTTCCTTAGCCAGAGGAGGAGGAGGAGGTGAGAGTATGTGAGGGAAAACAGCATGGAGAGACCAAGGTCAGTGGAGAAGGAGGGGGAGGGAAAGCTCCAGGTGCCGGAGCTCTGCAACCTCTGCAGGCCGTGGTGAGGCCCATGGTGAAGCAGGGGGTGCCCCTGTAGCCCATGGGTGCCCACGGGAAATGCTGAGATCTACTTGCCCATGCCCATGCCAAAGTGAGTGGATGCTTGGAGGAGGCCGTGGTCCAGAGGGAGTCCTAGTGGAGAAACAGGCTTTGACTTGCANGACTGCTTGCTTGTGGGGGGCAGCATCACGTGCAGCAGTGTCGGGCGGGCTGCCAACAGTGAGACCCATGGCTACGCAGAGGAAAAGAGCCTCTCCCTGAGCAGGGGAAGAAGATCTGGGTGATGAACTGACCTAATCCCCCATGCCTTGTTCCCTTGTGCAGCTGCTGGGAAGGGATGAGTGGAGAAATGGTGGCTTTGAAGTGTTTATTTTACTTCTCATTTACTCCTCTGACTCTGTTAGTAATAAATTAGATCACTTTGCAACCTAAGTTAGTCCTGTTTTGTCTATGTGAGTGCGTCTTCTCCCAGTTCCCTTATCTCTACTCATGGGCCCTGGGTGTGGGTGCGTAAATTTGTGGGTACCTGGCATTTGGCCAGGATCAAACCATGACAGAAGCTGAGAGGGACATTATGATCTTCTCTCTCTGGTAACAAGGGATAGGATGCAAGGAAATAGAATGAAGCTGCATCAGGGAAAATTCAGACCGGACCTTAGGAAAATGTTCTTCACCAAGACATTGCAATAGACTCACCAAAGAAGTGGTCATGTTACCAAGCTTGTCAGATTTTGAGAAGAAACCGGATGATGGTCTCCAACATATAGTTTAGTTTTAGGTAGTTCTGTGATGAACCTAAACCTGGATCCTTGCGGGTCCCTTCCAATTTGAGATAGTCTATGATTTTGGGACTCTATGACTTTTCACAATATGATCAAAATTTCTAATTTTAAGTCTTCTGTGAGGAAATTATAAAAGCTATTGAGATAAATTCCATGAGAATATTATCTAATTATACTGTGCAACATAATTCTAAGCAATATAAAAAATACAGTAAAATAAAATATTGCTCTAATTATAGGATTAATTTAATATCTGAGCATATACGGCTCTCTCTCAGACCAAAAAACCTAATTAGTCATAGTTATTAACCAATGGTCTTCTCTTTTTGTTGTTTAGTTATTTGCTGAAGGCCTTAAGAGGCATAGATAAGGCTATTTGGATGAATATTGCCATAAGAGTTACTTTCTACTAAATTTTCTTTAATTTTGACATATTTCAATTTGCTCAGCTTTATAGAGTTTATAGAGCAGATACTGCACAGAAACAGTACAACTTCTTTCTTCAGTAAGAAGGGCATTTTCTGGGCAGGCAACTAAAGAACAAGTTCTCTATTCCTTCTTCTGACTGTAAATTTGAGACTTAAATTTACAGGTATCTGGCATAAAACGTGAATGAGGATTTCGCAACAGATTTTCTATGCAGGAAAGAGTGCTTCAATTTCTGATTTGCCCTTAATATGTATAAGAGCAAAGCACTTGTAATCTTCCTGTTGAATATTCCTCTACAGTAGTATCTGGAAATTCAGTTCTACTCATTGCTCTAAAATGTGTTCTACATTTTTTTTTTCAAATTATGCATATTTAGAAAAATAAAGTTGCATGTAAGATCTGAGAGAAATGTTCACTTAGGTGACCTAGAATAATTTGTAATTTGTTATTGTTGATAATACAAATATTAAATGGATGTAATTGGTATTCACTGGTATTAAATGGATGTAATTAAAAGTAAAATATACATTCCTGGTGGTTGAAGAAGTCAAACACCTACACTTCTAAATCCAGAGTATAATATGTTCTTTTTATGTTGAACAAGATTTTCTGTCTTAATGAAAGAAAATCCAGAGTTCAAGGTTGTACACAAGCAGTGTGTACAGTTTTCAGCGTGATGGCTTTCATGTACACTTAAAGATTATACTCACATTTCTTCTTTTAAACATGTCAGAGTTCTTGGCTTGTGAGAGTTATTATGGAAAATGGAATATCTATTCTTTTTGTATTTTGTTCACCCTTCAATACTGTCACCATGTTATAATTACAGTTAATGAATAACTGAAATTTTGTTTTGTATTTCACTACTCAAGCCTTCTAACCCCTGTTTCTCAAGTTAACCCCGGTTACTCAAGTCTAACCCCTGTTTTCATCAGTGGGTAACCGTGACCTGACATCAGCAAACATACCCATGAACCTACTGGTGTGGGTATACTTTACCAGAAAATAAACACTTCCAGACTCAAACCAGATGGGCACATGCTTAAATGTCCATCAAATAAAATTATTTTAATAAACTCTTAACTGAGCACAATGGGTGGTATTCTTTTTGTTGCAATTCATGAAGCACATTTTAAAAAGCAAAAAGCAATTTGCCAACCAGTTGGCAGTAGGAAAACTAATAACAAGAAGCTGATTTCTACATGCTGTTCTAATAATAATTAGGAGACCACCAATATTTCTGAATAAAGAGAAAAATATGGTAAACAATGAGGTCTTCTAACCCAGTAGCATAAATTAGAAATTGGTAAAAATAAAATCTGCTTAAACAAAGAACATTAGGAAGTATTGTGGTATTGTGATGAGAAAAAAGTAATAATTAGTAGTGAATAATATAGGAACTCTCAGTCTTGGAGGTTGCCTAGAGACCAAATTCTATTCATTTTTATGAAGCGGAAAAATCTAAATGTTGAAGTTGTGACGCTAGCAGAAAGGCAATTATTCAGAATACAGGATATTTTATGAAAACAGCAAATCTGACAATGCTTTAAGAAAATAAAAATTAAAGAATTATTTGTAATGCAACTTTGGCAGTAGTGTAGTTGCTGCCAATCTCCTCAACAATCTGCATATTCATGTTTGTTTCATCACTTAGTGGATTTCTTTGTTTAGCTGCTATTACCCTGTCTTTCTTTAGGGATAAGTTGAATTTGAACACAATATTTTTCATGGGTTTCTTCAGTCAGGAGACAAGCAGTGATAGCTGCCCACTCATTCCCTAAAACCAGCTGTGTGGAGGAGAGAATCAGAAAGGCAAAAGTGAGAAAACCTATATGTCAAGAAAAAACCAGTTTAATAACTGAAGGAAAGAGAACAAAAAAACAAACAAGTGATGCAAAGTCAATCACCCACCATCTCCCACCAGCAGACTGATGCTCAGTCTCCAAGCAATGACTACATAGGAACAACTCTTTTGTTGTTGTTTATTGCTGAGCATGATGCTCTCTGGTACAGAATATCCCTTTAGTCAGGTGAGGTCTGCAGTCCCATTTCTGTTCCTCCATACTCTTGCTCCCTCTGAGCCTGCCTCTAGGATGGTGGCAGGGTGGGCTGAGTAGGAAACAGAGTGCCTCACTGCTCTGTAGGCACTGCTGTGCTACACACTAGTGTGTCATCAACCCTGTTTCTGAGATCTAAAACCATATGGGTGGCTGTGAGGAAAACCTGCTCCTCTATCAGACCCAAACCTGTATATACTTGTATCCAGAAATAGAAGAAGACTCCCATTTTGGCAAATTATGTTTATGCTGAGATATCATTGGAGCAAATGAATAGTGGGCTGAGTTTTTAGGCAGAGAAACATGTACTGTCAACTGTATGGCATTCAGATGAAGTGTCCAAATCAGTGCAGTTTTCACAGATTCGACTGACAGTAAGGATGTAAACAAACTTACTTTAATTTCACGATACTTTTACTTATGCAGAAACAAACTAGTTTGGTACAGAGGAATAGAAATTTAGTGCTGTTTCAGCTATCTTCTAGTAATCCAAACTTTCTTGAGGTTGCTACTCTCAAAGGAATGGATCTCTCAAACTTCCTGAAATGCATATCTCATCCTTGTGCTTAACCTCTGTTCTCCGATAAATAAAGCATTTATACACCTCTTTCAGCAACCAAA
Organism: Dasyornis broadbenti; assembly: GCA_013397935.1. Taxonomy (NCBI): domain Eukaryota; kingdom Metazoa; phylum Chordata; class Aves; order Passeriformes; family Dasyornithidae; genus Dasyornis; species Dasyornis broadbenti. The sequence goes on along the minus strand of VZRN01001509.1, from coordinate 140,968 downwards.
TCTCAGCTAGCATGTTTTTAGTATGTTAGAAAAGGGAGTGGGGAAGGGCTGTGTGTATGAAGGAAGAACATAAAAACCTGGGAAATCCTTTCTTAAGAAATTTGGGAGTGGTATTACTAATCCAACTTATAAAAACAGTGCATTTTCCATCACTGAAAACCTTGAAAATCATTTGCAAGGTTTTGTCACATAACTCTGGACATGAACAATCAAACAAACATTAATATTTAATCCCTTTTTAGGATTAGAAGAGCCACACAAAGCAGCACATATTAAATATGCCTAAGTATACATACTTCTGTGTCTACATATACATACATACATACAGATACATATGTACAAATATACATACATATGTACATAATGAAAAAAAGCCTTTTCTCCAGAATGCATATGAGAAAAATCACACTGCTAATTTTATTTTCTAACTCACCTATTTTGTAACCTTGTAAAGGTCTACTCACAGAGCAGATTTGTACATAGCAGCATCTGGGAAGCTGCAGTGTGATAAGCTGTGAAGATACCTAATATAAATGTCAAATACGTCTCCCATGTTATGCAGAAATTCTTCCTCTAGGAATTGATTTGGGATGCTGCCTTCTGACTTACTACAATCACTCAGTAGAAGCATGGCTCTTTACAAACATACTTGCACATGGGTCAAGTAGAGGTACAATTCATTGGAGACACAATTGAAAATATTCATGCTTCCTATTCAGCTAAGGTTGTGTACTGTTGTCCTTTCCTTTTTTTCCTGTACTATGGAACGGCTGTCTGTTAATTTTTGGAATGGCACTGTGTTCATTGATTTACTGTAGATTTTAGGTGCTTCAGAGAATAACAGGCATTTGCCTCAGGTTATGTAGCAATAGTACAGCTGTTCCACAGTGTCTGCAAAAGACCTCTTAATTTAAAAATAAAAGTTAGTCACAGATAGTTGCAGTTTTAGAAAAGTTGAGTTAGCAAAACTGTGATCTCTAAATATTTATTTAGTAGTGATACTAGGAGTCTTAAAATACATTAAAAATAAAAATCAAAGAAAACAACAAAACCAAGGAGATCATTTTGTTTATTTAGGAGTAAAAACCACACAAAAATCTTTAGAAACATGGAATCTTTTACAGAAAAATTCCTGAATTGTAGGGTTTTTTCTAAATATGGAACTAGAACTATAACAGAAAAAAGTTGATCTGTTGTGTTAAATAAACCACTTTCAAGTTAGTTCCCAGTTCATCTGTATTTATTCAACCTGAGTTTGTTCTGTTGCCATTTTCCTATAGACCAAGTTGTCCCACTTTCCACTTTACAGTGGATTCTGATCCCGTCACTGCAACTCCTGCTGGCAGAGGGAAGAAAAGGAGGACAAGAGCAGTGTGAACTTCAGATCGTCCTGGCAATTTAATTTCTTTGAAAGCCATAGCATAATGTTAGATCAAGACACAACCCCTCGTAAACCAAAACAAAAAAGGAATTTTTTTTTAATGTGCTATGCTGAAATGAAAGATTTTGAAGTGATTTTATAATGCCTTTTAATATAAAGTTACATTTACCAGGCACATTTCTTAACACACACACACACACATACACACACACACACACACACACACACACACACACACACGCACGCACACACACCCATACATTCATATAAATATATATGTATATGTATGCATATTCTTGATCATATGTGCTACAAAGCTGGATACTTTGGCAGGAATGTTTCCTTCAAGAGGAATTAAGCTCAAGGCAATGTTTCTGGAAGAATATAATGTATTAAAAATTCTCTTTAATTTAGTCTGAGTTTTAAATGAAACAGCTATGGAAGACATGTATATTCTTGCTTAATATATAAGTCAATTTCCAAAATTATCAGAATGGATACCAATACATGAATTGTTTTTTTATACGCCTATGAGCTGATGATCTTTGGAATTCCTAGTGCATATGGAGAAGATACTGTACTGAATCTGAATACAGTTTAGCTCTGCCGAGGTTTCAATTGTTATTGAGGATGACTGTGTAATTGGAATTGGAGCAGGAATTGGTAAGAGAAACATAAAAAATAGCTTGGCTGACTGCAGATAGGTCACAATTGCAGAATGCAAATTAAAAGGTCACTAAATATCTGTTTTCTGTCTTAATAAATAAATTTGTTGAATTTATTTACCAAGTCTTTTGTTGCAAAATATGTGGAGTCTGTGTTTCATTTTTAAAGACCTTCATCTCTTAATTTTTCCTGTGTCTTCTGCCATGCAAACGGTTTTTAACCCTTCTATTAGGACTGAACTTAGAATTAAGACTTGTAACTTTCATTTTCAGAGCCATATGTGGCAAAAACTGCTTAAAGTTTATAATATCCTTTTGAACACCACAGGGAAAGAAACAGCCTGTGGATTTGAACTGTTCTGCTCTACATACTTAACTACAATGTTGAAGTCCAGAGTCAAGTTGAGTTTTGCCTTCTATGTAATCAATAGAAGGAAACAGGTAGGGTGCTTTGGGTTAGGTGCATGAACCATCTGGCATAAAGCAGACATGCCAGGGATGCATGTGTGAGACACTCTCATTTACCCGATCTAAACTTGAGGATTTCGTCTTTGGCCATATAATTTCTCACCAGTATCAGGTATGTTTATAAAATTCTTCTCACTTATAGGTTTATGAAGTGTGTAAATTTGCTATTCTAAAGTTTGAATTTTGTTTCATTCTTATTCAAGCACACATTTATGATAAATTTCAACATTTACTAGTTTGTTAATTAAAGCTTTTAAAATTATGGTCCTGCTGTATACTACTTTTTATTATGGAAATATTTTGATACATAATTACAGATAGTAATGTAATATGAATTTTGTTATCCAGATGCTGTCATTTTCAAGATGAACTATGAAAATTACGGTCTGTACCCACACTATTACTGTCATTTACTGGACATGATACCCATGCACACAGAATTACTTGGCTCTTTTGTGCTGTATTACAGTGACAAAAAGGCTCTAAGATGCTCAGAGAAAAATCTTTTTTGCAAACTCCAAGGTCCAAGCTCCATAAAATGGATAACATAATGTGATAGATACCACTATTTCTAAAGAAGTTACATTTTTTTCCAAGCAGAAAAAGGATTGCAAATGCTCTCAATGAAGACTCACAAGCTGATTTCTATACCTTTTTTTCTGTAAATAATATTGACTTCTGGAAATCTGTAGCATTTTTACTTTGTATTTTTATTGTCTCACCTCTACACTACATTCATCGGTATATTTGGACCACAGAAAGTGCCAGAGCTCCGTACTAGCCTTATCTCGGCAGATATCAGTTTGTTCCCTTGGTGTAGGTATAAAACATAAGTCAATATCTGCTATTGGGCCATGTGAGTGAATTCAAGCCTTGCAAACATTTATATTTGCCAGATCATCAAAGAAGAGGTGTAAGCTAAGCAGATTGAAAATCTTGATGTGTTTTCAAAGGGTGCAAGGGATAAATATTCTATTTTAAAGACAGTCACTTAAGAAGTTTTAAGTGCCTATGCAGAGTGTTTTTTCTCTGTCTTACGGTGGCCATAATTCAATTTTTATTCTGATAGCTCCCCCAAAATAATTGAAGTGTGTGGAACTGAAGGATCTTCACTTCCCAAAGCAGGTGTTTACATGGAATTCATGCAGTTTAGCAAAGCCTCATTGAAACACAACTTTCTTTGAAAGCATCCATGGAAATCAAAGTTTAGGTAGATATTTTCCAAAACAAGCTAGTACTTCAGGGGTCAGGTGATTAAAAGTGATCCTTTGAGTTGTTCATTTTACAGTCTGTTCTCATTTGTGATGAAAAACTACTTATTGAAATCATCTCCTAAAATCATTGAAAATTTTAAAATAGAATAAGAAGCACAAAATTGTAAAAAATGAAAAACTAATAAGGAAGATTTATATTCTGTTCTCACACAAATAATAGTATTACTATAAAGTAGAGCAGTTGTCAAATATTTGTTTGAATACACAACCCTACTGACTCATTGCATACATGATTAGGTGTTGAATTATTTCTCAAAGTATAAGGATGTCTAGACATCCTCACAGTTACACTACAAAAGTGGACTTTGTTAGAGCTACATAACATCCATCTTACTCATACCTCAAATATGCATTTTCTGTTCATGTTGTTCTACATTATCTTAGTTGCAGAATCAGTACAGCTGTAATACAGAGATAATATCAAGCTCAAGGGTTTTAGAGTAGATGGGAAAAATGAGAAGTATAAAATGAACAGAAAATTATGTACAAGTAATGTGAAAAACAGAGAGCAAGAAAAATGCTACCTGCTGAAGCTCTTGGCTTGGTGGGGTTTTTTGTTTGTTTATTTTGGAAGACAATAGGTAATAATTTTTCTATTTGAAAATACAGGGGGGAAAAAAAGGTTTTTTAACAGTATGTCATGTATTTTCTTTTCTTCTTTACTTTTTTTTTTCTTTTTTTCTCTCCTTGGGTGATAATCAAATTTACTAATAAATGGAGTTGCATTAAATGCAAGCAGATTGTGTAAATATTAGTCTCAAAAGGGAGATGCTGTTTTAGTCAACAAACCTCAGGAAAAACCTAAAAGCTTACCTTCATTGCACAGCTGTGCACCATTTCCCTTTGAAGGATGGTTGTTGAGCTACATCGCTCATGGATGAGCATCAGCTCATGTCAGCCACAGCCAAAGATGCAAACTCTACATTTGCCTCATCTGAAGACAAATCTCACAGAGGGAGATTGTCAGTCTCTTTTGTCACCTCCACAGGATCCTAAAGGAAACTGCTCTGTGGGGAATCAAACCACATAGGCCTGCCCAGCTCTAAGGGTTTCTCTGCTAAGACATAGAGAAGATAAAGTTGTTTAGTTTCCTTGTTTTCAGAACAGACTGCCCCTGTTCAGAGTGAATTATCCCTCGGTCTTCCAGAGAGGTACATGGTGAGGGATTGATCCTCCATGTGGGTAGGAGACATGGCAGTCAGACCACAGGAGCCTTCAGCATGGGATCCCATGATCTGGAAACAACTGGGTTATCTTGATGTCCTTTTACCCAGTTCTGAATCCGAAAACTGAAGTCAGGCAACCCAAAACGTGCTAAAAGACTCAGTTTCTGGTTTTCAGTCCATTTAAATAATCCTGCACAATCAAAATGCTTTCAGTCCTCTTGTCCCACAGCTGAAAAAGGAAATTAAGTTGTGCTATACAGTTTCACATCTGTACAGAATTACAGACACAATAAAACTGTGTAAATGTGTTCAGCTTAAAATAATTCTTATTAATCTTAGTCTTACTAAAAAAGGCTGAATGTCAACAATGAGCCTGATTTTCATGCACATGTTCATACCTACGAGTTAGAATAGTTATATCTTAGCATCACTAGTGGTTAAAGATTAAGAAGACTCAAAGTTTGGTTTAGCTTCACCTGTACCACAGATCACCACCAAGATGTTCAAGTCTGTTTCAGCTTTTTTTACTCTGTTTCTGGCCTGCAGAAGATCCCTTGTCCCTTGATTATTCCTAAAGCAGGTGCCATCAGCCTCACTTCTTCGTCCTTCAACTGTTATCTTTCGTCACATACTATGATGGTAGGCGAAGTGCTAACCCTGGAAGCCTTGCTGGAGAAAGATGAATGGCCCTTAGTGTTTTCCAGTACAAGCAGGTGGGCAACAGCCTTATGTGCTTTTATGTTACAGACCACAGAACTCCATAACTGTTGGAGGTTGGGAATTTTTCCATCCTGTGGCTAGAGACACCTTAACTAGCCTTAACGGCTGGGTACTTAAGAGATAACAACTGGGTAAGGACTGAGTACCTATGGGACAAAGACTCACTTAAGAGACTAAAAACATAGCCAGATGTGGCAAGAGAAGAAAAAGGTGGCTGGCTGCGGGCAGGGACACACTTGTCCCCGGGACTTGTTGGAGGAGACAGCTGCTGTTTGTTCTTTCCCTTCACTGCTGCCGCGGGAGCTCAGCACTGCCTGGTTTTTCTTCCTTGCTGGAGTCTCTGCTACTCGTTTGTTCGCCCGCTCGAGTGGACAAGCTCTGCCGCCCAGTTTGCTGCCCTGAGATTCCCTGCTGCAGCTCCGCTCGCCGTGCAGCCGCCTCGCCCTCAGCTCCGTCCGCCATCACTGAGGAGCTGAGCTCGCGCCACAGCGCCCCCTGCCGGCCGTGACCGTAACTGCACCAAAGGGGAGGGCGGTGTCTGGCAGCCCAGAGAAAGCTGCCACCGGGTTTCTGGTTTGTTTTTTTGTTATTGCTACTGTTATTGTTGTTTGTTTTCCTCCTTATAGATACGAGTAAAGAACTGTTATTCCTTTTCCCATATCTCTGCCTGAGAGCCTTTGATTTCGACATTATAACAATTTGGAGGGAAGGGGGTCATATCCTCTAAGGCAAGTTTCCACCTTCGTTAGCAGATGCCTGTCTTCCAAACCAAGACAATAACGCTGACTCCTTCACCTTGACTATTTTCCCATCCTGATTTTCTGTTTGTTCAATAGCTTTTGAAGTTTCATATCTCAGCTCTCCTCCCCTATTTGCAATTATATTTTGGAGACAAATTGCTGCCAAGCAAGCATGCTTTCAAAGTATTCTTGAAAAACTCCCAGGAAACTACATTTTTTCTGTGTTTCTTGGATGCATGTGCAATATTGATCCGAAGTCTAGGTCTAAACCTAGGCACCTGTGCCTTCCTTGTTAAATCTTAATGGATATGAGGCATCATTCTATGAGGCTTCATCATGACTTAGTTTTTGTGACCACCCTACACAGTACAGAAAATCAAGGTTCTTTAGCTGAAGCCTTGCCAAGTTACTGATTTTAACAGATTTTATCTGTGTCAAGACTGAGACTGAGATGCTCCTTAGAACACTACCAAAATAAATGGTATTAAGAATGAACTTTTGGTTGTACCAATGGCGTAACAGTCACTGCTGAACTGTTTCCTGAAGATTTCTCTCTGGTTTTCTTTAAAGCTGTGCAGGAAAGTAGATAAATCAAAATAAAATTTTAATAAATGAACATATGAAACCATCATTTCTGTAACTGAATAGTTGCTATTTATTTATTTACATTTAAATAACTTTTCAACTGGTTTATACACTGCATTATAACCTTTTGTACCTTTCATTTCATTTGCACTTTTGGTCTAAACTAGATTAATACAGAACTACATCGAATACTACGAGTATTAATAATTCTATTACCTGGAATATTAAGTTTGAGTCCAAGAATTTCCGTTGTAAAACTACAAATTAACCTGAGAAACTACGGTTATACACTAGAAGACATTTCAGTTACAAAATAGCAAATTCTTGTTACATCTTTCTTCAAACTCACCTCCTTCCTGGCATCAGAAACAGTATATTTTGCTGTTATTCTACTTTTTTCAGGGAACAAAATTGAATAATTTTGGTCTCGTCGTTTGTGTGTACTACGAATGTTTGAAAACCAAGATCCAAAAAAGTGATACGCTCATCAGCTGTGTAGTACTTTTGAAAAACCCAGACAAAACATTTTTCTCTTTGTTTCCTGAATAGGACCATCAACCCCATACATATAGTAACTGATGCTATACATATATTTATATATATATATACAGTTTGCAAGTGATGGTTTGCTTCAGGGCAGTATCCATCTGTTGAGTGTGTACATCAAGCACAGAAAGGTTTCACTGCTGAACACAGTTTTTAATTGATGAGGTTAGGGCATTTGTTCTTTACTATGGCTTTTCTGCTTTCTCTTTTTACAGCTGACCCCCTTGCAACCTGTAGTCATGCCTATGGGTCCCCTTTCTATGTGACATTGATGAGCTTCCCAAATTTGTAAGCAGCCAATGCCAGTTTGAACACAAACATTTAAACCCGAATGCAACAGAGATAAAGATAGCATTTTAGCTTCAGGTGGTTTTGAGAGTCAATAGTTTTGTCTGATAGATGTGACTGACTACTCTAAAATCAAAATTCTCATCAAGAATTCTCCTGTATTCAGGGTTGCAAAATGAATTTACTAATTATAAATAAATGAAAAAATGCCATACATATCTTACAACAGCTTAAAAAAATGGGTAAGAAAAACAGCCCTTTGGATATGAACTTCTGTTTCATTCACTGAGAAGAAGTTTCAGCTGTATGGTACTACTGACTGTTTCTGGAACTGGTACTCAGTAATACTCAATAATTGATACTCAAAATTTTTGTACTGCTGATCAAAGCAGAAGAATCAATGATATGCATAATTTCTTGTGTGTCTGAGACAGCCTAGAAAGGGATCTAATCACTTAAGTGGAAACTTAGAAATAATCTCAGGTTCTGCATTTCTACAGAATTCATTGTCCCATTTTCCTTTGTAAAGGAAAAATCTGGATTATGGTTGAAAACAGATACATTTTCAAGACTTACTTTTCAAGTGGGAATTATAGAGACGATTGATGTTAAAACAGATTAATGGTCAATTATTTGTCTTACATATTGCTCATATAGACGCAGGCATCTAGTTTTACAAAATAAATGCATATAGATAAAGAATTTGCCCGTGTACAAGGGAACAGATGTGTTAGGGAACCTGGTGAGGTAGCAAAAAAATCAAAGGAATCATTAACTTACTGTATGATCCTTTCAAAAACTTTCTAAGGCAGTTTGATTGTAAATATGTCATAGAATATTTGTGCTTTAAATACAATTGAAAAGAAATTACACCATGTGAATACTGCTGCCTGCCAATAGTACTGATAAAGAAGAAAGAAACTTTTTGATTAACATATCTGACTGCTAGGCATTTAATCTGCTAATTGTTGTTATAGTAACGTTATCTTCAACAAGAACTACAGCCTTAGCTTGTGAAAAACCTTACTTTTCTATTTGTTGATATTTCTTGCATAGATGATGTCTCAGAAACAGCAAAAAGAACTATATTAACAGAATCCCTTCAAATACGTAATTCAGAATTTGAAATAAGTTTAAATAGTCATCTAAGCTTGGGTGGGTTGTTTGACTGCTGTTTTATGAAACAGACAATAACCTCATAACAATAACTCATAGAAGGTGGGTGGGTCAGCCCCACCCCATTTCATGGATTCATAATGAAGTCAGTGTAGCAAAATTGTGTTTTCTGTTCCAACAGAAGCAAGAAATCCAGTTCACCATAACTGAAATGGACAATGTGTAAAAATATCCATGCTCGCTTGGCTTACTAGAAGTAAAATGATCAGATTGGAGTAGAAATCCACATGGACTGAATAAGTTATGAGAGCCAGGGATGACCTATGCTATGCAGACATCGCCTTAGTGTGACTATTTTTGAACCACATACAGTTACGAGCTCACTGAGAGAGAGTCAATTACACAGAGACAATTTTTTCTTTATTTCTTTGAATTTGAATTTTTGCATATTTACTCTGGCATGTTCCTCCTTCCCACTCCACCTAGCTTTGCACTGAGTCCATCAGGTTTGAAGTTACTGCAGCACAGATGGCATTTATCTCTTTTTCTTTCCAGAAACCCAAACTTTGTTCTTCAGTACAAAAGTCAGTCATCATTCGCAGATGTGCAACTGACAGAAAGCCACATCAAAATTTGTAAATAGTCAAAGGACTCTTTCACAGAGCAGCTGTGTAGACAGAAATCCACAGTGTTTTGTTGCCATTTTCTATTCTTCACTTCAGCAAAATGTTCATGTTATGCTATGTAGAATCAGTACACACCATACTACACATGCAAGTGTTTGTGATAACGCTCTGATGTTAAACTGTATAGAATGGGTATGAAGAAGAAAAACACTGGGGACTCCTGCCTCTTGCAGGATGACTATGTCTAAAAAAATTACAATTTGAAAGTGTGGTTGGTTATTCTGAAATAAACTTTCATGTGGAAAAGGCGTTCCTTAGAGAAATCATAGCTATTTTAATTCCTTTTACATTTGTCTTTCATCAAGTTGTTTGTCACAAGCAGACCCCAGAACCACCTACTGATCATACATCACTGATTTGTTCAAATATGCAGTGTGACACTGTGGGAAGANTCCTTCTTCCAGGCTATATGTACATCTCACAGCACACAGACCACTGGGAGCGGGAAAAAAAAAAAAAAAAAAAAACCCAACAAAAAAAAAAAACAAAAAAAAAAAAAACCAAGCAAAAAAACCCAAAAAACCCCCCCCAAAAACCCCAAAAACCAAAAAATAAAAAACAAAAAAACAAAGAAAATGCCTACTTATCATTGTATCTTGATTTTTATAATGACATGATCTGAAATTCACTTAACTGAGTTGTTTGCTGTGGGTTGTGACTTTGTGTTCAGGAATCTACCTTCAATGAGCCTTCTACTAGAAACTCAGCCAAAAGTAAAAATCGCCTCTTGAAATCTCCTTTAACCATTGCATATAGAATGCCCACAACTATTTCTTGTTCTGGGTTAGAATTCAACTACTTTTCCTATATTCTTAAGATATATTGCTTGTTATTTTTCTAACTTTATTTATTCTTCATCACATAAACAGTAAATTATCTGATTTTTTACCTACTGTATCCTTGCATTGAATGATCCACTTTTATCTAAAAAGGCAAATCTCAACTAGAACTCCACCTGTTGTGAAAGATAATAAAAAATGTTTTTATTGAAAAGGAGGGCCAGGAAAAATCTCCATCCTTTACTGGACACAGTGAGAACATGGTCATCAAGGATGAGGAAAAGGAAGAAGAACTTAAGGCCTTTTTTGACTCAGTCTTAGACAGAAAGCCTGGTTATCCTTAGAGCCCCTGAGGTGGTACAGAGGGAGAGGGAGCAGAGTAGACTCCTTGCAATCCAGGAGGAAATTGGTGGTGACTCACTGTGCCACTTAGACAATCACAAACCTGTGGGACCAGAAGGGATCCATCCAAGGGTACTGAGGGAGCTGACAAAAGAGCTTGCAGAGCCACTCTCCATCATTTATCATTAGTCCTGCATGGACAGGGTCCTCCCAGATGGAGGTTGGAAAATGAGACAGCCATCTACACGAAGGGTCAGAAGAAGGATCCAGGTAACCAAAGGCCTGTCAGCCCCACCCCAGTGCCAGGGAAGGTTATGGAACAGATCATCTTGAGTGCCATCAGTCAGTGCAAAGGGGACACCCAGGGGATCAGGGTCAGGAGGCCGTGGGTTTGGGAAAAGCTGCTTGAGCAACCTGATCTCCTTTTATGAGCAGGTGGATGCGGGAAAGGCTGTGAATATTGTCTACTCGGACTTCAGCAAAGCCCTTGATGCTCTCTCTCATAGCACACTCCTGGAGAAGCTGGCAGCCCATGGCTTGAACAGGTGCTCTCTTTGCTGCATTAAACACTGGCTTAATGGCTGGACCCAGAGAGTGGTTGGTGAATGGTGCTGCATCCAGTGTCAGCCAGCCATTTGTGGTGATTCCTGCAGCTCAGAGATCAGACCAGTCCTGTCTACCGAGTGCACCCTCGGTAACTTAGTGGACAACACTAAATTCGATGGGAACATTGATCTCCTGGGTGGTAGGAAGGCTCTGCAGAGGAACCTGGACAGGCTGGATCCATGGTCTGATTCAACAAGTCAAAGTGCTGAGTCATACTTAGGTCACAACAACCTCATGCAGTGTTACAGGTTTGGGGCAGAGAGGCTGGAGTGTGGCTCAGTGGTAAAGGACTAGGGGGTGCTGGTTAACAGAAAATGAACATGAGCCATCTGTGCCCCAGTGGCCAAGAAGTCCAACGACATCCTGGCTTGTATGTGGCCAGCAGGACCAGGTCAGTGATTGTGCCCCTGTACTCAGCACTCTTGAGGCCACGCCTTGTATACTATGTTCAGTTCTGGGCCTCTCAGTTCAGGAAAGATATTGAGGTGCTAGAAACTGCCTAGAGAAGAGCTCCTGGAGGGTACAGAGAGTAAGTCATATGCGGAGCAGCTGAGCTGGCAGTATTTAAGCCTGGAGAAAAAGAGTCTTGTTACTACTCTCCACAATTACCTGAAAAGAGGTTGTATCGAGGTAGGGGTTGGTCTCTTGATCCAGGCTACTAGTGACAAAATGAGAAGACATGACCTCACGTTGCTAGGGGAAGTTCATGTGGGACATCATGAGGAATTTGTTTACAGAAAGTGCTGTTAAACTTTGGAATGGATTGCCCAGGGAGGTGGTGGAGTCTTCATTGCTGAAGCTGTACAAGGAACAGCTGGACATGACACTTAGTAGTATGGTCTCGTTGTCATGGCTGATCAGTCATAGGTTAGACTCAATCTCAGAGGTCTTTTCCAACTAAATTATTGTGTAATTCTTTCAAGGAGGAAAGAATGTGGAAGTGAAAAGTCCTAGTCTGAGAATGAGTAAATGACCAGAGAAATCCTAGTTACTTGGAAATAAATCTTGATGATTAACTTGGAAATAGTCTGTGAAGTGCATACCAACAGCTTATGATGAATGAGATAGAGAAAAGACACTGAATACTTCCAAAAATAAAGATAACCTGAAAAACTCCTGAACTTGAAAAAAATAGCTGTTACAAGGTTCCTTGTGCTGGTCCTTACTGGTAGAAAATCAATCTTTCCGTACTACTACTTTGTACTCTCTGATTCCAACAAGCACAATTTTAACTTTCTTTTTACTGCCCTGTTAGAAAGACTGTGGACCACAGAACAAATTCATTGACTCCCATCATTTGTTCTGTCATTAAGAAGCAACTATCAAAAATCTGCTTCAGAATCTAAATGCATGTATTGTTACTTTCTCTTCACTTTGACATCCTAGACATATTTCACATTTGAGGGTTTGGTTGCAGTCATCAAACTGAAAAGAAAAAGATGTGTGACAGAAAAACATATGTAGCATCAATACACACATCCTACTCCTTTCGGGTTCAATATAGAACTGATAGAACTATCTTCGACAAAAGATTCTTTGGTTTGTATTGTTAGTGAATGTTTCTGAAAAAAATGTTCTTTTTCATACAATGAAAATATATTATAAGTATTATGAATAGTGAACAAAAAAGACTCTAGTGAAGAGTTTGGCCACTTTGAGTTGAGACTATTCTTATAAGTTTTGAGATATATAGGATTAAAAATAATTTGCCAAGTAACCATCAAGATACTGATATTTTACAGTTGTCTTGGAATCTACTTGTTAGCAAATCATGATACAAAACATAGAGAAGCATTAAGGGCCAGGAAAACCAGTTCAAAAAGAAAATTGGCTTGTTAGTTCAAAGTAGTGGTAAAACTGGAAAAGGATCCACACTTTATTCCTTGTTCCATGTTTGAATCAACTAAATTAATTGCTTCCATCGGATAATTGCAGACACAACCATGAGACTCTCTGAACATTAAATCCTGCAGAGTCCTTAATTTGCCTAGAAAGTCAGTTTTGTTTTTGAGAACCGAGTCAGCATTTCAGCTTCCTTTCAGTGAGGAAAGCCTCCTCTGTGTTTTAAATACAGAATTGCATTATAGCAAAGATGAATTGTTGCTAGGCCATACAACTATCCTGTGTCAGAGAAACCTGTCATTTTCTGCAGTGGAGCAACTATTATGCAACTGAATTAGTCTAGTTCTATCATTTTCTTACTCCAATGATGTATTTAAGAAGGCACAGGGTCTACGTGCATTTTACGGATGTATGTGTTTTCTTTTCTCTATGTCCCAATAAAGTTAAAACCAGTTCAAATCTAGCAACTGAGGTCAAGGCATGTGATCCCATAGATCTCTATTCTACAGTGTAAGTCAGTAATGGAAGATTTATGGACATTGAGTGAGACTATAAGAAAACCTAGATGCAAAGTAATAAAGGAAGGAAAAAAAAAAAAAGAAACAATTCAGCAAGCCATTAACTACGTAATTGTATCCATATGAATACATTATAATTGTGAGAAACCTTCTAGGAATTCAATTATCATTTAATACAATAGCCTGTAACAATTTAATTAGATATCATTTAGCCTACAGACATCCACTATTAAAAATTCTCACCTTAATAATGCTATCTTGCTAATATTTGTTAGATTAATCCACATACAAGCTTGTGTACCACTGACATGTTACCCCCTGCATTATGACTGCCTCAGTCAAGAAAGAAAGAAGGGATATCATTGGTGACTCCCTTCTGAGAGGAGTAGTGGACTTGTTATGCTGACAGGACCAAACCCATGGGGAAGTCTGCTGCCCCCTGGGGCCTGGGTTAGACACATTATCAAGAAACTCTACGGCCTGGTACACTGCTCTGACTGTTTTTCGCTGTAGGTTTTTCAGGTGGTCAGCAGTGAAGACCAAACAAGAAGGTAAAGGGCAGTGCCTCAGGGCTTTGGGATAACTGCTTGAGGAATCTGAACCTCAAGCAGTGATGTCCTTTATCCTGCAAGTTGCAGGGAATGATAGGGGTGGAAACAGGAAAATCATACAAATGAATATCTCTCTCCAAGCCCCGTGACATCAGAAGAATTGTGAGGTTTTTATCACATGTCTGTTTGCACGTCATGGAGCCTGCTGGCAATACATGGCATGCACTTGTCTCAAAGGAGAAAAAGGATCCTTGAGCAGGAGCTAGCAGGTCTTATTGAGAGAGCTTTAAACTCGATGTGAAGGGGGAAAGGGATAAAATCAGGATCACTGGAGATAAGCCTCACACCACTATTTGAGGGACAGGGTGTTAGTGAAGCCTTTTAGTCCACTGTCTTCATAGAGATAGGGGATGATGATCCATGTAGCAGCAAGGATGCGAGGTTGTAAGAGTTATTGATATATTAGAAACCATGGAAACTCCTAAGATTGGTCATGCAGGAATTAAAAGTTCTTTCTCTGAAAAGGCAACAGGGTTGATAACCCAGCTGAATTGCATCTACTCAAATGCATGTAGCAGAAGGAACAAACAGGAGAAACTTGAAAACCATGATGCAGCAAGAAAATCATGACACAGTTGCCATCACAGAGACTTGGTCAGATATCCCAGAGAGAGCATTATACAGCCCACCCAGCCAGGATGTAGACGCAGAAGAAATATCCTATAAGTAGCTGGGAGAAGTCTTGCAATTGCTGGCTCTTTTTTATTTTTCTTTCAACTTACCAGATGTGTGCTGGAGATATAATATAGTAGAGAGGAATGAGTCTAGGAGATTCCTGAAGAGTGTGGAACATAACTTCCTGACACAGATTGTGAACTAACCAAATAGGGAAGGTACCCTGCTGGAGATGCTCTTTGCAAATAGAGAAGTTTATAACATAAATAAATAAAAATTATAGGTTATTTGAGTGAAATCATGAGCTGTGCATTTTGTTAAATGCTTTCCCTCTTTGAATTTCTGCTTGAATATATGGGAATTTTTTTTTGTGTAAAAGCCATCTTTTGTTTGTATGACATGAGACATTGGTATAAATTTAATTGTGGATTTTAGTTCCGTCCTTGAGTTGAAATATGTATTTATAGTATAGTAGAAGGGCATTGTATATAGCAGAAAACTCCCAAGCATATTTACTAGTTATAACAAAACAACATGGATCTACACTATGCTGAGAATATCTTACATTATACATGCTTACTTTAAATTGTATTTACCTCCTTAAAATGAAAGCATTTGATATCGCCTGTGATATATTCAGCAGCTGTTATGGTGGAGCTCTTTAAATGAAAGACTTTCCCTTCACTAGTCCACATGATTTGAGATAGACAGGCTAGAAAAAAACAGTTGTGAACCTCACATACGTGCAGCATCACTTTACAACCATTCTCAGAAATGCACTTGATTCAATGTATCCGTACCGACATTTATTATGTTTCTCCCTTTGATACATGCTACATGTAACATAATATGTGGCGGTGCGCCGGGCAGCTCCTGTGGCAGCTGCCCTCTCTCCATCTGGCACCGCCGGAGTGGCCACTAACACTACCACCCTGGCTCCTGATGCTGACCCCGGGGAGTTCAGCATGTGGGTCAACACAGAGGTTGGTTGGGCTGATCTCCTTGGGAGTTCAAACTCAGTAGAAGGAGTCTGAGGGCTGGCCACTCCCCTGGGGATGTCAATCCCCGGGGCTCTCCTCCCTTTCTTCTCGAACCTTCTCCCTTTAGGTATCAATCAGTTTTGTCAATCCCTAAACCCTTCCCCTTGCTCCTCCCTTGTACCACCTTATCCCTAGAACTTTCCACTGTGTTCAGTTCCTCATTGGTTGCGTTCCTCGAACCCGCCCCTGAGTCCGCCCTGGGTCAGTGTTCATTGGTTTATTCATGTTATGTAATTTGTCCCCATTGGCCCAGGGAATTATCTCCGCCCATCTCCTCCCAACTCCTCCCCTCCCTAAAACCTAGTGTCATCCCTTGTTTTGGGCCTTTTGTGCCGGTTTCCCTTGAGTGTTGCTTGACCGCACGTCTCTCTGCGAGGCTGAGGGAATAAAGGACATTCGAATTCACCAGCACAGGAGGGCTCCTTTCGGCTCTGTATCTCCGTCAAAGCTACTTTTAACACCGGCTGCAGCCTAGCCCACAGGGTGGGTCAAGGCAATAACATCGGCGACAGTATCGGCTGCCTTGCCTGAGTGCAGCGCAGCTCACCACAGGGGGTAGCAGCTCCTTACTTTCCCTGTGTGAGGGATCTGCACGTCGGGTCTGCCTCAGTGGCAGCGAGGCAGAGGCACCTGCTTTGCTCTTTGAGCCATCAGGCGACCTTCGGCACTGATTGTCGTCCTGCCTGGCCACGCCGGGCCAGCGAAGCGGTCAGCAGTGCGACAATAATACTAGAAATAAGATATCCCCTCAATCATGCAATAGGCCAGTGGGTTTCTTCACGTGCTTTTGACATTTTCTGACTTCTGTATGACTTCATTCTGTGGTTGTCAATAATTAAGTTAATCTTGTTACTTAACTTAACCCCTACAGCTTGAAGTAATTCACTTTACCCAAGCTATATAAATTATATTTATGTACGTGGTCTGTCTTGTTTATTGCATTAGTCTGACTGAAAATTTTTGCCATCCAGATTGTAACTGCACTGGTTACATCCACACTGAAATACTAGGAATAGTAAAAAAAATAAAGCAAAAATCTAAATGGAACACATACCTTGTCTTCAGCTTTCTTTTTTTCTTTTGACTCAGACTGTCACAGTCGTTTAGATATTCAAGTATCACACTTCCATTAAAACCAATATTGAAACCAACATATCTCTGAGAAGCTGGACCTTTTTCAGCCCTCCAATGCAGTACTTGATAGCGTAAACAATATTTCATGACACTAATGCACAGTATAAGTTTCTTTTACTCACTTGAGTAAATGTTCATTTGAGCTCAAGAACCTGAGAAAACTGCAAATGTGCTCTGATATATTCAGTGGCCCTAGAAGAAGATATAAATAAACATCAGTCTTATTTTAGATACAATCATGATGTATACTTACTCATTCCAAAATATATGTACATCCCCAATATATCAGTCATTTTTCTGCTGTACCTCTTAAGTTGCCTTTAACAATCTTCAGCTTTAAAATTTAACATCTCTCCACTTTCAGGTCAATTTTGTGAATAATCAGAGTACTACAAACGATTCTTGTTGTATGCACAACAAATCTCTTTAATCGCCCCTTACATTAGTGAAACCTACATAGCCCAAATTATATACATATCAGAGCCGGAGAACTGTTTCACCACAGACTTTTAGATGCAGCTTTCAGATTCCTATTTTTCTCTGTTTATTTATGAAGACACCATATTTCAAAAAATGAAATATTTTTTTTCTTCTACTCTTTGTTTGATTGCTCCCTGAATTAATGAACTTGTAAATATGCTTTTTTTTTTGCTATATTTTCCTGCATTTGGTCAACACCTTTTGAAAAGGAACTAGTAAAAATTTGTCATGGAAGTTTTATCTTTCCTTAAACTTTCAGTCACTTTTCTTATAGATGTTCTAAATCTTGTTTTAAGATATGAGATTTCAATGGAAAAAAAAACCTTGTAGAATCTGTTTCTGGCCAAAGAAAGAGAAAAAGATAAAAAAAAGAAAAAAAAAAAGAAAAAGAAAAGGAAAAAAAATCTCGGGAAATTTCAGTTACCAGATTCCAGGTAGTAAAAATGCTCTCATTGGAGAAAGGAAAATGGGGGACTGCAAGGGTTGACATGAAGCTTCATACCAGAATTTAAATGAAGTATTCAAATAAGCTAGGAAAATCAGTGCTAAATTTGGTGGGTAATAAAAATGAGGAAATTAAGGTAATGAGAATCTTTAATAACATAATTATTACTTAGTTATTGAGAAGAAATGTTTTTTAAGTGATCATGAACTTGTATGACCTACAGTAGAATGGTGAAAGGGAAAAAAAACCCATAAGGCTAATAGGTCATATTACATGCTAAGCTGGAATTTTTAGATTTTTTTTTTTTTTGACAAATATATATGTCATACCTGTCAATTTTCCTTCAGCTAATCATCTTTTTTTTTCTTCAACTTAGCATATCAAGATGTTAACAGAAATATTTACTAGAAGAGGTTTACCATGTAGCATAACTATCCAGCTGAATTTTGCTATGACCAATACACTCAGGTAACTTGAATAAAAGCCAAAAATTCTGTATAAAATTGGTTACAGAAAACTTAGTGGATTTGTGTTAATGAAGTCCTGTACAACACTGGATTTTTAAAAATGTACTTATAGATGACCAAAAAAAAAAAAAAAAAAAAAAAAAAAAAAAAAACAGTTTTAAAAAAAAAAAACACAAAAAAAACCACCAAAAACCAACCCTAAAATAATCAACCAACCAAAAAAACTCTTTTGCAAATTCAGTTACTTAGATTCTAGATTGCAGAAAGCTAACAATTTCTTGCTTTAATTCATAGCTATTTGTAGTCTCCACAGTTTTAATGTGATTCACATAATGAGGTGACATCACACTGTTCCTTCAGTTTTGATATTGGTTTACCAGAAATCTGGAATGGTTTGGATGTTTTGAGATCCTTTAAGGTGTCATTTAACAGGTATTAATTGCCACCTTTATCCAACACTCTTAGAAATTTGTATCTTGGAAGAAAATTCAGTCAAAGATACTGTGTCCATATTTCTTTATGTGTATCCTAGGAGGTTTATTAATGCAAATTACTAAATTAAATTATTTGGCTTTTGAATGATGCTGCCTTCAGTAACATTTAAAGAATGAGCAGTTTTCCAGTGAAAATGTATTTGTCCTTGAAAATGAGGAAAAATTCACTGCTGAAAAAGCAACGATAAAGTGCAACTTGTGTATAAGTTGTACAAAATTTTAAGTTGATGTTTCATCCTTTGTCCGTATATACATTATTGATACTCCATTAAAAATAATGAAAAAGAACTATAAATTTCTCCATATGTTCTACAGAAGTCATATTGAACTAATGAGAAGGGGAATATTGAAATAAGTGCTTTATATTGCAAAAAAATTCATCAAGAAAGCAACTTTACCATTGTACTACATTTTTAATGTAGAAAAAATGGATTTTTAACATATATATTCTGGATGATATAAGGTGCTAGCAGTAGGTAATTGGAAGAATGATTTTCTAAAAGCAAGGAGCAGGCTTGATTGATCTATGAGTTAAAGTACTGAAACCAAAAAAATCTATTGATTATTTTTCTTAGGTAAGTTTTCTTTACTGATGCTGATAGTAAGCAACTTTTTTACTTTGACTATTAAATAGACAGTGGTCTCTTGTATGTACTTTGTAGTATGTAGTTGACTTGGATTATTTCAGACGAATGGTCAGAACAGGTAAAATTACTAATTTGTCAACTAATGTAAAACAAAGAATCTAAATCTGCAAAGATTCCTAACAAAGTCAAGCAATCCTAGCACATGTGTTTATTTCAATTTTTTTCTTTATTACACTGTCCTTTATTTCTTTAGTTCAAGTCCAAAAAACTCTGCATTTATATAGGGTTTGATTTTTATTCAAAATAGTTTCCATTCCCTGAGAATAGTGGCAAAACTTATAAAAGAGGCTTTGTGTAAAATCTTTAAGACAAAAAGTAGAAAAAACCCCTAAAATAATTGTTTTCATGTGTTTGAAAATTTCTAGTGACTTTAAACCCTTCACATATTTTTGGTATTGTGACTCACACCTTTAAAACATAGATGTGAAGAAATCTCTGTCTTCCTTCTTGATTCCAACTGCAAAGATGCCTCTGGGTGTGAAAATTGAATTCTGCTTGGATGAAACTAAGCTATAAACTCCAAGAACAGTAATGTTAACAACAGAAGATGATTCTATATATACATGGTCTCTGTAGCAAGCAGGTATTTGGACTACTTTTTTTTGTATTCTTCCAAGTCTGGTGACCCTTGAACATGTGGGCAAAACACTAATGTTAAGGTAGAAAAAAACCCAAAACTTTTTTTTACACTTCTTCATCTGGAAATTGTATAGACAATGATTAAAGATATCAAGTTCGGAATTTCTACTGTTCTGTTAGTAGAAGAGAGAGAGGGGAAGGAAGGGCAAGAGTTAATATTTTTGAATTAGAACTGAAGAACCATCACATTCAAATCAGTGATGAAGATTATATCTCTCTGAAGTATTAAAAATAATTATTAAAAAATAGTAGCTAAATGGTTGAAACAGAAATAAATGCCTTGTTTATATTAACCCTCTTCAACTAGAATTAAAAGCACATTATTTTCCTAACAAAATAAAATTCTTCCAAAAAAAAAAAGGGGGCTGTTAATGAAACAAACTTTTTTCCCTGTTCCTATTGCATATGCAACTGTAGTGCAAACAGTAACCAATGAGCCACGAACGCAATTTTTTTCTACTAGCTTTACGCTTAATGAGATGCAGATGCAATGTCAAATTGAAATACATCAGAAAATCTAAGAAAGTACTGACAATAACTGAAAACATAAATCTTTCCTTCTGTGAAAAACAGAGAAACACACAAGCTTTTCATGTTTCTTAACCTTACGTACAACTAGGTTTTTCTATGTGCATTACAGAAGAGGTGGTGTGTTATGCTCTTGAAAGAGATACAATTAGACATGAGGCAAATCACAACAGAGCATTGCTCCACCAGAAGGAACAGGAGAAAGCATCATAATGCTGAAGGATGGAAAGATTTGTCAGTCTGAGCTAAAAATTGCCAAGGTTAATTGAAAATCTTCACAGAAAGTGTTGTAAATTCAGTGTTGGGATTTGTTTGTTTGTTTTTCTTTTAAGAAAAATGGATACAGAAGACATTCCATTTGTATCTCTAAAAGCTATGCTGATTTGGGTATGGTTGGTGTCTTCTCTTTTTCGCATGCTATAGGTCTCATCTCCTTCTGCCTTTATTAACTAAATGCTCTATGTTGTAACAGATAATATTTACCTTTTTTTTTTTTAATAAAACTCCATTTGTCATTTCTGTGGCGACAGTCTGCATATCCTTGTATAGTATTTCCAAGGAAGATAATACAGAGAAATGGGAAAGAATTATGTGAAATACCTTAGCAGGCAGATTTCCTCTAAAAATATTGTTCCTTTAGGACAAAACATACACATTTCTTGTATATAACAGACATAGTATCTACCAAAAATTATCCAGTGCATACAACCCCTGTGGAATTCATTAATTAGTGAACCCTGGTGTTCACTATCAAGCTTTCTAAACAGGAATGTATTTGAAGCCTTCTACTTTTTCATTTGTAAGTAATGTAAACCAAAATTAAGCAGCATAGTTGCTTCTAGCAGTTCAGAGTGGTTTCTCAAGTGTTATGTAGACGCAGGTCTTTCTCAAAAGTTAAGAAATTAATTAGAGAACAAATTATTAGTATGAAGTACTTAGCTTTGCTAAACTGATAACATAGCTGAGACTTCCAGAAAGAATTTGAGATAAGGCTACACAAATACAACCCATTTTGAATTGCAGAAAGATAAAAAATTATCCAAATATTGTTTTATGTATTCTATGTACCAAATCATCTTGCTTTTCTTTTTTCCGCTTGAAGCATATTTATATATAGCTCCATGTAGATAGAGAGACACATAGATGTTTTAAAAATGTTAACTTGCTAAGTGCTTACTAAGGCAATTAAATCCAGTTTTTCAGACATGTCTATATAAGTTACATTTTCTTCGATACTGTTTGTAGAAAAGAGAAATATAAGTGTTTTCCTTCTCTTCTGCCCGAGGCTACCACTGAGAATGTTCAATGCAAAACCATCCCTGAAGATTCTAAGAAACTCTCACTGGACAAGATAAAGATCCAGGGACTTTCTTAGGCCAGCAAATCAAATTGATCAAATATAAACACTCTCTTGAAAGACATATTTGGATTTAGTTCTTTCCTCATCTATATGACAACATGATTTTCTTCTACATATCTGTATGCAAGCAAACATCTGTTTTTATAATAATAATTTCCAGTTAACAACTCCACATAGTTTGTCTTGGGAAGTCCTAGAGATCCTGAATTCAAAATGGAAAGAATGGAATTACTTGGAAAACAAAAATGTAAAGATGGTTGTTGTGTGTTGTGTTGTCTTTCATTTCTTCCATGGCTAAAGAAGTTGATATAGACTTAGATGTATTCCATTTTTATGTGCGTGATTCATAAATTAACTCACATTTCAACACAAAACATACTTAACAATATGACCACTTTGTCAAAGCCCTTCCCTGTCTGATAGGAAGTTAAACATTGTAAAAAGAAATCTCAATGCATAAGTATGATAAAAATCATAAAGAAAAGTCAGCCACCACATGAAAGAAAAAGGGAAATATTTACTACTTCTTTGTATTTTATATTTAGAGGTATTTATAGACACAGGCTCTATGAAATGCTTGTCTGGTGTATATGCCTTAGAAGGCAGACCAAGAGAAAAATGTTATTCAGTTCATTATGAGATCTTCCTTAGTAATCAGAGACTCCTATCACGGTGGTGATGAGATAATGCTCTTTTAAAGAATCAAACTCCATTGATATATCATCTGAAAGACTGGGTTTTACACCAGATAGACAATATATAGTTCACAGAATTATAGAACCGTGGAACGTTAAGGATTGGAAAGGGGTATGTACTTCCAACCGTGCCTGCCATGGACAGGGACATCTCCCTCTATACCAGGTTGCTCCAGATTTTATACAACCTGGCCTTGAACACTGTCAGATTTGGGGCATCCACAAGCTCCCTGGGCAACCTGTTCCCATGTCTCACCATCCTCACAGTAAAGAACTTCCCAATATCCAGCTTAAATTTCCTCTCAGTGTGTACCTATTAGTCCTTGTTCTATCACTACAGCTCCTGATGAAGAGTCCCTCTCCAGCTTCCCTACAGGCCCCTTTCAGATGTTGGAAAGTTGCTGTGATGTCTCCATGCAACCTTCTCTTCTTCAGGCTGAACAGCCTCGGCTTCCTCGGCCCGTCTTCGTAAGACAGGTGTTTCAGTCCCATCATTAATTTTCTGGTCCTCCTCTGGACTTGCTCCAAAGTTCCATGTTCTCCTTCCATTGGATCCACCAGAACTGCAAGCAGTACTTTAGGGAGGTCTCACAAAAGCAGAATAGAGGGGGAAAATCACCTCAGTGGTGATTTGATTGACCTGCTGGTCACACCTTTTTTGGTGCAACCCAAGACATGATTGGCTTGCTGAGCTGTGAGTGCACATTGCTGCTCATGCTCAGTTTTCATAACCATCACCTGCAAGTCCTTCTCCTCAGGGCTGCTCTCAATCACTTCTATGCCCAACCTGTAAACATGCCTGGGATTTTCCCAACTCAGGTGTAGGACTTTGCACTTTGCTTTGTTGAACTTCATGAGTTTTGCACAGACCCACCTCTCAAGCCTGTCCAGGTCCCTCTGGATGGCATCCCTTCCCTCCAGCATGACTGCACCACACAGCTTGGTGTCATCAGTGAACTTGTTGTGGTTACACTCAATCCAATGTCCGTGTCACTGACAAAGATGTTAAAAATATTAGACCCAGTACTGATCTCTGAGGGACACCACTCGTCGCTGGTCTCCATTTGTACAACTGTAGAGCTGTAGACCACAACTTCTTGCATGTAACCATCAAGCCAGGTCTTATCCACCAAGTGGTTCATCCATCAAATCTACATCTCTCCAAATCAGAGACCAGGGTGTCATTTAGGACAATATCAAACACTTTGCATAAATCCAGGTAGACAATGTCAGTTGCTCTGCCCCATTCACCAATGCTGTAGCCCTATCACAGGAGGCCATGAAATTTGCCAGGTATGATTTTTCCTTTGTAAAGCCATGTTGGCTTTTACCAATCACCTTTTTGTTTTCCATGAGACTTAGTATCGTCTCCAGGAGAATCTGCTCCATGATCTTAGCTGGCACAGAGGAGAGACTGACTGGTCTGTGGTTCCCTGGTTTTTCTACTTCTCCCTTTCTAAAAATAGGGATTATATTTCCCTTTGTTCAGTCATCATAAACTTCATCTGGCTGCCACAATTTTTCAGAAATGCTGGACAGTGGCTTAACAACAGCATCCACCAGCTTTCTCAGGATCTTTGCATGAATCTCATTATGTCCCATGGACTTGTGCGTCTTCAGTTTTCTTAGATAGTCTTGAACCTAATCCTCTCCTACTGTAAGCCAAGAGTCTTCATTCTCCCAGTCCCTGCATTTGCCTTTCTTGACTTGGGCAGTGTGTCTATAGCACTTGCCATTGAATACTAAGGCATAGAATCTCAGGCTTCTCTTTGTTCAGGATAGCCAGGTCTTCCAATTTCTTCTGGAGAGCACCCGTATTATCACTAGTCTTTCTTTTGTTTACTACATGCCTATAGAAGCCCTTTCTGTTATCCTTGATATCACTGGCCAGACTTAATTCCAACTGGGCCTTGACTTCCCTAACCTTATCCCTAGCTTCCTGTAGAATTTCCTTGTATTCCTCCCAGGTGACCTGTCCTCATTTTCACCTTCTGAAAGCTTCTTTTGTTTTGCTCCAAGCTTGCTCAGAAGCTTCTTATCTATCCATGGAGGCCTCCTGGCATTTTTGCCTGATTTCATTCTTGTTGGGATGCATTGCTCTTGAACTTGGAGGAGGTAATCCTTGAATATCAACCAGCATTCTTGGGCCCCTCTGGCTTCCAGGGCTCTATCCTGAGGAACTCTACTGAGGAGGTCCCTCAAGAGACCAAAATGTGCTCTCCTGAAGTCCAAGGGAGTGAGCTTGTTGCATGCCCTTCTCACAGCACCAATGATCTCGAACTTCACCATCTTGCAGTCACTGCAGTCAAGGATGCCTTGAAGCACGATTTTCCCCACCATCTCCTCCTTGGTAAGCACAGGGTCCTCATGGCACCTCTCCTTCTTGGTTCCACAATCAGCTCTACAATGAAGTAGTCTTTGACACATTCAAGGAAGCTTCAGGATTGCTTGTACGTTGCTGTGTTTTCTCTCCAACAGATATCACGGGGCTTAAAATCCCCCATGAGGACCAAGGCTTGCAAGCATGAGGCCACTCCTATCTGCCTAAAGAGGGCTTCATCGACACCATTGTCCTGTTTGAGCGACCTGTAGCGGATCCCCACTATAACATCTCTTCTTCCTGCCTCCCTTTATCCTTGATCCACAAGTTCTTGGCTGGCACCTCATCCTTCTTCAGGCAGAGTTCCATATACTCCAGTTGGTCACCGATATTTAGGGTTACACCCCCTTTTTCTCTCCCTAGCTTTTCTTTCCTAAAAAGCCTAAAACCTTCTGTTTCAATGCTCCAGTCATATGAGTCATCCAACCACGTCCACCAGATGCCAATGATATACCCAAGCAGGTGTGTGTATATGTCTAGCTCCTCTTTGTTCCCCACACGACATGTGTTTGTGTAGAAGTGTCTGAGCTGGGCCCCAGATAAAGCTGACTCACTGGCTGGAGTATCTGGAATGCCATTGCACTGTTCTGGCCACCCATTACAGGCATCCAGCTGGCAGGATTGGGATGGCTCATTCATTTCCTCTCCTTTGACCTGGAAGACTGATCAAAAAACTATTTGAGCCCCAGAGCCCTTTACCCCCTCTCCCAGGGCTCTGTAGTCTCTCTTGGTGCTTCCCAGACTGCTAATGGCTATATCCCCTGACCCCACATGTAAATTCATATTGGGTAATACCATGAATTTAATGAACTGTACTAACCCATGGGTTTCACTAGGCTTAGCACCTTTCACTAGGCTTAGCATCCACTAACATCCCTGATCTAGGCTCCTGGAGGGCAGCACACTTTCCTTGAAAGCATGCCAGGCCAACACGAGTGCCTCTGTGCCTCTTAAAGCAGAAGCACCCAGTACTATTACCCACCACCTTTTCTTGTCTGAACTAGTTGTTAATTTCTTTATTTGTGGAGCAGATCGGGCTGCTGCAGTTATCTCTGGTTATTCTTCCAGTGTGATGGAAGTTGTGTCATTTGTCTGCAGAGCTACAATGTGGTTCTGGGTGGACATGTCCAGCTGAGTGGACATGTCTGGTTTTGCAGAAAGTCCCTTCCTTTAATTAGATTCTTTCCTCTTCCTTTTGTTGTTTTTTTTTTTTCCCCCCCTACTTCTTCCCAATCCCCTGTGTTAATGAGCTCCTTCCTTTCCATGTGTTCCAGAGAATGAATTTTTGGCCACAGCTCCTCAATGGACTGTGGTTCCCCTACTGTTGGGCTTAGAACCAGCTGTCCAACTGTCTCTTAGTCTCCTTGGTATCTCTGTCTTTTGACTTCTTCCTGCAGCTCCACCTCTTGTTGCAGGTCCTTCAGAAGGCCTCATCTTTTACAATTCAGTAATAGGTGTGCCCTGTAAACTAATCCTCTCACACTTCCAGGTACTCCTTAACCCTTCCACCCCTTCTTTGAGCTCTGACACCGTGCTAAGCAGATCCACCACCTGCTCACACCGTAACAGGAATTGTCTTCGCTGTCCTGCAGCAGCAGTGACTACCTCTGCACTCAGTGCAGCCCGAGACCAGGCCAGCTTCATGTTGATTTGTGAGATCCATCTGGGTCACTGTGCTCCATCTGATGGTGACTTTTGTCCAAATGGAAAGCATAGTCAGTCCTATTCTAATTGGGTGGGTGATGACTCCCCACATTCTCCTCAGTTGCTGGCTGGAGCACTGTGCCCTGCTTTTGAGAGTTGCCTGTGCAAACCACCACGAAAAAGGCCACAGCTTGTCCTTGTTATGTGCCATGTCCTGTTTACCCACCCTGTTTGCTGCAGTCCTGCTTGCTTGCAGAGCTGTTTAAGCTGTTTAAATCTCCTGCAGGGTGCTCCTGGCAACACCCTCTCTGTGCCTGACTTGCTTGCAAGAGCTTTTCTGTCTACATATGGCTTTAAGCAGCTGACTGTGTATCTCTAAGCTCAGGAAGTCTGCTGCACAGATCCAGCAATTACCCCTGGACTTAACTCAGTTGCCACTGCTGTGACTGCTGCTGCTCCTGTATATGAAAGAATGTACCCTTACTGGCAATTTACTTTTCCTATTTTATTTTCCTTGATTTTAATTTATTTTATTCTGAAAGTTTCATATGGAGTGTGTGGAATAGAAGCTTATCCAGATATAACATGTTTTTTGAATAATAAGGGAGCACACTAAAAGAATAAAAATGGCTTCCTCATATAAAAGGCACTATTCCTTGATTTAAGCCACTTTTTGAAAATTATTCTGCAATTTTATGCTAATATAAATCAGAACTTGGAAAGTGAAAAATTTAAACCGAAGGTATTTATAAATTGATTAATAAAGAAATAGGATTTTAATGCAGTATGAGAAAAAATATCAAAGCAGAGACAGCATGTCTGTAATGGGAAAGAATATGTCAGGGTTTCTGTAACACTTTATCATCAGACACTAACTTAAAAACTGTCTCATCAAAGTTTAATATTGATGAAATTGGCTTAAGTGTACATCACATTTAGACAAACTGGTAACATCTTGAGTCCTTGTATACTTAAAACATGTCTTATGCCAAGACCATGATAAAACATTCTGTACTTATATGAATCAGATATAAATACAAAAAAAAAAAAAAAAATCTGAAAAAAATCATACACCGGTAATGTGTAAATCTCCTAATTGGCTAGAAAACCTTTACAAGGCACTCTCACCTGACTGCCAGCAGTTCTCTCAGCTTGAGAGATCTGATCTCTGTCAGTTCTTGCATTGTCACAGCTTTTAGTTTCAAAGATGTGTAAAAAGCTCTTGGACCATTATGGTCAAATGTTGCTCTACTGTTAATCTGTGACAAATTTAGGTTCTCTGTAAAGTGGAGCGTTCAGCTGTGCAGTGTGACTCCTCACTAGGATTGCCAGTCCTCTTCTGGGACCAACATTGAAGTGTCACAGTGACTACAGGATTTTTGACTGTGAAAGTACAGCACAAGCCCACTTAATTTTTGAGGCAGCATGCTGAGAGGTAAGAGCTGAAATCTGAAAATTATTGCACTTGAACAAAATCACTTCAGTCCAGCTGAGAACATAACAATTTAAATGCTGATCTTGAATTGCTATTATAAACACTTGGGCACTCTTTCTTTCCAGTAGAGAATAAAAAAACTACCTAAAAAGTAATTAAAATTTTATACCATTAAATAATTGTGAAAAATCCAAACAAAATTAATAAGACAAAATTTATCTATATTTTTATATGAATGTTTAAAATTATGCAAGTGGAAAAATGTAAACTGTCCATTTTTGTGAAGTCTGAATGGACACTATTCCTGGTTTATTATGATGATCTGATATCATGATTTTACCATCCAAGTTTGTTTTCATATACTATTTACATACAGAAAATAATGAATGTTTCAGAATAGGGCTGGTTTCCTATGGTAAACAGTCATCCATTATGTAGTTCCTCATAGCAACTGCTTTGCACAGTTGCATTAATTTACGGTAGTATCTATTTAAAAAGAAACACTCTACATGGTGAAGTTCCAACATAGTTGAACTTATTTCGTTTTTTTTTAAATTTTATTCAGATTAACAATGTTAGCAAAAATACATATGGTATGAAAATTGTCATGCTGGTCTGAGAGATTGAGGTGTGTCAGCAGAGGTTTAACAGATTGAACAATTAAGAAAAACAATATACATATCACTTCATTTTAGGTATTTTTGGTTTCATCCACATTTCTATAAGACAAATTTAAGATTGCTTTCTTGTTAATACTTAAAATATACAGACATAGTATAATTTTATTACTTTTTAAATGTTGCATCTAAACATTTAAACTGCATAGCATACTACTCATATGTGAGAAGTTGCAACAGGAGCATCAGAAATTTGAAGAAATGGATTGGGATGAGAAGATAGGAGACACTTGGGTTGTTCCAATATTCTCCCCTGTACCCTTCCCCTTTCCTGGGAACTGTGAATAAGCTCTCCATTTGAGTCAAACAGAAGTAAGTTCGTCCATGAATGTGCAGGTGTCTACATGTCCCACAGGCTCTTTTTGTTACAGATAGTGACGGCCCAGGTTGAAGAGCACAGCCAGCTTACTGAGTAGTCTCATGTTCATATACCTGAGGCTATCAGAGGCCGGGAAGAAATTATTGCCATTCAATAGGGCTAATTCTTGTTCAGATTCAAGTCCAAGTAAAGAAAAGGATCACTCTTAAATATTGACCAGGGGGCATGGAGGAGGCAGTGCAAAAGGGCAATGATTTTTCTATTAATTTTCTGGTCTATGATGACATTCTCTGTTAAAAATATTTGTCTCAGATGTATTGTAGTCAATGACTGGATTGTAATTACCATAAGCCATCTTAAAAGGGAGCACTTGAAAGAAATTCTGATGATTGAAGTTGAATTTTGCTACTAAGTTCATTCTTGGCAAATTATGTCTTAATTGTTTGAAGTCTGTTACGTGCTTCATGGTATCAAGAGTTTGTATGGGCCTATAAGGAATGTAAAGAAAGGTTTAGAGCATGCTTTACCCTCTGGCATTGTTTGAGAAGCTTTTATTTTTTTCATGTGCAGTTCAATCCTTCACTCTTGAAGAATTAGACAGATACATTATCTGTCCTTGGTTCTCTAAATTATATATAATACAAGATATATCATGGCAAAGAATGTAATTACATTGGTGGCAAGCAATAATAGCATAGTTACCATATGAGTTATTGCAGTCAGTTTTACAATAACTCCTGATAACATCATTTTCTCTATTCCATAAAATAGACTTAAAAGTTGAAAATTTGTTTTGAGGAAAGAAATAGAAGATTGTTGTTCATGTTCATTCCATACTTCATTTCCACTGTATCCTACTTGTCTGTAAATAGAACCAATTAGATCATTATAAAAATGTATGAAAGATTATGTAGCCTTTATATACACATTATAGGAATTTTATGGTAATGTATTAGATTATAGATTAGTAATGATACGGTAATCTACAAGACCAATAAAATGCGCACCATCATACGATATCTTTTATCAATAGTTTTTTTTAGGTTAAAAAGCTTGCAATCACCATGTTTTTCATGAAGTCTGCAGTGGGGAAAAGACACTGGCACACAGGTGGCGAGCCCTATTGTCAGTTTAGGAAGAAGTCCAGGTAGAGGTTTGTACTTAAGTTAATTATACAATGTTAACTGAACACTCAAAATTGAAAGCAAAATGTTTAGCTATATTTCTTCAAATACTGGGATACAGAACTGGACATGGTAAGTTGTTATCTTATATTGTTTTCTCTCTCCTCTGTCTGCGTGTCCCCTGATTTTATTCGTACACAAAATAGACTGAAAAGTCATTCCCATCAAGATGATAAATAGTGTGGCAAAACGGGCTTCCTAATGAGAATTGTACAAGAGAAACAATGTATCTTCACTCTACGTGGGGACCTCTTAGGCATTGCTACTCTGGACAGAGAATGTTGAAAAGATCAATCATAATCTCAGCTGCATCCTGTGGTAGTAACTGGGAAACATCCCAGTGTCCGTCTGCACTCCTCACCTGCTTACTCAGCCACTTGGCTTCAGTGTAGAATTTTATCTCCAGTGCGAGTCAACTGTATCTTACGACAGTGAACAAAATTTAAATATTCACCACTGAATTTAATGAAATGCTATGCTGAGCTCAGCACCAGGCATAAGCTTTCTGAGGCCTTATGTGTATACAGCTACTGCAGAAAGTGAATTCTTCAGAGCTAGTGTTGATCGGCTGACCTTGGAGTGTCTGTAAGGCTTCTAATACAGAAGCTAGCCTGCACTAGCCTCAAAAACATCTACCAAGAGTTCATTTAAAAATGATTCAGCTGAACTGGTGGTAAGACCAATGAGAATTTGTGTTCTAAATGTGAACAAAGTTTGGACTGTCTCAGAGATGGAAATGAATGCAGTGTTAGCAGCCCTGACATGGGAAACAGGGACAGAGGTATATTTTTGACACCCTGAGGCAACAGAACTATGCTAAGAATGATGGGATTTATGTTTTCCTTGGGGAAACTTCAGGCCACAGTTAGAAAAAGGCTTATAAACAGGCTGACTGGGAAAGAAGCCACAGAGCTGTTCTCTGAAATTCAGAATGCTATGAATGCAATGAATCCCCCAGCAAGTAAAAAAACAGGCTTAAAGTGAATGTAAATTTGGTATTTACTATTGATCTGTGTCCACAGCAAATATGTGGAAAGTCATACCAATACTGATATTAGGAGAGTTGCTAATAATTAGTTTTAATTATGTCTACAGGTGGGCTATAATCAGAAAATATTTTAATGAGTTGTTTAGGCCCCATGTGTTTTACTTTGTTAACATCTCTTTCTGTCAAACTTATTAGAGAAAGATTATAAAGCTCAGATAAAGTGTGCTGTTATAGGCACAGCAGGTATACACAGCTGGTATAGGATTGGGGGTTTTAATTCAGTAAGTACACAGGCCAGTAGGATAAAAGAGCCATCTCAGGCTGACACTGTTATCCACACTAAGTTATACGCAGAAGAGAAAAAGAAGTAGAATATCCTCAGGTACAAGAAATGGTTCTATCACAATTCAATATTTTAGTAGATAGTAGTAGAAAATAAGGAGAGAGATGGCACTAACTTGGAGAGAAATTTGGAAATATACAGTATAAAATACTTTTGAAAAGAAAAAATATCCTTCATTTTAAAAGAAAAGCACACGTATTTCTGTTTGCACTTCAAAGTAGCAGATTTTTGCATTATATTTTTCCTGTAATAAGGTGTAAGAGGGTGTTAGGTTTAATAGTATCCATATTTTGTATTCACAGACCAGGCGATCTGGCATAACATATGCTACATTCTTTCCCTGGGTAGTATAGTAACTAAACTAATTTAGTCTCCTTGAAGCATAGAACTGATTTTATTCAGAATATAACCTGAAGCTATTCCTGGGAACAGTATAATTTCATGTTGCCCCATACTATATGTTGCAGGTTCATTGAATATAATTTTTCATTTTTCCATATTGCACTTACCAGGAAAGAGAAGTTCAGAAAATTACTAGTGACTACTTTTTTTTTTTTTTTTTTTTTTTTTTTTTTTTTTTTTTTTTTTGTGGGGTTCCTATCTACTCTGCCGCCTGCAACAACTAATGCAAACAGTTCATACAAAGCATGTATCTATTTTTACAAAGTTGTATGCACTTCTGAGCATGCTAATCTTTTCTTTACAACCACCAGAGCAAGTCAGCAACATAATATAGCTAAATTAAAAGTAGCAAGACAAAATTGAAATGTAACCTGCAGTTTAACCACAGAGTGAGCTTTCAAGAGTGGGTTTACTTTTAATACCTGCAAGCAAAACTGTGGGGTTCTTTTAACAAATGAAATTTTAGAGGGATTGCATAACCTTTTCATTCATGACAACTAGTAAACAAAAAAAAATCCTGGAACAGATAATCCTAGCACTTTGCCTGTTTATGAAGAAAAAGTTGATGATAATTAAGTACTTTTTATCAGACAGTAGTGAAAGTTCTTGCCAAGTGATGGAGTTTAAAATTACATGGAGAGGACAAGCAGCTCTTAGCACACAGTTCACAATGCAGTTGTAGCAACATTGTGTTAGTTTATTGAGATAGTACAGATAAATCTATTTTTATTACAAAGATCAAAAGATGCAAGTACAGTGACAGTAAATGTTGGCCTCTACATCAGTAGTTTAGGAAGAACGCCAAATTAATTCTAGAAAAATAATGGCTGTAACCATTGGAATAGGTTTCACTGTGTACTGTTTTTAATCTGTTTGGTTGAAATGTTAGCTGGTTGCTTAGGAAGGTTGGGGTTTTTCAGAAGAGAAGAAAAACCTGTATCTACCAAACTTAGTGAATCAACGTCATTTATTTTCCCATATATTTTTTTCCCATTTCCAGCAAGCATATGTTTTCTTCAGTAGTTGAAATGCTGCTATGGAGTACATGTTGTAAATCCATATACACATTGTTTGTATTCATGCAGGTATGTGTCAGAGACAACAAGTAATAGGTGCGTTAAGACTGATGAATATGTCTACTTTTAGACTTTAAAACAAAGCTTTCTTCAGTTAGTGCTCTTTAAGAATACATTCATGCTAATGCTCATTCCTACCCTAACTCTCATGGTAAATGCAGAACCATTATTCCTAACAGCCATGCTCTAAATTAGTGAGTGTACACCACCACAAAACACACAAAAACCTAAAAATGTATTCAGTCATATGAATTGTGACCTAGGATTCTGCTCCAGTAGACCTCTGAGCTCTTCACTGACCTCACACACCCTAATTTCTCCTTGAGGATAGTTTTTGGGGCACACTCCATTTTGATCCCAATGGCTGGGGTTGAGATCTCACTTGCTCCAGAAACTGGCATCACAAGCCAGTCTAACTCTAGTTGTTGAAGGCAAATCTACTCATGCAGTCAGCACTACTTAGTCCTGGCAGCACACACAGACACACAAAAAAGAGAGTGAGATTATGTGCAGGTATAGTTGGAAAAAGATTTAATAAGAAAATAGGACAGACTGCAGTGTTCAGATACAGGTCTCAGACAGATGAGCATGCTGACCATTTTACGCTTTACCATCCCTTTTATACACATTTCTGCCTGCCTCCACTCTTCTCCTGCCTAGTTCCTTTCTCCTGCACAGTTCTCCATAAGTTTGCACAGTCCTACCGGCCTCCCAAGCTTCCAGATCCCCAGATTTTAACCCTTGTCAGCTGAAAAGCTCCTCTTTACTGCAGTTCCTTGTTAGCCCATCAGTCAGTAATGTTGTCCAGGTTTACTTCTTGCTTTTGCGTCCTTTATGTTTACCTGTCAGTTTTGTGTCTTTGTATATTCTGTCCATGGCTCCTCCATTTTCCTTGCCATCCCCTTTGACAAGGTCTTCAGCTGAGTTATCTCCCTGAAATGAAAATTCTATGTTCCAGTACCCTTACCAATGACGAGATATTGTCATTTTTTTCTCCTTTCTCCTTTATGGTCGATCAGAGTTGGGACTTTGTATGTTCCTGTTTATGCCTTCCTAATTTACTTATTTTCCCTTTTGTGCTGCAAAGGTCTTTGGCCAGATACCCCAAGGAAGCAGACACCTCTGTTTCTGCCTATAACTAAAGTATTTAAAATCCAACCAGCCCAATACATACATATTTTAGAACAGCGGACAATGAAATGGAAGTTGTCCTTATGGTGTGGTGATGGTGATTTGAGGAGATGAAAAGACCTATCCCTTCCAGTAGTAATGATTTTACTTAGAACCACTCTGACAGCTTTGAATGATAATCGAGGTCTAACATTTAGGATAGATTTTGTATATCAGAAGGCAAGGTTTATACTGATGGTATGGTTTGGGGATAATTTTAATTTCACATGTTCTAAACAAATGCAGTAGTGATTGGTTATTGTTTATTATATCTTATTGACTAATTTTCTCTTTGTTTATAAAATTAGAAACATTGAGTTAAATAACTACTTTCTCCTAATGAAGACTGGAATAATTTATTGAGTCTCTAGAATTTTCACAGGAAGGGAATGCTATTTTCTATTATTTTCTAATCACCCCTACTCAAGTACATATTGCTATAACAGCTGTCCCTAGAACTACTTGTGCAACATGGGCCTGGTTATTTAAATAAAAATGAAAAAATCATTAGAAATCTTGCAATAGAAACAAAATATTTAAGGTCTGGAATTTCAAATTCACAGAGTCAGGCATTTTAATATGTTGTTTGGGGTTTTTGCTACATATTCCAAGGGTACTTTACTTACAACAGAGTATTACTGATGGCATTCTGCTCACTTTATGGGAAGAAGATAAACAGAAACAGGGAAAAGTTTTAACAAGAAAGCTCAACACATATAAGCAAGTCTGCTAATGTTAATGAGAAATTCCAAACTGCATAATGGAAGATTGAGGTACTGGCCTCTGTTTTCAATCTTCCAGTGTCCAATGAGTGAAAAGGTGTCTTTTTACAAGGACTCCTGTCTGTTGTTTACTCTCAGAATACTGGATTTACACCTTATTTCCAGAAGACAGTGTAAAGTCTGAGAAAAAAAAGTAATAATTTTTCCATAAACCTTTTAAATTCGTTTGGTTTTCTGAACATCATGGAATGATTTGGTCCTAAGTGTTGAGTTGAACTTTGTCAAGCAAAATACCTGGAAAACGTATAACTGTGTTTCTGGGGCCTTGAGCTTGAGATTAAATGTCATATATAATGGCAATATTTTAAGCATATGGTCTCTTTTTCTGAAAAAAAATGTGACTTCTGTTCTTTTTATCATTAATATTTGATAGGTAATGAAAGCCCCCAGACCTGCAAACACTGAGTATCAATTTAATATACCTGATTTTCACATGTGGAATCAGAGAATAACTTTGTTTGGAAGGAACCTCCAGGGGTCATCTAGTCCAACCTCCCATGCAGAGTGTGTTGGAGACTGCACAGAGCCCTGTTTGGTCCAGTTCTGAGCCTTTTACAGGGAAGGAGATACCACAGCATCCAAGCAACCACGTCTTATGTTTAACTACCCTGGGTGTCAGTTGTGACACCTTTACATTTCAAGTAAAATGTGGGAGGGGTTATTCATTTCCTTTATGAGGTGCGTCTTGAGATGCTGAAGAAGAAAGTCACATAAAAATTATCTTGACATTTAATTTAGATACTAAGAACATATTTTATTTAAACTCTTTCTGCTGTTACCTGAGCTTAGGGTAACTCATTTTGTCTGCGCAATTCATCTTGAATGTAAACACATTTTTGCAAAAAAACCCTCAAACCAAAACCCAGAAACAATGAACATTTTAAAATGAATGCAGTATTAAAATACACACATTTGAACATGAGTGTAAAAAGCTGGCACTACTAGAATGTTTATTTTTAAGTGTCTCTTTGTCTTCACACCCACTCTCATTTATGACATTAGTACCCAGGTACCTCCATGGGAGGAGCTTAATATCAAAGAAAAATATTCACAGAGTTCAGCAAATTTCTGGCTATTTTCCAGACTACCAAAACTGATTATAAATTCCTAGATTAGGACACAAACATTACATTTTTTGGGAGGTGGTTGCATTTTAGGTGTATTTTGAGTGATGCTTTCTATAATTATTAGATGGTACCATCCTCAATAATCTTGTTGTTTAGGTGGCTATGGATTATATTCATAAAAAAAATTCAAAAGCAGCCAGAAGACCTTGTAGTTGGAAAATCTTGCTGGGAATATAATAATGTGGATATGAGCTAGATCTGAGGAGAAAAGGGGTTTTTTTTACTTATCTGCATGATGGAAATGTAAACCGTGGGGGTATTCAGACACTTGCCAAATTAAGCTCTGCTAAGAATTGATTTTGAAACAATTCCCTATGGACTTAGATCTGCCTTTTGTTGTTTAGACATCATGAATTTGTAGGATTTGTCAGTGAGAAATACTGTCTCTTGTTTGTGGTATTTAAAATGGTTAAAGGCTAAGATGCGGCCTGTGATATGTGTACAGGTGAAGGAAAACCAAATAGAAAATCATTGTATATCTGTGTTGCTTTATTTCAAATGGGACCTGGAAAGACCTCTTGAAGAGCTAGAAAATTACTCTATGTATGATATCAGTGACACAAGAAAGACAGGGGTTTGCATAAGTGCTACTGAATATCCGCCAAAACTTTTATGGTTTTAATGGTTATTTAATGGATATTGTGCTTCATGGAATTTCCAGTGTTTAAGAAATCTGTGAAATTAAAATGAGAAAAGAGTGTTTCCTTCAATTTACTATTGAAAACATCTAAGGGATCAGAACAGGATAATAAACTAGGAAAAAGTAGGGTTACACGCATTTTTTAAGGAGGTACATGTTAAAGGAAAATTATCATTGTTTTAAAAGTAATTTAAGGGATGTAGGTTGTACATCATTCTTCCTCCCTATTTCTACTTTTCTTTTCTAGTTGTAATCACTGTAAGAACTGTAAATAAATCGTAAACCATCTAAAATTATTATATTTGCCATAAGGTGGCACTAAGCAGTAAGGCAGTGAAGTGACTTGGAAGCTCCAATTTATTTGTTTTCCTCCAGTCTTTTTTTTTAATATTAAGTCACAAGGTTCCACGAAGGACAGGTCTCAGATATGTAAAATATCTAATCTACATGGATTAAAAAAGCATAAAGATTCATATATTAAAATCAAGAGTCAGAAAAGACAAACCACAATTTATGTTAAGAGGTTACTGCTAATCATCATTTTCTTAATATTGTTATCTATAAACACTTTACTCTCTCTGAAGATATAAACCCCCACACTTTAAGTGTGTGTACAACGCTGAGGACAGTGTACAACAACATCATTGTCCCATAGATTTAAGATGCATTTATCCTGGAAGAAAGAATTTATAATACATCCAATTTAATAACAAAAAATGGACTCCAGCAATACTCATCTGCTCAAGGATAGTTCATACAAAAGATCACTTAGTACTAACCAGCTCCTGATATGGCCAGGTAAACATCCACAGAATGGCTGAGGTTGGAATGCACCTCTGGAGATCATCTCCAGCACTCTCTCTTCGAGCTCGAGCAGGCTGATCATGGCTGTGTCTGGTTGGATTCTGCATTTCTCCAGGGATGGAGACTCCATAACCTGTCTTGGCAGTCTGTCCCAGTGCTTGACCACACGTACCATAAAGAATCTATGCTTCAGTGGAATCACCTCTATTTCAATTTGTGTCCATTGCCACTTGCCCTGACACTAAGCAACATTGAGTGTATATAAATATATATGTATATATAATATTTTCCTCATGAGCTTTGTATCAGATGAGCAGTTCAAACACTCAGATGGTCCAGGCCTTTAATCATGTGACTCTGCTGGACTCACCCAATAATATCCATGTATTTCTGACGTTGGAGAAACTCAGACTGGGCCTAGCACTTGAGATGTGTTTCAGATACCCTGAGCAGAAAGGAAGGACTATCTCCACTGGCCTGATGATATGTGTCGTAATGTACTCCAGGACACTGCTGTCCTTCTATGACTCCAGGGTATATTCCTAGCTCATGGTTAGCTAGATGTCTGTGAACATTTACATTTCTTTCCAAGTTCAGCTGCTCCTTTTTTCCCTTTGTTGAAATCTATCTATATGTGTTATCAAGTAATAGTCCCAATTTTATACCATCTGAAAATTTGCTGAGACTGTGTTCTCTCCTAGTATCCCAGTCATTAATGAAATTGTTAAACAGTTATTGTTAATAGTATTGAACTCTGAGTACATTGCCAGTTTCTGTGCTACTGATCCGCAATACTTTGAATTATCAGTTCAGCTAAGTGGTTTGTTTTTTGTTTTTTTTTTTTCAGCTCATTGTCCATTTTTCCAGTCTGTTCTTCATCAGCTTGTCAATAAGTAATAGCATCAAAAGCCATGCTCATGCCAAGGTAAAATACATCCAGCCTTCTTCCCTGCTCCCCAAGTCCATATTCTCACTGCAGAATGTTATCAGGTTTGCTAGGGACACTCTTCCCTTTGTACATCCATTTTGACTATTTATAATCACTTTATTATCCTTCATATGTTTGTAGATTATTTCAGGGATTACTTCCTCTATCATGGTTCAGTAGTCCAGGTGGGGCTCATGGGCTATATCTCCCTGATTCTTCATTCTTGTCCTTCCTAAATATAGTAGGGGTATTTCCTATCTTCAAGTCCAAATCTGCCCTAATCTCTACTGCAGTAGGCATACAGTGTTTCAGAGATAATTCTCAGTACCCTCACACTGATCTTGAACAATTCTTTTGGCGCTTGCAGGTACTTCTCATTGTGTCTCATGGATTTGCTTAAATAACAATTTGTTCAAATGCTGTCTAATCCACTGACAATCTTCTCTCCTGGACCATATTAAATGGAACTCTTACAAGGATGTCCCTGAAGAGGCCAAAGTCCTCTCTCCCGAAATCTAGATTTGTGATTGTACTATTTATCTACTTCCCTTTTTTCAGTACCTCAAACTCCAACATCTTGGGGTTGCTGCAGCCAAAACTGACCTGACCTTCATATTCTTGCCCAATTCCTTCTCATTTGCAAGCAAGAGCCTTAGCAGAGTAACTGTCCTCATTTTCTCGCTGATGACCTGTATCAATTTTTCCTAATGTTAACATCCCTACTGCCATTAATAGATCATTTGCTTTGTGATCTAAATCCAATTTGATTTCTTTTCTTAATTTTATTTATGCTTTCTGAAAACCTGTAAGAATTCTCTAAGCTGTTTGGTCCAACACGCCACAGAAATTGCTAGGAATAGATATATGAATTCATGAAATGAGCTGTTTAAATCATTTTTACACGTGAGTGCCCTGAACTTAAGATCTTTTCCCTCTTCATATTGGGTAACCTGTAGTGATGCATGTTTATTCTAGAATCTTCTTTATTTCTTTGGTTTTCTTCAGAGCTGGAGTACTGGTGCAAGTATCATAAGCCCTCTGTTTGAATCTGCTTGTGGCCACAAATTTCCTCTGTCACTCTTGATGTTGAGTTTGACACAATGAAATCCCACCTTGCCTAAAAATCTCTCAATAATTCTTTACTTGCCTTGAAAATGTCTCAAAATTACTCAAACTAATCTGTCAAATTAATATGTCAGATTTTTCCTAATGAAATGGACAATTTGACATGGTGGTCTGCTGATATGCGTAGTTGGCAAAAATCCTATGCTGCTTTCACTAGTGGTGACACAGGACAGATATTTTTAGGATTGTTTCAATTAGTCTTGAAATAGTAGAATGTATAACTATATAACTACATAACTACAGGAACATAAAAGAATGTTTGTCATAAATGAAAAGATGGTTTACTTCATCCATAGTATATGATAGATTATAACCAAAGACAAGATAAATATCACTGGTTATAATAAACCATACTTCAAGATGATTCTAACATTTCTGTTTGTGATTGCTAACTTCATATAGCATCAAGGTTCTTCAAATGTTCAAAGTCAAGCCACAAATAATCTAATAATTTTTTTCCCATTATATATGCAACTGGCACTTTAAATATTTCCCTACACAAGAATTGTGCTTTTCCCAACACAAACATTTTATTTTAGTAATGAAATTTAAAAGAAAAAATATTCTAAATGTTCTGCAGCAGCTTTTTAAACTTTTTATTTAATCTTCACAGCTTTCCTCTCATTTGTGTGTTTGCATTGTGAGAGTCATAATTATTTTTGAAAACATATTTGATATACTCTGAGAGAGAAAGCTAATTTAGCAACATTGATATTACATGGATCAAACAGTTTCAAATGGTCATTATTATTCTGCTAGAACAATTAATGTACTGAATATATTATATTTTTAAAGTTTACTTCCCATGACAAAACATACTAGCTCAATTTATTTAATTGCAGTTTTAATTAACAGTTTACCAGTATTTGGCCTGGGGACAAAATCAAAAGTTTGACCTACAAAGTTTTTAATGAGTGAAATGTAGGGGCTTTACAAAATCCCTTGGCAGCAAACAGGCAGAAATAATTCAGACTCCTTACCTTAGATAAAGCTAAAATTTGTGAATAGGGAAGATAGTCAGGAAATGAAACCACATGAATTATGGATTTTTCATTGTTAAAACCTAATGCTTTTACAATGGAACCTCAGAAGTCCTATTGGAACAAATGTTATTTAATATCTTCACTAATGACATAGATGGAAGGATTGAGTGTGCCCTCTGCAAATTTGTAGATGACACCAAGCTGAGTGGTGTGGTTGACACACCTGAAAGACAGGATGCCATCCAGAGAGACCTGGCAAAGTCTGAGAATTGGATCCATGTGAATGTCACGAGGTTCAATAAGACCAAGTATAAGGTGCTGTACCTGGGTTGGAGAAAGCTGCAATATCAACACAGGCTGGGGGATGAAGAGATGGAGAGCAGCCCTGCTGAGAAGGACTTGGGGGTGCTGGTGGGTGAGAGACTGGACATGACCCAGCCATGTGCACTCCCAGCCCAGAAAGCCAAACGTGTCCTGGGCTGCATCCAGAGCAGTGTGGGCAGCAGGGCCAGGGAGGGGATTCTGCCCCTCTGCTCTGCTCTGGTGAGACACCACCTGGAACCCTGCATCCAGCTCTGGGGTCCCAGCACAGGTCCCACCACATGGACCTGTTGGAGCAAATCCAGAGGAGACCACCAGGACAACTAGAGGGATGGAGGAAAGGCTGACAAAATTGGGATTGTTCAGCCTTTAGAAGAGAAGGCTTTGGAGTGACTTAATTGCAACTGTCCAGTACCTGAAGGGAGCCTACAAGAAAAATGGAGAGAGACTTGTAACTAGAGCACGTAGGAACAGCACAAAGGGGAATGGATCCAAACTGAAAGAGAGTATGTATAGGTTAGCAATTAGGAAGAAATTCTTTACTGTGAGGGTAGTGAGGCTCTGGAACAGGCTGCCTAGAGAAGCTGTGGATGCTCCTTCTCTGGAGGTGTTTAAGGCCAGTCTCCATGGGGCTCTGAGCAACCTGGTCTAACGAAAGATGTCCTTGTCCATGGCAGAGGGGTTGGAGGAAAATTATCTTTAAGGTACTTAGCAACCCAAAGCCATTTATGAGTCTAAGATTTAGTTTTTCCTTTAAAATAATCCTCCTGCAAAAATGTTACTACATGACCCTGTTCTTTACTTCTTCAGAAATGGAGGAGGCATGGTCTGGAGTGGGAATGTCAGGTGAGGAGATGAGCATCTCCTTCCCATCTGCTTTATATCGTCATGTGTTGTATTGAATCAAGTGTCAAGTTCATGTCATACAATGCTGTGTTTACAGACAGCAGAGAGGCCCTTCCATGACATTTGCCTGCAATTACATCTGCTTCTTCTTTTCTGCCTAGATACAAAATCTTATTCACTTGACCTAGCACATCCATGGAAAAGATTTTCTAAGAAAATCTGTCTGCGAGTAATTCATCCTTAGCTGAATGTTATACTAGACTTTATTAGAGAAGTAATTTTTTGACCTTTTTGTGGCCAGGGTCAGAACAAAACTCTAATTTGAATTGATGCTTATTACAGCAAGTTTTGGATAATACTTTGTCTGACTTGGTTACACTGTACATAGAATAACTCCTTCCCTTTCTGATATACCTGCTTTGAAAGAATAAGTAACTTTTGGATACACTGCTAATTAAAAGAGAAGGCACATTTTTCTTTGCACAATGGAATTACATGGAGAAAAAGAAAAAAATAACTAGAAGTTGTGACCAGAACATTAATATTAATGCCTTTTTACTGATCTTAGTTGACCCAGACTAGCATTTACTGTTAGGTGAAGTACATTTTCTATGTCTACTTATTTAAAGCATCATTAACAGATAAGACTGGACATTAGAAGAAAACAAACAAACAAATAAATTTTAAAAAATCAACTTTGCAGTTCAGTGCATGACCTCATTCTGTATTAATCTTTGAACGTCTGGTATTGACTAGTTACAGGAATGCCATACTGAAGAATGCCGTACATTTTTGAATGCAAAAAATATGTGGTTGTGTAAACTTCCCTGAAATAAAAGGATTTCACCGTATGTGAAAATAAAATTTAAAATAATTGTTTTGAATAATGTAAGTATAAAGAACACAAAGGAACCAGAACAATAACTTGTTTTGTCTCCATTAATAATATATAATTTTACTCAATACCATAATCCAGAATAGAAGTACGTTTGCAGCTGAATACTTGGAAGATTGATAAAATCATAGTGCAACAACAAACAGCTTAAGCCAGGTGCCTTCGAGAGGGATCCAGAGTATCTTTTATACCCTCCGAGTCTAAATGAGTGAATGTCTGGGGTCGTGGTCTCCTGCTGATGCCACAGGTCCACATGTCCCTGTGCCCTTTGGCATAGAAAGGGTCAGCACCAGTTCATGGCTTCTTGCTTTGGGCTCTCTTCACCCAGGGCTCATCCTGCAGCTGGCACTGCAACTGAACAACGAGCCACCTTCGCTGGATGGTTCAATAACACCTTTGAATATGCAAACAAGAAAAGAATGAAGGAAAGAACTGGAATACGCGGAAGAACCTAAGAAAAGACCTAATACTCTGCTAAAATTTTAGATATGAAGCTAAACTTGATTAATATTTAGCT
Source organism: Dasyornis broadbenti (assembly GCA_013397935.1). Classification (NCBI taxonomy): domain Eukaryota; kingdom Metazoa; phylum Chordata; class Aves; order Passeriformes; family Dasyornithidae; genus Dasyornis; species Dasyornis broadbenti. The sequence continues at coordinate 97,505 of VZRN01001509.1, read as the reverse complement.
CAATGAACTACTGATCTTTAGAGGTCAGTCTTCACATTTCTACAGGCTTTATGAAATTTGTTTACATTATGATAGAAATATTTAAATTTTTCAGATATAAATGTAATTCCTATTGTAATGTTTTGAAACAGACAATAAGAAATTTTAAAAATGTGGATATCTGTCATCACATAAAGATTTGTTCAAATTGTATTGTATGTCTACCAGGACAAAAACCTCATTATGACCAAAATTTGGATACAAAACCTTGTGTGATGACATAAGAATTGCTGAATTTTGGTACTATTCAAGAAAAGGCTTCACAGATTTCTAATGAAAAAGAAGATGGTTGTATCTCTTTATTTATTTATTTATTTATTTATTTAGGTTTTCAAAACAGCCAAATGTCTCAAAATTATGAGCACAGGAGCACATCTAAAAGAAAAGACTGAAATATTAGCATTTCTTTGCATATTTATGGTTACCTTATTTTACAAGCTCACACCACCTCCCATGTGTAGATCTAGAAGCTTTTGGACATTCTTGAAAAGCCTCTACTGCTAATCTATTTCTCATGGCCATCTTTGATAGAAAGAGTATGCAGCCAAAATAATATTTGAAGTTCTACCTTGAAGTGAGGAAAGATTCTTACTGATAACACTTTTCCTCGGACAATCTACTTGGCCCCCTTCACTGCAATGGCAACTTGCCATATTAGGATCAAGTTCCCACTCAGTCTACTGACCTGTGCAAGAGGGGAGATTTAATAGTTGGTTCCATGTAAACCAGCAAGACAAGCCTGATAAGAACACAAACTAGTCTGAAGAAAATTAAAATATCATGTAAAATGTAATTAATGCAATTAGACTAGATTAATATCCTCAAACTTACTACTTCTTTCAGCAATGTCATTAAAACTTTCATAAGCTTTAACAATCAATGAATTTCAATATTTTGATTGGTTTTAATCAACTCTTCTTATTTTTTTCTCAGTGAAGTAAGTGTTAATTTGGCAAAATCTTGATTTTCCAATGCAGTTTCCCTACTCTATTTATTTTCTTTCTTTGAGCTTGCTTCACTCCTGTATTGGATTTCTTTGTAGCTAACTGCAGTTCCTCAGGCTATGTTTGCAATGAAATCCAGAGGTGTGATTGCAACGCATGTATTGATAACGGATCTTGCTTTAACCTCATTAGTTTGCTTAATGAGAGGAATGAAATCGCAGCCTGTGTATTCAATAGTGGATGCCCTTGCAAAGGCAGTTCTGGTTCTGTGAATAGTCAGATGGATTACAGCGGTATGGAGTATAATCCTCCTGTGCTGCAGTCACAACAGCAAATGTATATCAATAGTTTATGTAGACATAACAAATAGACAATTAATAAGGTGTAAAAAAGTTTAGGAGTAGCTTCTGAAATATTTTTTAATCTACATCATGGTGGGTGCTGTCAAAGAAATCAATAGTTTACTGCAGGTAAATGAAACTAAGAGATTGAAATTAGACAAATAGAATGAAAAGCTGATTTCAATAACATTGTACTCATGAAGTTCTTATAAAAACTTACATCACTATACTGTAGGTTGACATATAAGGAGTATGATTTCTATAGATGAGAGTAATAAACTTTGGTCAGTAATGTTATTCATTATTTTTATTACAAAATGAAGGTCATATGGCCAAACAATACAGGCAAACATTGTTTAAGCTACTCTAATCAGGTGCCTGTGTGTGTATATGTATTTGTATTTTACAGGAAAAAGTTACTGTCCCAGGAAGATTTTGCTAGACTTCCAGACTGGAGCCCACACAAACTGGAAAAAACATCTGCAGCTATATTAAATTACAGTACAGGGACACTTTTATGCAATCTACTGAACTGATTGATCCCTTTCCATCCTGAAATTTGCCATACAGTTTAGTATTTTTTTTATTGTATGACTAATTTTGCACTACCCATTTCAATTTTAGTGAATAAAAGAGTCATTCACTAAAATGCATAAAATGTGCTGAGAATTTCTGTGTGCTCTGGAACTGGAATGCATAGTATGCATAGTCCTTTAATTCAGAGTACAGAGCAGTCTGGGAAAAAAAAGCAAGCAACTTGACAGATAAAATATAAATATTAGCTTGATTACATCTACACATACAATTACTGTTGTTTTTACAGAAGGAGGATAAATACAGCCTTCTAATGTTTCTTGTACTCTTCTTTGAGAAGTTCCCTGAGTTTTCCTCTGAAGTGACATCACAATTCCCAGGACTTATAGCCTAGAAATTGTTTCTACAGCAGCTTTAACATTTATTTTTATAGCTATCTCTACTGAGTATTAAAATATGCCTCATGAAACTGCTTCTGCACATCTGCTGAAATATGTACATCCTGGAAAGTTCCTTTCAGAATTACCAGAGAGAATCCTTTTACAAGTTAAAATAGTCAAATTATCTGCATAAAACTTAGGCCCTCAAAGACTATTTCTTTGTAACATGTACTAATGATCTTTATATAACTATGGTGTCATTCGTTTAATACACATGAAAAGTAGATTTGTTTTAAGTTTTTAAGGTATAAGTTGCAAGTTGAAATTGCAACTTAAAATGCTATAAAATAAGAAGGCATTTCTTAATTCTTCTTTACTCAAAAATTTGAGGAATTCTACTGTATTTTAAACTATTCTATAGTCTTTTTATATTTCTAGTGCTACATAAGTACTGATTTTAAAAGACACCACTAGTGTCCTTCCATTGGTTTTTGATATATTCTCCGCATTATTTACATGGTTAGTTCTACAGATACTAAAAAGTGTAGGTTTCAGAGATTCCAAGGTTAGCAAAAACTTCAATAAAGCACAAAGAAATGGTAGAGCTCCTCTTAAATGTCACTGATATGTATTTCTCAAATTGTTTATAATATGCAATTTAGAGTATGAGGAGTTTCTTAGAGTTTCTAAAAGTTTCTTAACTGCTTTACTAAGGAAGCATGATATTTAAATATTTTTGTGTGTAGGTATTTTCTGTTTTCTGTATGCAACACCATAATGACAAATGACAAAATAATAATGGTGTGACAGAAAGGCAGGAAATACAATGGAGATCTTTTAAAATAGGTATTTAACAGGAGGCAATGCATAAATGAAATGAGAGAATGTGCAATATATGTAATATAATGGATGGGATTTAAAACTGTCTTTATATATAAAGTGGAAGTAAAGTTAGAACGATATAGTTGTGGGTGAAAAACTGTCTAAAGCTTTGCAGGGTTATATTCAGAGCTGAAAATGGGTGCATTTAGTCAGAAGCTGTAGAGGAGTTTCTTTGTCTTCATTCTAAGTAGCTAGCCTATTATATTTTCAAGTTATGAACATCATGATTTAGACATTTAAAATATGATTTTGAGTTGAAAAGCATAACAAATTTTCTGTTTCAAATGTTTTCTATGTAGTGCAGGCAACAAAGAATACTCTGTTGTCTATTCTCTTTTGAGAATTCTATGTTGGGACCAGAATTGAGGAATGTGCTGGGTGTGGTAGGTTTAGTAGATGCATCTGACTGATCTATAATATACACATTTGAAAGAGATTAGCCAAATCAAGGAATTGCCTGGTTGATATTAACAACATTTAAGTGGTCCTTACAGTAATATCCGATCACAGCTTTGTAAAACTATTAATGATTTAAAATTAATTTCTAGTGATCATTATTTCCAGTTTTGTTTAAATACTAGGGGTAACTAATGTCTTTGTTCCTATGTTTCCTATATTTTCTGCTTTAGAATGTAACCTCTATTAAAGCAGAGTTTTATGAGAAGTGATTTTAAGGGTGGCCCCTCATCGGACTTGAGAGTAACAGTTTTAGACTTTAAGTGGAGGAAAAATACAATTTTTACTTGCAAATTTTAGAGCATCCAAACACAATAATGCACTTGGAAAACTTGCACTTAGCAAACTTTAGAATAACCAGACAGAATAACGCACTTAACAAGGCACTGACTGGATGTTTTGGTCTGGCATGCAATATAGTTTGAAAAGAAGAAGGTAGGAAAAGAAAAGGAAGGGGAAACATAGAAAAAGGGAGAAAGAGAGAGGTATATAGTCACCACTGTAGGATCCAGTGTGGTCTGGGCATATTTTAAATCTGGGGTAGTGGAGCTCGACACATGTCGTACATCTCACCATCCTTTTATCAGTTCTGAACCCCTGGGGCCCTCCCCCAGGTGGGCCTACGTTAATTTCTGCATCAAAATCTTGACCCTGGGTTTTACACAGTGCCAGAATGTTCCCAGTGCATTTTTTAGGCTTACAGAGGTGCGATGATATCGATCACCCCCATGACAGTGCTGACTTGTGTCTGATGTTTCCGACGAGGGTGCGTGTTGCAGGGCAGTGCGAGAAGGCTCGGGGGCTGGGGGCAAGGCAGTGCACCACTGCACATATGCAGGCCTTGCCCTGTTCCCCCATCACTTTTCCACCTGGTCATTTTCTCTAGCCTCCTAAAAGGCCACCGACAGAAATTTGAAGGGACAAGAACAAAAATACTTTAAAAGTATTTTTACATAGCTAAAATCAAAATGTTTTGATTACCTTTTAAAGTATTAGCAAAGGGCTAAAGAATTAGTAAATAATTCATTTGTTGCACTGGAAGATTTATCTTTGGGCAGATTCAATTACCATTGTAACATGCAGCACAAAACCAAGTCATGTCAACAATTGAAAGGCTGATGAAACTAGAAGAGCAGTAACCATTTAAACATGAAGATAGCATATAAGTTCTATTAAGTGGAGAGCAGCACTTGGAATATCTGTGTTACATAAAAAAGCTTCTGTGTTACATCACAAATATCTGTGTTACAGGGTCAGCAAAAGTAAACAAGTATAAGATGTGGTTTGCTCAGTTCATATGTAAGACCTAAATATCTGACATTTCATCCTGAGTATAAATTTGTACTAATCTGATTTAAGGTACCAGCTAGTTCTTTAGGCAAGGAAATTATGACATGGTCAGTGTAAAGCTGAGAAAGAGTTGGTTCAGGACATACAATCCACCAGCTAAATATCTCTAATAAAATCAAAAGAAATAAATTAACTAAATCTGAGTGAGTCTGAGACCTGGTAGTAAAATTAAAAGATAGAGAGATAGATAGACAGATAGACAGACAGACAGACAGACAGACAGATACTGGGAAGTTTCTCATTTCATTCATTGGTGTGAAAACCAGAGCAAGAGGATGTAGTCAAGCCAGACCACAGATCTAACAAATCTGAGGCACTAAAACAGCCTCTCATAGTGTCTTTATTCATCATTATTATTATTATTATTATTATATTTCCCTTCTAGAATCATAGATAAACTAGATATCCCAGATACTTTTAAAAGTTATAAACTACTCCTTTTAAGATCTTTCTTTTCTTTACTGTCCTTATTTCCATACTCATATAAATAATCAAAGAATGCAGAAACAGCAGTTATCAAATTTGAAAAATGAAACCATGTTTATTAAATTATTTTTATTTTATTCTGGCCATGTAGGTGAAGAATTCTTTATGAAAGTAATTTAGGGTAATGCATGTCTTTTCTTTATGTAATCAATCCCACAATCTAAAACAAATGCACACATTTATTCTATTGAATGTAAGGTGTTTGCTAGGTCAGCTTGTATTGGCACTGTTATTGCTTCTCTGTAGAAGAATAAAATCTTTACTAAATATGTAGTTATGCAAAAGTCTAACACCCAGCTGTGGATGCATCAAGATGAATTTTATTCAAACACCTGTTTCTTGCTATCCTATGTATGTACACACACGGATGAAGCTTTTGAAGGTGCAAAATGATTTTTACATATACTGCTGCTAAAGTTTCTACCCTGAGAAAGTATAAATTTAAAAGAGTAACCATGAATAATAAGTTTAAAGATTTTTTTTTTTTTTTTTAAGTCAGAGATTTCCTGGGATTAATATCATATTCATAGCTCTTGAATTTTGATGGTTTTGTATGTATAATCATTACTGGTTATGTAATCGTATTTGAAATTGGCTTTAACATCACCATTTTTTCCTTCTACTCTTTGTTGAAAGATTAAAATTAGAAAAAAAAGTTGTACTGGTAAATTTCTGTGGCTGATCATGCAGTTCCAGGTAGTTAATTATCTGTTTATTGAATCTAAATGTGGAGAAAAAAACCACAAAATTTGAAACTATAAAGTAATTAAGGTTCTATAAGAGACATTACAGTTACATGTGGTACTACACATATGTGAGCATGGGAAAAGTCAGTTGAGACTTTTTTGCAAAATTTTTTTACATGTCTCTGAGGTTAAGGAAAAATGCAAAGTATGCCCCAGAAGTGTTTGTCGCTGTAAATTATTTTTGTACTCTAAATGGCTTTGTAATAGAAGTAGTGATGTCTCCTTGAGATATGGAATAAAATTTGGCTTTGTTTTCAAGAAGTATTTCTAGTATTCTTTTTTCATAGAATTTATTTAGATGACTTTACAATTTTAAGTAGTGGAAAGACAGAAAACTTAATAAAAAAATTGAGAGCAAGACTTATAACAGCTCATATCTGACTTGACTAACTTGGTTTATATTGTGAATATTCTCCCATGTCTCTTATTGTAATTCTACGGCCAGTAAGGCTGCAGTGTTGTGCATTGGTTTACAGCTATCTCCTGGACATATATTGAATTTTAAGAGAATTTGAAGAGAAAAGAGAGATAGAGGACTTACAGTAAAGAATATAAATATCTTTTCAGTGTCAATCTCAAGACTGTATTATTTTTGTATTATTCATATCATATGATTGTCGTGTGTTGTATGGTTGGTAACACGTATTTCTTTCCTTCCTCTAAAACAGTGCTGCTACAGTTGGATTTCTTAAACTGTTTTTCACATGTGCCGTGACCAGAGCCTGTCTTTCTAAAGGAAATAGAAAGGTTTCCTAGGTAGGCAGGACCAACATAGCCTGTAAGGGTTTGATTTTTATAAAGGATTAGTAAGTGGTTGCATTAGTAATGGAACAGAAATGCATATTATGAAGCAGGTTTTATCAATGTAGATGGTCTAGGATCTTTAAAAAAAAAAAACTTATTAATGAAAGGGTAAAAGGTGCTTGAGTCCTGATCACTAAAGTTTTTGGTTACTATTATTGTTTTCTATAGGATAGAAAAATGAAATTGGCTTAATTAAAAGTTTTAAATGGAGAAAAGTGAGATGTTAATCCATAAATCAGTAATTATGTGCTTAATTATGTGAACGGATTTTACACAATAATCTCAAATAATCCAGTAATTATTGAGCAGTAATAAACCCAAGTACTTTGCTGATTTATCTCTGGCTCTTGAAAGAGTTCCGTCTCATTTCTAGTAAGTGGAGTTTCAATCCTCACTACCCCATATTCATAATATGTAGTAAAAGGAGGTCAGCATTCTCTTAACTATAGAATGATTTTCACACATAAGGATCCAGAATATGTATATAGTGAGTCTTGAATTAGGTATTTGTAATACTAGGAGTGAAGTTCATATCTATGCTTGTTTTGAAGCAGTTTTTCTGTATGGGTTCCCAAATTAGGTTTTGGGGATTTGGGATTTTCTTTTTATTTTCGGTATGACCCTTGACAGTTGGAACTATGAAACATTATATCAAGGAGGATTTTTACAATGGATATTGCAAGCCTTGAATGAATACTGAAAGTCTTTGTGTCAGTTTTCTGAAAGGAACAGACACTCATCTGAAGCTCCATCAGAGTGCAATTTAATTATCTCCATTTAGTTATTTAAAACCTCAAATACAGTTCAAGAGATTAAAAAAATATTATGTGCTAAAGTCTTACTAAACACATTCAAGAAGGTGGAAATGGAAACAAAAACTATTTTGATTTCTGTAAAGAGAGGTCACCTAGTTTTGCATCTCATGTTCATTTGATATTGTAGCTGAAAAAATGTCCTCAATTTTGACATATTGTCAAAGACTGAAAACAAACTAACTCATTTTCAGCTATTTATGCTATATATTCCTTAGGTGTCCAATTTTACTGTGTCTGAAATTTATACTACACTTTAAGAAGCTCTAATAGTATTTCAAGTAGATATAGAAATGACAGCACTTTGATTTAATAGAGTTTTTGTTTTCTTTTCTATATATTATGCAAGTTTGACAGGCCACATGAGGCACCTCAAGTGTAGAAGATTTAACTGTGAAATACATAAAAGCTAACAGACAGGAATAATGGCTTACAAATTTGACAAAATATAGCTGTTAGTAAATACACCCTGAAATAAAGAGATTGGAGCTCACCAATAAAGACTTTATTTCAGCATTATGATGCTGAAGGCAGTAGAGTTAATATTAGAATTCTATAAATGTTACAGCATAATTAATTAATACAATGCTTTTAAGAGCATGGCTACAATATTTTGCTCAGGAGAAAAAAAGTAGAGGAATTTTTCTAACTTTACTCCCTACAAACTATATAATTGATCACTGTTGAAAGGTTTCATGGAGGTACTCTCCAAAATGGTATTATAACTAGGTTACTTTTCTGCATTGTTTTGTATAATTAATAAAACCAAAACCAATAATTACTTAAAATTTTAAAAGTCTTTGTTAGGAACACAAAAGCTTTATAAACTAGATGGACTGATTAAGCCAACTTCAAAAAGACAAGCTTTTAAAAAATGATAATACTACACAACTGAATTCAGCTGAGGCTCTAAGTAAGAGCAAGAGAAAACTAAAGAGATAAATTTGTTTAGAAAACATGGAAGAATTTGCACATTCATACTTTCTGCAGTATGAATGATAAAAGCTTTAATAAACAGACGAGTTTTGATTTCTAGTGTTCCATCAAAACAAGATTTCCAAGACAGATCTGTAAATGCTACAGATATACTTCAAAATAACACACACTTTCCAATAATTAATTCTCCTTTTTGTGTTTGCATACTCATTTCTTCTTAGAAATTTCCTCACAGATACTCATAAGATACAATTTAGTCTGTACGATCTGACAAGAGGGGGACATGAAGCACAGTCCATATTGGCAATTCAAGCAATGCTTAAGGTTATGTTTCTTCTGTTAGTTTACTTAGTCTTTTGAATATATGACCACCCTATTTTTCTCATTTTATAGATATATTTATAGCACACCTCTGGGTTCTGTGTCTAGTTATTTATGAAAACCTTGAAGAAAAGTAGCCCTAAAATGGAGCTCTGTGGAACCACAGCAGTGACAGGTCACCTGTCTGATGTCATTTCCATTCACTATAGCCACTTGTGCCTGACCTGTGAGCCAGCCACTCACCCATCACATGATGTGTTTATCCAACTGTGTTCTTTTGTCCAGAAGGATCTTCTGAGAGACAGCACTGAAAGCTTTACTGAAATCCAAAATATATCAACTCACTTCTCTTGAACAACTAGTTGGGTAAGCTTGTCACAGAAGGAAGTCAGGTTTGATAAGCAGGGCTTTCCACTCATGAAACTATGCTGGCTGTGACTGATGACTGCATTGCCCTTCAGGTGTTTTTCAATACCTCCTGGAATAATTGTCTCCATAGTTTTACCAGACACTGAAGTGACAGCCTGTAGTTTCCTGGATCATCCCTCTTATCCTTTTTGAAAACTGGGATGTCAACCAGCTTCTAGTTGACTGGGACCTCTGCAGATTCTCAAGACTATTCAAAAATCATTGAGTGAGGCCTCGGAATGACATCAGCCAGCTCTTTGAGTATTCTGTGATGAATCCCATCAAGCCCCCTAGACTTTTAGGGATCAAGTTGGAACACTAGATTGTCCACAAGTTCAAGGTTAATTGTGAATTTACCACCATCATTTTCACAGACGTGATCCTCCATCTCAGGGCCCTAGTACTCCAGAGCCCATCATCACTGTTGTAGAAGGAGGCAAATAAAATATTAAACGACTCTGCCTTGTATATGTCTCTATTTGTGAGGTGGCCACCCTCATGAGGTAATGGGCTGATTTTAATCTAAATTGCCTTTTGCTTTTGATGCATTTTAAAAATCTCTTTTTATTGCTGGCCGCAGTACTGACCAGCTTCAACTCCCGTTAGTCTTTGTCTACATAAATTTTCTTCCTACAGTGACAAGCAACATCTCTGTATTCTTCTTACATCACCTGACCTTGCTTCCACTGGGCATACACCATCTTTTTTACTTTATCTCCATTTGGGAATTGCCTGCTCCTTGGCCTTAGGAGGTATTGCTTAAAAAGTGAACAAAATTTATGAGCCCCAGCACCTTCTAAAGCATTTTTCCAGGAGAGCTCACTAACTAGTAACCTGAGCAGACTGAATTCTGCTCTCCTTATGTCCAGCGTTGAGGTTTTGCTGGCACTTTTCCTCCTGTCAACAGTAATTTTTAACTTAATGACTTTGTGTTCAGTGCGGCCAAGACAGCCATCAATCACCACTTCCCTCATGAGAGCTCTGTTAGCAAGCAGCAAATCCAGGAGAGCAGCTTTCCTGGTTGGCTCCATCACAACTTGTACCCTGAAGTTATCATCCACATTTTTTAGGGATCTCAGGGCCTGTTTGTGCCAGCTATGTGGTGTCCTCAGTTGGCAGCCAGCAAGCTGAAGCCCCACATAAGCACAAGTTGATTTGGAGGTATCCTTTAGTTTCTTGAAGAATAATTCATTGGTACTGTCGTTCTTACTAGGTAGTCCACAGCAGGCTCCTATAGTGACATTCACACTATTTGTTTGCTCCTTAATCTTTAAACAGAGTCTCTCAACCATGGCATTGCCAACTGCAAGCTCCATACATTCCAGTTCTCCATTACATAGAATGCTACCTACTCCACTTCACCAGCCCTGCTTATCGCTCCGGAATAACCTGCAACCATCCATCACCTTAGGCAATCCCCAAGGTGTTCCTTCTTCTAACCCATCATTTTCCGGGTCCTCTGTTTCCAGACCCTCATACCTGTTCCACAGGGGCTCCTGGGAAAAGGAGCAGATTCACCTGGCATCCACCTGGGACCTAGCTCACTTCCCTCCCTGACTCTTACATCCCCTCCTGCCTGTTGGGAAGACAGTAGGGGGTCATCCACTTCCTGAGGGGCAACTGACTGGTAAGCCTACCCCAGCACTAGTATACATCCTCCACGTGTGCCCTGACACTACTTAACCTTTCCATCTCCTCTTTAACATCTCCTCTTTAACATCAGTAGTATCAATTCATTTATTTGATTTTACCTTTTCATTATCAGAACTTGTGAATAGATTTCATTTTTGCCAAAAATTAAATTATTTCATTTGGATAAACATAAATTTTTCTAAGTATCTAAAACCTTAATCTGAATTTCAGAATTTTTAGCAATGAAAAGTGCTTCTTATGTTGCTGCTGGTGCAGTGTTCATTCAGTTTTGAATTTACCGAGTTTGGTTTAGTTTATGTAGCATAGTTTATTATTGAAATAAGGAGTTGATGCATCCATTGTATAATATTTTGAGAGCATTTAGTTAATGTTAAGAATTAATGCTAAGACCTTAGATCCTCATGTTTTCTTTGTATTTCAAAATTTCTTACATATTTTAAGTCTGAGGAGCAAAGAGAATTCAAAACCATTAATCTGGGACATAATTAAGGTTAAAAGATTTACAATTGCTATTGAACTTGAGATGAAAGATGTAATATTTAGCATATGTACTTTATGTAAATCCACTGAACCTTCCCCATAATTCAGAATGAAGTTCTCATTGAAAATATAAAGATATGAAGAGATTTGAGTTGGGATGAAAGCACAAGAGAGACAAAGAAAATTCTTCGCTACCAATTTAAGCTACACTTCTTTGTTAGCTGGTCTGGCTGGGATGGAGCTAATTTTTCACACAGCAGCCGTCACAGGTCTGTCCCTTGCATTGGAAGATAGAAATGGGCTGGTAACACACCAGTGTTTTGGCTACTGCACAGCAGTGCTGGCACAGCCTCAAGGCTGTCTTTCAACATTCCCACCCCCAAATGCCAGTAGGGTTTGGTTGTTTTGGGTTTTGTTTGGGGTTTTTCTTTTGTTTTGTTTTTAATTAAATTTCCTTTTATTTATTTATTTATTTTTTTAATCAATATGTTTTTTTCAATCTTGCTTTTTTTCCCCTTGTTCTTCTGAGAAGGGATCATGAAAGAACCTTTTGGTGGGCACCTGGTGGCCAGCCAAAGTCAAAACACTACTGTTGGGCAATCTAAAAGCATCAGAAAGTTTTAATTTAGAAGCAAAGTAAGTAATCCTTTCCAAGAATCTGTTCTAGAACAATTTTATTCTGAATTATTACAAAGTTATTTTTAAATAAAACACTTCAAACTATATGTTAAATGTACATATTTTTCTTTTTTGTTGTATAGCAAAAAAACAAGACTGTGTAAGCTACATCCAGATTTAAAATTCTTCTTTTAGTGCTCAGATTTAATTTTTAATCATTGCTTTTCCGAATGCATAAGTACAATGTCTAACCATTCAAGTGAAGAAGCCCTTACACACAAATAATTTTTTAAAATAGCTCTTCTTCTTTGACATACGGTGCTTATACAATACCTTTTTTCAATAAAACAGGAGTTTTTCAAAATAGAAATATAGTCACAGATAATGATGTAAGGTAACCTAGCAAGCTGATTCTTATTCAAGTTGTATTTTGGCAATATGCCTTACCTACTCACCTGCAGGGCTCTTTAGTCAGAGGAAAAGTCATCTTTGAAAAGTGATTGATGTGTAGGTTACTAAAATTGTAAGTGTTGTTTGTATAGCTGTGTCATTAACTTCTACCGGCTGTCTTTCTTCATTGTTCAATATTCTCCCACCAAAAGTACAGTGGAAGATGTCCACCTTTTAAATACATGATGGATGTTCCATAAATGTGTTAGCCTGGATGAATCAACAGCTGTTAGGCAAAAAAATGAGATAAACATTTACGTCGTACACCAGGCAGTTGTCAAGCAATATTAATATCCTTTAGTCAATAAAAGAGCGCAAAACAGCTGCTGAAAGGACTATGATAAACAGATGGCAAGAGCAGTCCAGTCAAGCTGGTATTGACTTAACCCCCTTTATACAATTTCCCAAGTTGCATCCCTTGGGAAGGACTTGTACTGGAAAATAAGTTTAAATTGAACTTTCTCCTTTACAACAATAGCATGTGACAGTCTACAGTAAATGTCCCTGTGTTTTTTTAAGTTGGGTGCCCTGCATGAATAAAATTAATGGACCAATAACTGAACTGAAAATTCATTCATTATATGTGCTCCTAGAATGCATAAGACTCCTGAGGGCTTATGTTTTTGGAAGGTAATAACATGTGTATGGTTGCTTCGAAAAAAACCATGCTTTATCTGATTTGGTTTTGGGGTTTTTTTACAAGGTGTAAGCTCTTATATCTCCACAGCAAAGTGAAAATATAAGTTTCAGAGTAAGAACTGGTTCTCTCCTAAATGCTAGGGGCTTGAAAACCATATGTCTCAGAGAAGATCTTATTAGCATGCAACAGTCGTTGCTCAAGGCTCATTGACCAGCCTTCCTTTTCCATAAAAACATAATGCCAGATTCTACAGTAATTTTCATTTACTCCCCAGGTAAATTTTTGAATGATCTCTGTAAAACCAATTTGAATAACATCTGTTTTTCCTCCCAGTTCGGCTAGATGTTGACTGAAATATTGAAGAAATTTAAAGCAGCATGCTGAATTGCATTTTCTGAACAGTTATTTCTTTAGACTGGAATCAGCAATCATATTTCTTAGACTGAAGATAGACATAGAGATTTTACAGTTTATATTCCAATAAGATATGAATTAGTGATGCCATTCTTTGTAAAAAAGTTGTGCTACAATTTCGAAAATTGCAGAAGAATATACTTCAGATTACCTGGCAGTATCCTTACATTATGATCACTTATATCACTTTCATTTCCAAAAGTTAAACTAGATGCTTAAAGAAAGAGACTTCTGCATTTCAGAATCAACATGAATTGTTTCCTAGAAAACATTTAGTCATCATGCTATGTTTCTATCAGATACTTTAATTACATTTTAAGATTTTAATCACAACTTTAAATTTTATTTAGTTTGTTTTAACAGTTACATGAAAAATTTACTAACTTAAATATAATTTAATTAATGCAATAAGTTTACATTAGCCAATTTATAATTTGGAGAGTGGAATTAAAAATAATCCAACTAATTTGATATTCATATGTGTGGAAGAGATGTAAAATAAGATCATATGGGTAAGATTCTTACACTGACTAGTATTTTACTCTCCCAGTAGCGCAGCAAACATCAGCAAAGTGATTCAGCAATAACATACAGATATAAGAATCTGTTCAGGATACATTACTAGGAGGCAATCCATTTCTGTAAACACGTGGATGCAATGCTGTTTTAAGTATCCTAGGATATATAAGATTCTTCCACGGATTTTAAGATATGATCTGAGTATATATTCTTCTGAATCAAATCTGTCTCAAGAAGGGTGATCCTTATTTGTCTGAGTTGCCGTTGGATTCCTCTGTGCGGCAAGAGAGTTCCACTTCAGTCTTGTATAAACTCTGGAAACAAAATGCCTTCATATTTTAAAACAATGTAGCATTGTACAACAAATGGAAGAAACAAAAATAAAAACAAACCAAAAATACCCAAACCCAATCAAGCTGACCAAACAAAAAAACCCAAAAAACAGGGGAAAATGCTCACAAAATTAATGTAAATTGGGCTTAATATCTTTTAAAATCACATAATTATTCTGCAGCTAGATGTTTACCTCTCACTTAGATCTCTCTCTAATATTTTTCAATGGCACTTGGTGTGGTGTTAAATCAATAAGCATCAGTGTTATCCTGCAGTATGATATGGAATACATCTTCTTGAAACATATCATTGATTTGGAAGCTGCCACCTTAGCAGTGGAATTCATGAATGTACTACTTTACCAAAATTCCTATGTAATTCAAGCTTCTTTCATATAGTTTATGCAATTACAAACTCTTTAAAAATTAAAGCATTGCAATGAAAGACGTACTGTATGTTTAAATAGCTTCTGCACTGTAAATTGAAATTGTTGCCACTATCTTAAAAATTTTGGTTCCTCTAATAGCCCTCTATAAATATACACATTATTATTCATTCTGTAGCTTCAAACAAAGCAAAAATTGGTTGAATTCTGAATAGTAATAGTGTTTTATTAAGGCATATATTGTCTCTCAGATAACTAATACAGATGGTTTTTTTGTTTTTTTTTTTAAGTAGCCACCAAGAGAAGTTGATGTGGGTTGGAAAGATGAACAATTTTGTGTTGTTTATGCTAATGAGTCTAACTGGACAAAGTCTGAGAGTGAAAAAAAGGGTCTGTAGTAATCACATAATAAGAACCTCATTTTTAATTTCCTGAGATTATCACTTAATAAGGCTTACCTTTCTCTTTAAGGCAAGAGTCACAGACGGATTATTGTCTGCTCTCTCACCAATTTTATTTAATGGCCCCTGATCATACAGGGATAGGTTTTCTGTCGTTTTATAAATAAAGTTCTTTCCTTCTCAGATAAGATGTTAAAATATAATGCTGATGTTCAACTTGGAGAACCAATTTCACGTACATAAGTTCAGTACAGTATCAGTGAAAGCAGATCTCAGTGTTTAGCATTAATAACCTAACATTGTCATGATTGCAATCTTTCTTAGCTAAAGAAAGCAACACTTTGAAACCACAACTGTTGCTAGGGATTTTAATTTTGTTTGTTTGTTTTTCTTTGTTTGTTTAGTTTTGTTTGTGGGTCTTTGTGTGTATGTGAGTGTGTTTTATGGTTTTGGGGTTTTTTTTTTTCCTCACATGCCACAACCTGTATTGGAGTGGTTTAAATGTTTATTCCATTTTTTTTGTCTGCATATAATTTCTTTCCCAGCTTTGATAAATCTTTTATTTACTTGTATGATGATGACGCTGTCTTGTTGCTATCTGATAAGAGGACTAGCAAGATTAACACTATTCTTCATGCTGAGCTAACAGAAAGTAACAAAGTGACTTCATGAAAATGGAACTAATACTCAATTTAGATAAGACTTCTGGAGTATTGTTCACTCCTTGACCTCTGCCAAGGAGCTAGCTTTTCAGACTAACTCAGACAAGAACACACAGCAACAGAACGGATATTACTAAACATCTTCCAGTATCATATCTGGCCTGGTTTATTCTTTTATCTAATGGCAATACAGCAGTTAAAATGACAGTACATGTTTACACAGATGTTACCCATATAGAGATAATCTCTTCCAAGTTTTTTTCTTTTTTTTTTTTTGAACCCGAAAAGGTTTTAAAAGCTCTCCCTTTCTTTCTATAGTTAGATTTTAATCTTTTTTGAGCTCCTGTTCCTAAGGCAGAGTTAGTTTCAAATCTCCCTCTATTTATTTCCTATGTACATGTTTGCACTTTGTAATGAGGGTTGTTTCTTCTAGGCAGAGCAAACAATGCTATATAGAACTATCTTATTATTGACCTCTTGTTTTTGTATCAGGATTATTTGCATAAAAACTGTGGATTTACAGTGGTTTTTCTAGAATAGTAATTCTATTGGAATTGTAGGTAGTCTTGCAATTCCATTCTTTGGGGGTAAAATGATGGTAGCATGGTACATATGCATAAAACCTGAAAGTTTAAAAAAATTTAGAAAAAATCTTACAATTTTTAAGCCATTTACCATATATGAAACAGTCAAGTCTATATACTAGTTTGAATTCTGTCTGATCTTTCCCAAATCTTACAAAATTGGACTTTTTTTTTTTAACACATTTATTGATCAAGTTAACTGAGAAATCTTCTGAAAGGCAAGCTTAATTCAGAAAAGCTTGTGTTGTTTAAGAGTCTACAGTTCTGGGTATTTCCTGGAGTGTGACTCTTACCAGTTTTGTAAACACAACCTTCAGTAATCCTGAAAGAGAAAATAATTAATAACTATCCATTCGTCAGTGACTGCATTTGAATTATGTTTTACTCTTACATAGGGACTTAAGCAGAATAATTTCTTTACCATAGGTGTCATGACATTTGAACTGACAGTAGTAACATTGCAGAAACATGCTCTTAGCCTCTGCATATTTTTAGTCAGTTGAGCCCTTTATGAAATTTTCACAGTATATCACCTGACAAGCATAATCTGTTTGTTTATATGGTCTGTTTTTCTTATCTCTAATACAAACTAGTGACTTAAAAAATCTGGGCACTTCTATTTTTATGGTGTAGATGAAGTACTGTGACACAACACAAAAAACCCCAAAATAAAACTCCTCTTAAATATGCAAAGATTGAGCTCACTAAAGATTGAGAGCCAGAAATAAATGCAAAATAACTGTAAAGAGCATTATGAAGACCATTTATTGCAACTGTATAAACCTGCATTCCGCTAGATATACACACTACATACATATATACATACCACATCCATCCATCCATCCCAATGTTGTGTGTAACATACAATGCAAGGACAGCATATTTCAGATACAGCATCCAGCTAAGCAGACACAGGCTGTTATAGCAAACACATCGGAAAAATATGAAAGAAATGGTTAAGTGTTTCAGAACTGCTGGGAAAGCAACTCAAAGTACACTACTTACCAAACCAATATAATAGTTTACCTCTGTTAAAAAATGTCAGTAATGAGATGCATTTATATTTACCCTCATAGTAAAATACTTAGGCTTGCCTCAAATCAAATTAGTAATTCCTGCATTAAACCCAGAAAGCGAGATTCTTTTCTTTGTTTCCCTCCCTGCCCCGTCCCCTCCAGGATGTGCCCTGTTTAGTTCACATTATACTGTTTAATCTGCACACCCACCAGGCAGCCTGAATAGCCCAAATGCACTGGCACCTCTCAGAGGCTACAAGCAAAAAGGAAGAACAGCTGCTAGCAGGCCTCTGTGAGATAACAAACCAGCAACAGCTGCTCAAGGCATTCAGAAAGACTAGAGATCAGGTTGCAAACAAAATACATCTAGGAGGAAAACAGAAGAAATAAAGCAAGCTGTTTGTAAGACAACATGAAGAAACTACATTTGATTTTGGCTCCTAAGGAACTAAAATTAGCAAAGGAAGGAAAATCAGCACAGTTAATGAGTAAAGTTGCAGGGAGACCAGCTAAAAAAACTAAAACAAAAAATCACAAACAAACAAAAAATGAATACATTTACCATCTTTATTCATCAGAAGAGTGAAAGAATTTAATTGCCCATGAAAAAAGCTAGACAAAACTTGCATTTTCTGGCTAAGGACCAAAGAAAAAGATGTTGAAACGCAACCTAGTTCATGCACTGGTATTTCTAATAGGTTTCAGAAAATTCATATTATTTAGACTGCAATATTATAGTAATGCTCTGATTTTTCTCTTTGCCTTCTTTTTCTCCATGACTAAAATTAAGGGTATTGTTAGCTCATTAATGTCTGACTGTGATATTTCTTCAGGATTTTCTCTTCTTTTGGTCTCTTCTTGCAATCTCTGTGCATGTAGAATGAGTCTGAAATCAAAGGAGAAAGGAGACAATGGATCTAACAAATTTTTAAGATCATCAGAACTGCAAAATTATATTTTGATGCAATACATTTTTTAAAGATACTTCATATTTCTTTATAATTTTTAGTTTTTATTTCCCCTCTTACACCCTAGAAAATGAAAACAAATCACATATGTTAATAAATTTTAATTACTTCTTTATAGTTAGGTGGTTTTCTGTTTATATTTGCCATCCTGGATTTAAAAACTTATGTTGTTGAGGGTAAGAACTAATGGTCTATTAAAAAAAAAAAAAAGAAAAAAGTTGAGTGAGAGATATTGTGTGACTAATTGCTCTTATTATTCCTTGTAGCACTACAGGAGATGTAACTGGAGAGCAAGACAAGTCTGTTCTGTGTTGCACAAACACACAGAATTAAGTCCCAAACACCGTCCAAATTCTTCAGGAAATAAAGAGTCAGAACATACAGATACAAATCTAATGGAAATTTATAAAGAAACCATGCACATATATTGAAAAGTCTTGGTACCAGATGCCTAAATAGTAGAAGTCAGGTCTTTGGTTTATTATATAATGAGCCTGTAGAGTAGTCCCATCAGTTTCAGAGGAATAGTGACAGTGATGGTGATAAATAAACAAAACAAAGCCAAACCTGTAGTCCTTAGGCTTTTCCTCCCTATTTTCCCCAAGTCTTGAAAGTAGTTCCAATCAACTATCTGCACATTACCAATGTTAAGCAACTCTGATTCAAGAGTCATGACCCAGCTTGACCTAGGTACAAAAGATTTTATATTTCCTGCAGAGCCACCAATAGTTGTGACTTTTCTTTTTGTAAATAACAGTAGTTCTGGTTTTAACATTTATTTCTACATCATTTGTGTGTATTTCATACACATATCTTTATACTTCCAGAAGATAAAAAAAAATTATTCCTTGAATATGTAATCTCTTATTTTCATTACTTTCATATAAAAATACTTAATTATTTCTAATGAACAGTAACAAAATACGATTGTTGTGTCTCTGTATTTCAACATCTATAATTTACCTGAGCAAGACAAAATCTTCTTGTAAATTGGGAAATATAATTTTAATTTTAAAAGTAATTTCTTGGTTTAAAATGTTATTATTTGAATAATAGTCACTGCCCTCCAATGTCCCTGGATAGTAGTAACCATGCAAAAATAAATTAGAGCCTAAGGCAACTCATAAGGTGTTTAACATTGCTCCATAGTTCATTGGCTGTCAGAGCTAGTAGAGCAAAATATTTCGGGCTTGGGCTGATAAACTTTATTCCACAGAATCACAGAACAGCCAGGGTTGGAAGGGACCTTAAAGATATCTAGTTCAATCCCCTGACCATGAACATCTTCCACTAGATCAGGTCACTCAGAGCCCCATCCAACCTGGCCTTGAACACTTCCAGGGAGGGGTCATCCACAGCTTCTCTGGGCAACCTGTTCCAGTGCCTCACAGTAAACGATAATTATCCGGACAGTAACATATTTCTTCCTCAGACTGTGATTTTCCCTTGATCTGGTCAAAATTCCAGTTCTAATTATGGAGGACCTGGGAGAAAGCCTTGAAACAAGAATTATTCTGCTGCCAGTTGAGTGCCAAGTTCTCAGTGATATGTGCTTGAAAGATGTCTAGTGTTGGAGCTGTCTTCTGATTTCTGTTTTCATGTACTTTGGGAACAGAAATGCTTGAAATATTCACAAAATAATTTAAAAATTTTATGCTTGGGTTTTATCAGGTAACGTGCTTTCTTGAACAATAAGCTCCCAAACAGTATTAAAAATCCAATAAAAATCCCAGATATTTTTATGTCTCCTAAATATTGCTACTGTGATTTAATTTTCTTACTCTTTTTAAGAATCGGTTATAAGTGCACAATATGTTCTAATATGCACACTGGTATTCTTTCGGTAAACCAAGAAATTAAGATGTTTTGGGTTCTGTTTTGTTTTGGGGTATTTCTGATTTTTTACTAGAACAATTTATAGCACTCTCTTAGCAGATTTAAGATGCATATTTAAATTTTTTCAAGGACAGTTTATCAAAAAATTAGACTTAATAATGGTGTATAAATTAATACTTTTATGAACCTTTGCATGCATTTAAAATCTTTTCCCCTCTCTCTTTTCCAGTAGCAACAATATCTGATAACAAGAAATTGCCATATAATTTTTTTTTCTTGTGGGGCATTGACTTTTTGTTGTTTTTAATTAGTAGTTTGTTTGTATATCATAGGATAAGCACGAGAAATGACACAGCTGGATCTGATGAAGCAAGTTTGAAATAAAATTCTAGAGAGAACTAGGTTGGGATTTTTGCTGTTTTAGTTGTTTTTTGTTTTTTTTTAATAATGATATTTTAAAATAGAATACAGATGAAACAAACCCCTACATACACCAGATTAAAACAGGGTGACCTAACATTTGAGTTCTTTAGTGAACATGATTTAGCTTGATGTCTTGACCCTGAGAGAGCCAGAGATGTAATAGACATGTTTAAAGAGACTTCCCAGAGGAGATGTTGCTTTTTGTCTTTACCTCTTAGTAATGACTTATACCCTATAACTCATGTTCTAATTAGCCTCATAAATGTTAAATTTTTCCTTTGCTATTGCGAAAAACTGAGATTGCTCTGCTGGAGTACTCGGAATTACATGATGCAAATAATGAAGAACTGAGATTACAATCTTTTTTGTACTTCACCTCTGCTTTTATTTTCCAGTAAGCCCATCTCAAATACAAAATAGGTTTGTGCATTTGCTTTTAGGACAAAACAGCAGCAAGTATCTTTAATGACTTAATTTCTAACTTTTACTTAGTACTGCTTGTTAGACTTCAGATTGAGACAGTATCCTGGTTTAGTAAATTGACTTTCAAAGAAAAATCTTTTTTTGCCCAGTTTGAGGCTTGTTAGCCCAACAACAAGCATGGTTAGCAGCTAGCAAAAATCACATCTTCATCTTTACACTCTGCAGTGGCTTATATCTCTTGACCAGTAAATAAACCTTTACCTCAAGAAAAATTCTATTAGTGGCTTGAAAGGGTTTTTTTCCTTTTGTGACAAGACATATAAATGCTAGGACCAAAGTTTTCATGATGTGTAATGAAATAATTTAATGCAGAGAGGTTTCTTTAGACTTTAAATGAAGTACCAAGGGATATTTACTGCGAAAGAATATTACTTGTGAAAGAGAAGCTAATGGAGTGAGTAAACAAAGTCAACATTCTTTCTTCTTCTGCAAATTTATATTGGCTACAAGTCTCAGCAGTGGATTTTATAAGTAAATTATTTGTAGTATCCCACTGTCACTCAGTAGCCGGAAAATTCCTTAACTTAGAGAAACTGTATTTGAAGAGTGCATTTATGGCTTTTGAAATTATGGCTTTAATTATTGATCAGACACTCCAGTATGGCATCCATAAATGTAACACATTAATTACTGTAGGAGTTAGCTGTGAAGTTGGAAAAAACGCTGAATAGATGATGCCTGCCTAATTATTTTAAGCTCTAAGTAGTCTGATGTTGGTCACCAAAGGAGAAGCATGTTAATCCTTTCCATAAAATGTAGCATGCACTAGCTTTTATGTGTTTAATTCAAACTAGTTCATATCATCTTATCTGTAATAGATCTTGATACTTTTTATGGGCAAAAATGCTATAATCTCCTAAGCACAGGATACAACTCATGTTTGTATTCTCCTATTTTGGTAGAAAGCATATCTCTTATTTTATATTCCTTTAAGTAATTTTATATTAAATATTCACACTTTCCTAGGATAACCACCTGCTGAAACCCTAAAAACTGTTAGTAGAATAAGTCTCATAAAAGTTGGACAGTATGTTAATATATTCTGCCTCTGTATACTCTTGTTTAATAATGCATGCTATCTCATCCTGGTACATGGCTTAGTCTCTCCTTAACTTAACATTTGTTTATAAATATTATAACAGAAATTCTTCTATTGTTAATCTATTTTGAGCAAAAACAATTTAAGAGACCCCCTCATTTTCATGTGTGTCAGAAACTATGTGACAGAAAGCTGTTCTTTGAGATTAAATATGCAAATAAGTTAGGGCTTCTGTGATGATGTAGAAGGTAAAACAATCCTCTTCTGCTAGACTTTTCATTTTTGTAACAATTTGTCTTTTAATAAAATTTTTGTAAATTTTCTAAGAAAATGTCAATATATTTGTCTATATCAAATGTAAGTAAACAAGATTTTACATTTCCATAGGCTTGAGTTGGTCTGGAATTCTTCGGATTAACTCTTTTATTTTCTTTTTCTATTTTCCATCCAGTGTTGACAGCACTTTGATAAATAATACATGGTGATGTATGTTTATGTATAAAATATATTTTAAAAGCAAGTTTTTGGAACTGAACCATGAGGTTGATAATTACCAAATGCAACAGTTTTGCTGATTAAATCTTGTTGATTATTTCTGGTACACTTCAACAGTCAGAAATTTTAGTCAGTATTTCTCCTTTAAGAATCAGGTTGGCATGTCAGTCTCTGCTGTTCTATCAGAGTATGTGTGCTGCAGAAGGTTAACTAAAAGTTGGAGACTAGAATTTCTTGATTTGAAATGCCTAGACTCAAGTGAGAAGTCAGAAATCATCCTGTTAAGCCCACAGGTTCGTACAGTGTGTACAAAGAGTTAGGCGCTTTGAAATACAGTTTCTTGTACAGAATCATTCTTAAATCCATACATATACCAGACTCTCTAGAACAGGTAATAGCTGAGAGGTAAATAAGAATGCTGCAGGAGAACCACCCAGGTGTCAGGACAGTGCTCCTCCTCTGACAAATATCTCACAATATCCTCTACATTTTATTAAAAAAAGAAGAAAAAGGCATTTGTTGCTAGTGTTATTTGGATATGTTGATAATTCAGTTGGATTTAGGTGATGGACTGATTGTTCCTGTCAGGGAACCCTTGATTCCTCTACCAAGAAAGAATACAAACCTTATTCTGTGACAGCTGCCCTACTTTTAAGGGTAGTCCAGACCAAAATCTGAATTAGGAATCTTTTTAAGTTCTAATAGGTACAGACTTCACCAGAAGCATACTGATAAAAACACTCATGTTGTTCCTCTCACATTATCCACCTTATACTGAGAGGTATACCAGGAAAATCCAAAAAGATTTTGAGTTGTTTGTTCCCTTTTCCCTGTCTATGAAGAAATTTCTGTTGCTGGAAATGACAGTATGAAATCTGACAGTGTAATGAATTATTTTCGATAGCCTTATAAGATGTCTCCATAGAGTTCTTTTTTTGCTCAGACCTCTCTCATATTGCTCATCCTATTAGTTTAATTTAGTCTAGTTAGCAAAGACTGCTCATAAAACTCTATTTTCTACTTGTTCTTGAAAAACCTACTTTGAATTCAAACAACTTTCAACCAGCATTTTGCAATGAACATTGGTTTAAAAAATATACCAAATATGTTTAGGCTACCTGCTCTAAACAAAGGCTATTATAGGATGTTACTTCAAATATGTCTGGGTGTCATAGTTGCTTTCAACCACTCATGGCTTTCATATTAACTAGAGAAACAAGCAAATTCCCTGACTTTTCCAATAAATACTCAAATATTCTCAGCACTGGGCTTTAAATCGTATATATTTTTCCTCTTCTTTTTAAGTCATCATATTAGATTTCCATTCAGATTTTCTATTAACTTAGTGTTAGTTACAATACTTTTACTGAAGGAGTATATGAGAAACAACTGATGAAGGAAATGCAGTTTTATATACATTCAAATATTTTTTTTTTTATTTCAAAATGTTTTCCTTCCTAGCAACATAAACTGTCAACAATATCTAGGATTTTTCTGAGATGGGTTAAATTAAAAAAAAATGCATTGAAAATTGAATGCTTACTTTTAATTATTTTATGACTGTAATACCTTCATACCTCTACATAGGCTGAAGAATGTAAATAAAATAAGCATTTAATCACTGGCTTCTAGCAGAAGGAACTTGTAACATATTACCAGTTGTTTTGTTTTGTCTTGGTTAGTTTTTGGACTTTGTTTGTTTCTAGTTTGGCTTTCATTTAACTCTTAGTAATTCTGTGTTATCAAATACCTTATAATGAAACTCATTTATGTTTTGTGTTTTGTTTTCATCAATATTTTTGTGTTCAAGCAAATAATAAGTAGTCAACAAAAGAAAAAAAGAAAAAGAAAAAAAAGGAACCTATACCCCCCAAAAACTCCAAATAAATGGTTTAGAGCCAGAAATTTGTCTTAATTATCCTTATAAAACAATTTTAAAGACAACAGTGGCTGGTTTCCAATTGATTAGCTGTACTTCTGGGATTGCCCCTGCTGTTCAAAATGACTCTTGCCTTAAGGTGCCATAGATCACTGAAATATGCTTCCTAGTGATGCTAGCAAGCCACAAAACCACTAATTAAAACTGAAAATCTATTTTTGTGTGTATAATGACATAAAGTTTCTTAGCATCCCTTGCAGGCTTCAAGAACACTTGAACATTCTTTCATTTGCATCTTTATAGCCCACAGTGTATTCAATATTTTTTTTCCTATTTAACATAGGATACAATTTACAGATTTAGTAAAAGATTTTATTTCTGTGTGGGTGTTTGATCATCTGTATATCTCTAAAAATTTTGGGACTGCATAGTAGATGACAATTGACTTAATCACTCTTTCTTCAAGAAGAAGCATATTTAACAGGAGATGAAGTGAAATGAAACTTCAGCCAAATATCTCTGTATATAAATTCTTCCCCAGACTGGTTAAATAAGCTGACATTCTTCCCTGGGAAAGCTATGACTTAACAGAAACTGCAGAGACTTCGGTGCCTCGAGCACAGATCCTTGGCGCTTCTGTTGAGGAAGTGGGGTGATGTTGTTACTAAGGCAACTGGCCCTGCTACACACAGAGAGCTCCATGATTTGTATTTTTGACGGGAATAGTTGTGAGATGCTTCAAAATGCTTTTTATAAAATTGTCAGGACTTTAGAATGGACAAGCAAATTATAGAACCCAAGTCTGAAATGTCATCTAATTTCCCAGTACTGTTTGCTTTCCAGCGGATACATGGTCATTAAGATAATTAACTTGCAAAGCATTTACAGAAGCATGTGGCAAGATGACCTGCAAGCATGTAAATGATCAGCAGTGTCAAATCAAACACAATGGGCTGAACAGGATATTCCTGTTTGTTACATAAATACATTTATTAAAACTGTAGAAATATGCCCTGTAATGAGAAAGGTAATGTTCCCCTGAGATAGAAAAAATCATCTGGTCTTCCACTGAGAAAAGACCACTAAAATCTCACTAAAATAAAGAAACAATGAAATTGAAAACAAATCTAACATTATTTTCTTAACATACTCACATGCCGACACTCAGAATAAGGGCTATTATGTCACACTTCTGAGTCATTGTTTTCTGTTACTTCAAAAAGGTACACTGAAGATCATAGTAAGCAAAATCTGCCAGTACATTATCAACTAATGTTCAGAGCCACTAGTTACATTAAAAAAGTAAGTGAATGTGTGCAGCAAAAATAAAGGAAAGGATATCACCTGTGCGTTAGAGAAGCTGGATTTTATATTAAGTGCATAACATTCTACCTGAAGTGGTAAATTCTAAAATTATGTCCAAAGAGGTTCAATAGATCTAAGTTAATTATCTGTAATAGTAAATTTTTAAGGCCATTCCTTTTATATTTTCGTCAATTAATGTTTAGGGTTCATGATTGAAGTCTATTCTTTAACAGTCCTTAGTTTAAATATTTAAAACTTTTCTTGTGTTGAAAATCTAAAGTATTCATATTTGGTGTCGTGGCAGATGCAAAGGCTTTTCTGTGAAAGGAAATGGCGACATGTCAAGCACAGCCTCTTTCAACAGTGCACTGAGTTTAGTTTGCTGATGCTTCTCTCTATGTGTCTTTTGACTGATTTTCAGACATTGCAGTGTTTGTAAATGCCCTAAAGAACTTAACAGATCTAAAATATCTAAAGTCTGTGCTAAATACTGCCGTACCTCAGCTCACACCGTCTACAATTGTCCTGAGAAAAGCTATTAAAAGTTAGGGGAAGAGGTAATATTTCTAACTCAAGCTCATCTGTTAGCTCTATACAGACTGATTGAAATATATTTCCTCAGGTTTTATTGTGAAGCATAAAAATTCAGAGCAGTAGCATCAAGTCCAGGCTTTTGACATTTACTCTTTTCTTAATTGCGTGTTTGCTAATGTTCTCAAAATCTTTTTCATATTAATTTGGAAAGTTCTAGTTCTAGATTTGAAAAAAAAAACAAACCTGAAATTTATTTAATAGATGCAATTATTATCATATCTACTTATAAATCATTAACATAACAGAACTTTTATAGGGTGGTCTGTCATAGGATATTTTATTGTATTTATTCAATGTTCCTTTCCTTTTCTTCTTTCCTTTTTTGTTTTATATTAGTTGGTGGGAGGGGTCAAGAGACAGGTTATGCTTAGTAACTTCTCCTCTGCCGTGTCCTGATTGCATTAGTTTTAATTTTGTAAGCAAAATATCCAGGCTGAACAAATTCCCACTCTTGATAACACATCAAGACATTTACAAATAGGCAGGATGTCAAAGATGCATGCCTCTGATAAGGATAACACTTCATTAGATCATATACAATTGAAAGGTTTCTCAAGCAATAGGATTTTAATGATTTCCAGGGCCATCAGTAAAACCAAAAAGCAGAAAATGGTAGAATTATCTAACTTGGCATTAGGTGGCACTTGCTATTTTTTTTTCACTTTTGCCCCTCAGGCTAGAATCTTTGTGAATTTCACAAGGTTCAGACTTAGTCTTGCATATGAAAAGTTGTAGTTTCTGAGCAACTGCATCCCTCTGGGCTACTGTATCACAATAAAGGGGTCTTAGATATGATGAATGATCTCACAGAATCCCAGGATGTGTTAGACTGAAAGAGACCATAGAGGGTCACTGCTCCAACCTCCCTGCTCAAGCAGGATCATCCTAGAGCACATGGCACAGGATTCTGTCCAGACAGTTCTTGTGTATCTTGAGTGAGAGCAAGTCCACAACCTCTCTGGACGACCTGTTCCAGTGATTGGTCCCCAACACTGTAAGGAAGTTCTTCATCGTGTTCAGGTGGAAGTTCCTGCATATCAGTTTGTGCCCATTATCTCTTATCCTATTGCTTGGACAGCCTAGAAGAGCCTAGGTCCATCCTCTTTACAGCCTCCCTTCACACAGTGACATAAGTTGATAAGGTTCTGTTATGATCCAGTTATTAAAAATTTTAGAATTATGTTTCTGCCCAAATTAAGGTGCTAACAAGACCATATGCCAAAGTCAATAGTTTGGGGTTTATTTAACAGAAATGAGAGAGTGAGACAGAGACAGAGAAAGAGAGAGAAAGAGAAAGAAAGAGAGAAAGAAAGAGAAATAAAAAGAGAGAAAGAAAGAGAAGGGGGGGGGGAGGAGAGAAAGAGAGTGACTGATACAGATTAAGTAAAAAATATCACCAGTCCATGGCTCCCAATGGTGTCCTGTTGATCGTCTCCACCTGGTCTTCTTGGTGGTGAGGGTCCTCTAAAAGCATAAAGTTTAATGAATTAATAAATGTTTGGGCCAGGTGGGAATGCCCAGGTATCTCCCCGGAGCAGGGCCAAGTTTGGGACTGTCTCTTGCACCAGGCTCTGGATCAGTGGCATCACTTTGCATCATGTGTGGTGCTCTAGTGCACGGTCTCAGGAATGAATCTGGGTGGCACTTTAGTGGTCTTTGATGGTTTATGAGCCCCCTCACCTGCCCCTCGTGTAAATGTCCCATGTGCATGTGACCTTCCCGGGGTGGGGGTTTTACAGCTGATCCAGTTTGTGTAAGGGAGGATGGGTGTTCACTGCCTCTGACCAGAGGTTATGCCACACACAAAACTCTGCTCCTCTCATGCTGACTGGGGGGGAGTCTGAGCAAACACAGCCTCAGCAGATGAGCCTGTGGGCTATGACCTCCCCCAGCCCAAAGCCAGCCAAGGATGATTTTCAGGACAGCTGTTGCATTTGGCTTTCTTGTGGACACATTCTTCTGCCTCAGCCTTGTTTGCTTTTTTCCTAAACCTGAGATGATTGAACAATAGTGTCACCTTTATCTTACCTCCAGTTTCCTTAGGCAGCTTTACTCACAGTCCAAAGTTCCCCTTAGGAGGTATCTTCAGGGATGAGTGGCCTTCAGTGGTTGCAGCTTCTTTATACAGTTTTGCCATAATGGGCAAAAGTCCTTCATAACAATGTTTAAGCCATGAACCATAACATTTCTGTCTCTGACAGGTTCCCTGTCAGTTGTCTCTTCTCAAGGCTGAACAGGCCCAGCTCCTTCAGCCTTTTCTCATCAGAGAAGTGCTCCAGTCCTCTCATTATCTTTGTAACCCTCCACTGGACTCCAGATGTGCTTCATCAGGGCACAGTAGAGGAGTAGCATCATCTCCCTTGACCTGCTGGCAGTGTTCTTCCTGATGCATCCCAGGACACCATTGGCCTTGTTGGCCACCAAGACACACTGCTGGCTCATGGACAGCTTGTTTTCCACCAGGACCCCAAGTCCTTCTTCTCAGAGCTGCTTCCCAGCAGATCAGCCCCCAGCCTGTGCTAGTGTCTGGGGTTATTGCTCCCCAGTTCAAGACCCTGCACTTGCCTTTGGTGAACATCAGCAGGTTTCCCTCTTCCCATCTCTCCACCCTATTGAGATCCTTCTGAAGGGCTGCACAGCCCTGTGGTGTATCAGCCTCTGCTCCCATCGTTGTCTAAGTCACTGGAAAATAACTTAAACAAGACTAGACCCAGTCCCATTTGGGGGATCCCAGTAGTGACAGGCTACTGGCTAGAGCCTGTGCCACTCATTACAACCTTCTAGGATCTGCTGTTCAGCCACTTCACTGTCCACTCATCCAGTCCACAGTTTCTGAGTTTACCTGTGAGGGAGTTGTAAAAGACAGTGTTAAAACCCTTGCTGAAGTCTAGGTAGGCAATATCCGGTGCTCTCCTGTCATCCCTACAGGTAGTTGTTTCATCATAGAAGGCAATCACGTTGATCAAGTTTGATTTTCCTGTAGTGAATCCAAGCTGACTGCTACAGATTACTTTCTTGTCTTCCATGTTGTTAGAGATGGCCTTCAGAAGGAGGCACTCCATCACCTTTCCAGGGACTGAGGAGAGATAGATTGGCCAGTAGTTCCCTAGTTTCCTTCTTCTTGCTTGTGTTTTGAAGACTGGGGTAACATGTGTCTTCTTTCAGTCCTCAGTCACCTGCTCTGATTGCCACAACCTTTCAAAAATATCGGGACTGTCCTTGCTATGGTGTCTGCCAGCTTCCTCAGCACTTGACAATGCATTCCACCAGGGCCCATGGATTATGGATATCAAGTTTGCCCAGGTGTTCTCTAACCCAGTTCTCCTTGACCAAGGGAAAGTTTTTCTTCCAGTATTCCTTTACCCCGGTCTCCTCTGACAGAAGGTGCTGTCAGTTGGTCTTGTCAGTGAAAACCGATGCAAAGAAGGCGTTCAGTAACCCTGCCTTCTCTGTGTCCTCTCTTACCAGGGTTCCCCCTCCATTTAGTAATGAACCCACATTATCTTTTGTTTTCCTTTTGTTATTAATGTGTCTAAAGAAGCTCTTCTTTTTGTCCTTGACATCCTTGGACAGATATAATTTCACTGGGGTCTGGTCTTCCTTATTTTATTTCTACTCTGAAAACATGTCTTTATTAATTCCAAGTGTCCTGTCCAAGCTTCCATACCCTGAGTATTTTCTGCTTATGTTTGAATAAAGATAGGAGTTCCTTATTCATCCATGCAGGTCTCTTACCTGCTTTTCCTGATATCTTGCTCATCAGGATGCATTGTTCTTAAACCTGGAGGAAGTCATCTTGAATATCAATCAGGTCTCCTGGACCCCTCTTTCCAATAGAACCTGTTCCCATGGCATTCTTAAAAGAAGATCCCTAAAGAGGCTAAAGATAGCTCTCCTGAAGTCCATGGTTATGATCTTACTTGCTGCCCTGCTTTCTCCTTACCTGATGCTGAAATCTACAATGTCATGGACGCTGCAGCCAAGACTGCTGCCAGCCTCTCATCTCTAACAAGGCTTTCCCTGTTAGTGTAAAATTTGGGACCACACCATTTCTCATCTGATTCTCCACTACCTGTGCCAGAAAGTTGTCATTGGTGCTTTCCAGGGACCTCCTGGACTGTTTGTGCTTCTCTGTATTGCTTCTCCAGCAAATGTCAGGATAGTTAAAGCCCTGGGCCTGGCCCAGGGCCTGAGGCTCTGAGGCTGCTTCAAGCTGCCTCTTGAAGGCCTCATCAACACCCTCCTCTTGCTCAGGCAGTCTGTAGCAAACACCCACAACAGTGTCACCCTCACTAGCCTGCCCTTTTATCCTAACCCATAAATGCTCAACTTACTCATCGTTCACCCCAAGACAGAGCTTGATACGTTCCAAGTTTTGCCTCACACAGAGGACAACTTCAGCACTGTACCTTTGTGGCCTGTCTCCTTAACAACATATAGTCCTTCATGACAACATTCCAGCCTATTAGATAATACAGTATTGTGCCATAAGATTGGTCAACTATCTGAACTCATTTGATGTGTGTGAGAGTCCAAAAACTTCTGACCATGTTTCCTAGATATTTTTTAGACCTGGAGGGCATAATTTTTAATATCAAATTTAGCCATTTAAAGACAGTTGATGTCACACTTATTTACCACTTAGAGCAACTAAAAATGTACTGAAATCTCAAAATGAAGGTAGGTTATGGCAAAATGCAGCAGTTGCAATATACAGTTCAATCACAATTTAATGTGATTTTTATTGCTGGTCTCAATCATATGCTCTCTGCCATGATGCTCAGTGTCCTCAGCAGGAAGGAATAGAAGGGTTGATGCCAGTCTAAGCCTGTTGCTCTCTTAAAATTCATTTGCTGGGTGCCTGGTTTTTATAGTCTGAGTTGGGCTGAGCAGTTGTTCACTCTCCAGGTGCTGGTCGGGCTAAACTGGGAAGACATTTTTTTAATGAAATCAGGGATAAATGTTTACACCACCAGTTCCCAGCTGTTTATCTAAAACATACGCCTTTGTGTGGCCTCTGTTCCCTTTCTGTTGAGATCAAGGAGAGTTTCTTTGCAGTTGTAATGGTCCATCACTCTCAACATTATTCCTGGAGCTTCACCTTTGCCCATCGCTTCTGAGCCATACTCTGTTTCAAGGATTTATTGATCTGTCACAATGTGAGTCTATCAGAGGGAACTGAAAAACACAATAAACTAAAATACAGAAATAGCATATAGAAAAACATAGATAAATGTTTATAATCATGTCATCAGAGAAAAATAAAAACACATTCAAAAAGAGGAAAAATTAATGCATTATTAATATTCCTTCTTTTAAAAAAATGTTAAAGGTTAACAAACTGGATCAAAACAAAAGTTGGTTTCCAAAGCAATACTGAACTTTTAAAACAATTAAAAAAAAAAAAAAAAAAGCAAAATAACCACAGAGAAATTAAACTAAATAATTTGAAACATACAGGGGAAAACCGGGACAAGTGGTCAATGAGAATTAGAATTAGGGAAAATTACGCTTTGGAATGGAGAGCTGTGGAATCATACTTCTTCTCAGATAAGAAACGCTGAAAGCATATTTCTCTGCTGGTCTGAGAATAAGTGCCTTCTTGAGCTCACTGAGTTCACACTGTCCCTTTTTTCAGGTGCTACTTATTTTTCCATTGGGTGATGGATTAGGCACATTAAGTTTATGGCTTTAAGCAACAGCTTTGTCCTGTTTATGCTTATAAGAGAAACATCAATCACATTCCCCCCACAGCTCTGTAACTTCTACTCATGTCTCACTAGCTTAGCACAAATACGATGCAATTTGTAGAGACAGGTATTACGCCCAGTGGTGCTTTGCTTTCACTGTGGTCTTCCCTGACCAACTTGGGAAACCTCACTGTGTACATGAAACTCTACTATGCCATAGGAAAAGCTAATTTTAGAAGCATCTATTTTCTGGAAATTTGTAATTATTTCTTTGTTGAACATTGAAATATTCTTCAATGTCATGTCTATGAAACACTGTAATGAAAAGTAATGCAGGAACTGCTGGCTAAAATAAGACGACCTTCAATGACAGATGGTAATTTTGTTGTTGTTTATTTTGTGCCTCTTAGAGTTTACATACTATCAAACAATATTTTTCATATTAACACCTAAAAAAACCTCTTTATACCTTTTTGTCTGCGGTCAAGAAAAGACAGAGATGAAAGACTGAGATAATTTTATCTCTACAAAGAGACAACAAACATAAAATCTGCTTATTTTATTTTAATCTGACAAAATGTTACTTACATTGTTTGGAGAAAAAAAAAAGCCAACTTCAAAGAAGAGATATGAGGATCTTTTTGAAAGCATATTTTTTTCATGTTCATAATTATTTTATATTGAAATATTTCATATATGGTACTGAAGCTGACCTAAAGGCTATGTTCACTGGTCTGTCCTCATCCAATAAACTGCTAAATTTGCCTTAATTTTATTGTTTTCATTGCAATTGACAGTTAATCTTGATTTACTTCCTTAGTTTATATTTTACTCAGGAATTGTCTGTTACTGTCAGGATATTGTCACCAAATCCATTAAAGAGAGACACTGATAGTTTAGGGATTTTTAAAAAACTTTCATTGAAATTATTTTAAAAACCACCAAAAAACCCTCAAACCCAAGACTAAACAAAAAGACCAACCAGCCAATAACAAAAAAAAAAACCCCTAACCCACAAAAAACTCACTAAACAAAACCACAAATCCAAAAATACACATACATGCACACACATAACCAACAACCTTAATGGAATAAAACAAAATTTGACTTTATCTATCTATTAATAATTTGTTAACTTTAGTGTGATAACCTTGTGAAATGTAGACCCAGTACGCATTTGTTTTCTTTAGTTTCCACGACGTCCAAACTTTTCTGTGTTCTAGCTATGTAAATAATTTTGAAAAAAGTGTTTATGCAAGTTTTTTTTATTTTTTATACACCAGTCTTTTTTTATGCAACTCTTTGTTACACTACGTGGTCCACTTCAGCCTTACAGGGTCTATGTAGTAACAACACAGAAAGGCATATGGACAGACGAAAACACTTTCATAAGAAAAATAAGGATGACCATTTGCAATGATTTATAAACACCTGTGTTCCATTCTTTTAACCTTTTCATAGAAAATGCCAGTATATTGTCCAGTTGTTAATTTTGTGTCCAGCATCTTTTTCTCACAAATTCTTACTTTTCACTACTTTCAGGATGTGTAATACCTTGAGACAGCTGTGTGGCCTCCCTGCAGATTGCCATCTACACCTTAGAAATGAGGTTCTTTCCTGTCTCATTTTCACATTCTTGGCTGATGGGGGCACTTGGCAGGGGAGCCCATTACTCCTCCCTGAGGTAATTTCTTCTCTTGTTGGAGTAGAAACTGAAGACTTTCTGGGATTCAAATCACTGCTCATGGTATGTCATTTGAGAAGGGGCACAAATGGTACTTGTAGAAGAGACATCCACTGTTGCCACTACTGTTGTTTCTTACATTAACAAATAGTCTACAGAAGGAGTTTGATGCTTAGGGATCTGAGCCTGGGACACTTGAAGTCATTTATGAATATTGAAATGGCAGTCCTTTCTGACTGCTTGTGTAAAAGTTTGCTCCTCACTTTGCTGCATTCTACCCCTTGATGTGGAACTTCATGGCCAGTGGAACCCCTGCCACTCTTGTCCTGCATATGTACACCCATGCACGAATCCTTTGTTATAACTATTATTAATCATGAAGGGGAAAAGTAAGGAACTAAAAATAATTTCTAGAAAGTTATTTTTTGATTAAAACATGGTAGACAAAAAATTCTTGGGTGCTGGCTGACTCCAGATAGGGTCTGGAAATCATAACAACAAAATTGCAAGGATGAAAGCAAAATGGGACATTTAAGTAGCCTCATTTAACAACATACAAGTCCCAAAGGATGAATGCAATCTAAGGTAGCTACTGTGGGCAGAAAAGGTATAAGCAAATTGCAAGGTAAAAACACTATGTGATCACAAGCTTTCTGTAAAATGCATATTTTTCTTAATTAAATAAAAATTTATTGATTTCTAATCAAGTTTTTAGACAGCAAGAGTTGGGAAGGCCAATATTATAGGCATCAACCTTCTATTCTTCATATCAGGAACTTTGTTTTTAAAACAAATAGTTTTAAAAGTATTCAGGAGTTTAAAGAAAAGCAAAGAAAATGTACCTAAAAAACCTAAAAATGAAGCAGAAACAGGAAGGAAACAATGGCAACACTATTATAAAAAAACCCCAAACCAACCAGAAACCCAACTAAAACCCAACCAAACAAACCACTCCCCCAAAGCCAAAAATTGTTAAAATGTAATAAGCTTCGTTTGTTTGTAAAAATTACTGTTACAGTTAGCACGTTATGTGAATTTGTTAATACAATATTCATACAAAAATATATTATTATTTTTCCATCATTCTCTGTTGTATCTGCATCTATGTAACCTGCAACAGCAAATATCATTAAGAAGGCTTTTCAACACTTGACATTGTATTTAAAAGGGATTACTAGAAGCTAATCTGGTAAATAGTAAAGCATACTAAAGACAGAAACACAAAAGACTGCTCTGGTAATCACATAAGTTTAAATCTACAATTCTTTCAAGGTTAATACTCACACTATCTGAACAATATTTGATTGGGCACTATTCTGTTTATGAATATTTATCTGTGCTGTTGTATTCATACAGAATCAATTTGTATCTATCCTGTAAACAAAATTCAGCTACTTGGAAGCATAGTGGCTTTCAACTGAGGCATTCACCTTTCTGAGGACAGATGAGCAGACAGGAAAAAGATAAGTGGCCCTCATTAGTGTGAGATTACCTTCTAAAACTTACTTCATTCCAAGTGTGACTATTATTGAAATAAATCATACCAAATGTTTGATAAAACAGAACATTCTAGAAATCAGTGATCTGATCAACGTTCTAAAAGATTTCTGGTAGGTGTTACTGTGTTAGCTACAGGATGAACAACTGCTTTTGTTCACAGAGGTTAAATATTATCAACAGCAAAAGCAAAGAACACTCCAAACAAAAGGCCTTAGGAAATAAAAAATGAAATAATAAAGGATTTGGAAGAACGTGGGATAATTTATCAAGTCAATAAAAGTGAGTCAGAGATATTCTGACTACATCATCATTAAATACAAAGTGATCATCAGATTGCTAAGACTTTTGAACATACAGTTACAAAAGGAAATAAAGAAACAATGTTAGATTCTTCCTTTTAGAGTGGGATACTCTATTTGTTACTGAAAGATGGCAACCGGCTGTTTTCTTCTTTTGAACATTCAAAAAAAAAAAAAAAACACACTGCAATTGCAAAAGTTAAATTGATTTCAGAAATGTAAACTTGAACCTATAAAACTGAATTTTTAATGAACATAAAGGTAATATAATTTACTGAGTATAAATTAAGTGAAAAGATAATCCTTTTCTCTATCAATCCATTTTGTAAATATAAATCATAAATCTTCATTACTATATATGAAATACAGAGTTGTTTGTAAATTAAATCTTTTAACAACTGAGTACAGCAAAGGTCTAACTAAAATGTAGGATACCACCCGATTATTTCTTCAAGAGTTCTAAGACCATAACATCATTCCTTCATTTGAAAAGCACTGTCAAAATGTCTTCTAATGCCTTAGAGTAGTGACTTTGCCCACATTGATAGGATTTAACCCATCAGTTCCTGGAAAGTGACATTCAGTTACCTGAAACTCAGTGAGAAGGTGCTTACCTTTGTCAGTTACAAGGCCCACACTGTTGTGTCTGATTCTGTTCAGTTGACAGTTGAACTGAAACTGCCTGTCCTTCAAGAATCTGCTTTTTGCTGTGTTTTGATTCGTCCTGTTTCCACATCAGGTAAAAAGAGAAAAACATTTGTTGAATCTTGTTTAAAGATGAAGGTGTTCTTGAGTCAATACAGAGAGTGAAATAATGAAAGACTGATATTCTGAAATCCGGCTGGGAAACTCCTGTGAAATTGTTTTTATGATTTCAAACTTACATATATTATTCAAAAATATGTTGTGCTATTGAAAGATGTTTGGATATTTTAGTGGCTTCAATGATCCTTAACTTGTTCCTTGGTCCCATTGGTAATGTGTGCTGTGGAGTTTCAAGTACTACTGAGAAGCATTACAATTTATGGAGTTAACCTTGTTTTTCCTTTTGTTGTTGTTGTTGTTGCTTGGTTTTCCTGCATATAATTTTTTTTTCAGTTGTAGAAGGCAGGTGTTTCCAAAAGGAAAGAGGCTAATGAGAAAGCTACAATTTAACATCTCTCTGCTTTATAATTATGCCATGCTTTGAAAAGTTGGACTTTTTAAACATAACTCTAATGCATTGTATTCATCAAACTTTTATTTAAAAGTGAACAGTATAATACTTCCCTGTGACCTGGAAAGATATTTCTTGCACTCTGGAAGCAACATGGAGATTATTTGCGACACCTACAGTGACATGGCACGTACACTTCAGGTGTGGCACTTTTTCTCTAGTTAGAGATAGTCAGTGTTGAAATACATCCATCTATGATAAGAATTAACTGGAGTTAGCCCTAGAAACAATAACTTAAGAGGTGGTATAGTATTTACTTCTTTGTGAGAGAAAAAGGAGAATTTAATAGAAAGATGCATTCATGCAATAAATGAAGATGTTAAGGAAATCTTGCAGCAGATGAAGTTATTATTCACCTGACTGCTTTCTGCCTTCTGGATCAATAGAGATGCCATAAGACTACTGAACAGCAATTTTAAGTGCTGTAGATAAAATATTTTAGAGATTTCAGAAATATTCTTTCTTATCATCCTCAAATGATATGGTTTTCTACTAAACACTTTGGCTAGTTAAAGATGAACCTATACAATGGAAAATCTTGGTAAGGTGTCCAGATTTTATACCACTTTATGAAAACCCTGCTGACATTTGATAATTTGAAAGTAAATCCTAATAGATAATATCTACTAGTTATCACATGGACAGTTCTGTTTCCAGAGAGGAACAGTTATCTGCCAAGTTCCATTTCACGATTTCTACCTCGGGAAAGATAACAATGATTGGGAGGATCTGTCTGGATTATAGGACTAACCTCTTTGTCTTGCATTTCAATTGGTCTTCGTACTCTGAAGGAAGATATTGAAAGCTATTGTTACTATCCTGTCTGATTCTGGTCCCCTCTGGAATTGTGAGTGACTTGCTGGCCTGTTGAGTGATGCTTTCCCCTTCCACAATGAACTTCTGCTTTTGTTACCCTTTTTCTGCCAGTTTGCCAGTTGTCTTAAAATCTGGAAAACTATTTATTTAAATAAGTCTTTGTTTCACATGGCTGTTAAAAAAAAAAAACAAAACCAGAAACAAAACCAAAACCAAAACCAAAACCAAAACCAAAACCAAAACCGAAAACAAAACTAAGAAAAATACCCCGAGGAATAAAAAAGGCTAGTCTAACCTTATATCACGTATTCATTATATTAATATAAGAGGGAAAAAATGGGATAAGAGACAGAACAAGATTATCTTTTAAATTTCAAAAATTATTGATGCTTTTTACAATTAACTTCTGGGCATCTATTTTGGCAATATAGCCACTCTACTTCAGATATTTATTCTTCTAATCATATTCTGAATTAAATGGTAGAGGATGCTAGTTTGATTTAAGAAATATTTACATACTTAAGTTACCTTATCAAGATATGTTATCTTACCAAGAAAAAAATAAATTGACATTTATTATATTTATAATAGAAAACCTTACAACAATTTTTTCATGGTCCTTTGATATTCTTCTTTTCATAGAGTATAAAGAAATTAATATTTTTGCTATTTCCCTCTATATTTTTTTCTTTCCTCTTATGTCTTTCAATTTGTTATGGCAAAATGTATGTATAAATACGATTTCTAACCTCAGCACCTTCATCAGAATGAACTATCAACACAGAATGCATAAGGAGCATAAATTATTAGTTGCATTAGAATTCAGGATGAAGAATTCAGAATGAAGTAGTACTTTTATTTGAACAACAAAATATTTGAAAATCTGACCTAAATTCAATTAATTATTGTCACTCAGTAAACAGCAAGTGCTATAGAAACTGTATGGAATTGAACTGTTCTGCCATTTACAATGACTCTACATCTCTGAAACATTATTATGGACTATAGATATGTTAGCAAGTGAAAAAGGACAAATCTAAATATGCTTTTAGGGACTTCTCTTTTGAATTACTGGGAAAGAGATTTCCAAGAAGCCACTCCTTTTTTTTCCATCTTTGCCTTGTTTTAGGATTCATTTGTGTTATGTGTACAATACACAGTATATAATGTCTCTGAGCCAGATAAACTCCAGTAAATACTTCAAGCCATGAAGTTAAAAACTATGTCTATTTAACATAAATTTAACATAAATTTCTATGCTTATTTCAACATGACGCCGCATATTTGTGACTTTATGTTACATATTCTCTCATATCTGACATTTTATTTTTTTTACGGCATCTGTTGATGTGGAATCAGCAGAAAATTAACATAGGTTCTGATGCATAAGAAGTGAGAAGCAAAGAATAAGACTTTTACAAATTTAACAAATAAATTATACTTGTAGAGACTAGCTAGATAGAAACAAAGCTCAACAGAAATCAAGATAATTTTACTGACGTGTTTGGCTCTCTTTGATTTTATTAATTGGCAGTTATCTGACTTATTTCTCAGTAATAGGCCAACATTTACTGTAAATTGCTCCATAAACAGGAGTTGTGATGATAAGTAAAAGACAGCAGGAATATAAACAATTTAATATTATGAGTTCATTAGCAGTTTCCTGTGAACACTGGCAAGAAAAAACATTTGTTCCTAGGCCCACCTATAGACCATTAGTTTTTTTTTGAATGCTCACTCATCTTAGTACTTCTGTATTAATGCTTATATGGTCATCTAGAAATGTGTCCTTGGCTATATAACTTGAAAAGGTATCCAAACAAAGTAAACAGTTTTACTTAAGAAAAGTCTCATTGCAAGCGATTTATGTTAATAAGCAGAATAAAGTGTGATTTGCTAATTAAAAAAAAAAAAAAAGGACAAAAGTCTTAAATTTATTTTGTTCAAAAACAATATAGAATTTTCAAATAAGTTATTTTTATTTAGCTGTCTTGTTTTTACTGAAGACCTTCTGCAAATTATTTCAAAAGGTGAAATACAGAACTAGTTGATAGACTTTCACTTTGAATATGGAATGTAACATCCCGTTGACAGGAGTGTAATACCTTATGCAGCTTTTGCTGATTAAGAAAACTTTACCTTTGATTCTTGAGGCAGTTCAATGGATGAACTTTTCATCTATTAAGAAATAAAATCTTTTATTTCTGCTAAACTTGGCAAATTTACAAGCATTAGTAGCTATCAGATGTTAGTGTCATGTACATACTTATATGCACACCTTATTCAGTTTTTCAAGAGTTTGGACACAAGTTTTGAATAGCTGAAGAGCAAGTTTATTTGTGAGAATTATACTTTCTATTGGCAAAAGTAATATTTTTCTTGACTTCAGAATGAGGGTTTTTTTCTCAATTGCATTGCAATTGTATCCAGTTAATCAAAGCATTTCTAATGACAGTCAATAACCTTTCTTCCCTAACAGCGGTAAACAAAAATGGATGCAAGTGGAGAAATCACTGGAAGATTTTGTTTCTTTTGTGAAAGGAAAGGAAAGGAAAACCATTTTCTTATGTCTGAGCTCTAGCTATATTCCCTGAACTCTAGAGCTACAGTGCTGCTGCCTTCTAATTCCATAGCTGTGAGTGTGGAAAAACAACAGCACAATCCCTTTTTCCCCTGTTCTTTCATATATTGCATTTCTGGCATTTATTACTGTCATAGTTTTGAGCCCAGCTGGAGACAAAACACCACGCAGCTACCAGATTGTTTCATGCTGTATATTTGAGTCAGTTCTGATTTCAGTATTGCCACCCTTGTTCGGTTTTATTAAAATTCATTCTTCATTGGTGCAAGTGCAACAATCAGAAGGATGTCAGGTTCAGATCCCCAGAATGATCTGGGTTCGGACTGATTCCCTAAGGTGTTCAGTGAGGTGATACACATGTAGCAACCACAGAAGAGGTAATACACAGAGTTAGATATTAACATAATGCAATTTAACTCATTGCATATTTTCACTCAAAATCAAATCCATTTGAGGCACACACTGGACTTCCCTACACTTCTGCATTACCCACCAAGTGCTCCCAGGTTCTTGAGCAAAAGCAATCCCTTTTGCTAAGGCAGACTGTTTTCTCCAGCATATTTTTAATGTGCACTACAGGAACTTTCTCCCCTTCTACAGTATGTAAAAGTTTTGATCAGTCAGAGCCAGCCATATTGACAGATCTTCAGTAACCAAGTGGCCTTTGCTAAATGTGTATCCCAATGTTTGAAAGTCTCTCCGTGTAGTCTTTATTGTCCATTACATCATTTGATCTTTCCAGAGGCTGGTGCATGATAGGGAATGTGATAAACACTCAATGTCATGTTCTTTGGCCCAAGTGTCTATGAGGTTGTTTTAGAAGAGAGTTCCATTGTCTGATTCAATTCTTTCTGGAGTACTGTGTCACCATGAAGCTTGCCTTCCCAGGCCCAAGAAAGCGTGTGGAGCTGTGGGGGACAGAATGTTTCCAGCAGTCCTATGGTTGCTTCCACCATTGTAAGCACAAGGTTCTTGTCCCACAGGTTTGGGGGAATGCGATATAGTCAACCTGACAGGCCTCCCTATACTTACATTTCAGCTGTCATCCGTCTTTCCACAGAGGCTTGACCTGCTAGGCTTGCTTGATCACAGAGCATGTTCCACATTTATTTGTAGACTGTGCAATACGATTCATGTTTAAGTCCACCCCTCAATCACTAGCCCATCTGCATGTTGCATCTCTTCCCTGGTGTTCCAAGGTGTCATGGGCCCACCGAGATAGAAATAATTTACCCTTGTGCTGGCAAACCAAATCCACCTGAGCCACTTCAATCCTAGCAGCCCGATCCACCTGCTGGCTGTTCCAACGCTCTTCATCGGTCTGATTCTTGGATACACAAGCATCTCCACGATGGACCTGCCTGACCATGTTCTCCACCTGGGCAGCAATATCTTGCCACAGTGCAGCAGCCCAGATGGATTTACCCCTTTGCTGCCCGTTATTCTGTTTCCATTTTTGTAACCATCCCCGCAGGACGTTTGTCACCATCCACGAATCAGTAGAAAATATTGGTTCTTTCTCTCATTCAACAATGTCTAAGGCCAACTGGATGGCTTTCACCTCTGAAAAATTACTTAATTGACTTTGTCCTTCAGCAGTTTCTGTGTCTTGTCATAGGGGACTCCATATAGCTGCTTTCCATTTCTGATGTTTTCCCACAAGGCAGCAGGGTCCATCAGTAAATAAGGCATACTCCTTCTCATTTTCCGGTAATTTATTACATAGTGGGACCTCTTCAGCATGCAATACAGTCTCCTCTGGTGACATTCCAAAATCTTTGTCTTCTGGCCAGTCCATGATCACTTCTACGAATTCTGGACAGCTGGGGTTTCCTATCCAAGCTCATTGTGGGGTCAGTGCAACCGACTTTCTCCATATAGTGTTTGTAGCATGATGTGTAGAGGAGATCTTTCCATTGAACATCCAACCCAACACAGGTACCTAGGGTGCCAGGAGGAGCTGTGCTTCAATATCAATCACCTCCAAAGTGCATTGGACACCTTCATATGTTGTCAGTATCTCCTTTACAGGTGGAGT
Source organism: Dasyornis broadbenti (assembly GCA_013397935.1). Lineage (NCBI taxonomy): Eukaryota > Metazoa > Chordata > Aves > Passeriformes > Dasyornithidae > Dasyornis > Dasyornis broadbenti. The sequence continues at coordinate 55,065 of VZRN01001509.1, read as the reverse complement.
ATAACACATTCCGGATTCTCTGTATGCCTGACTTCAAAAACCTAGAGATCAACATTGAGTCTCCCCTGGAGCTTTTTTCCAAAGGCTTCGGGTAGGGACATTCTTCCCAGGTGCAGTATAAAGCACCTTTTTTACATCTTGCCCAGTTTGGACTGGCCCATCAGCTACAATATGAGCTATCTCCACTTGATTTAATCAAAGCCTTATAGCTGCTTAAGGCCCCATTTGAAATCATTCTTCTTCTGGGTCATTTGAAAGAGTTTACAATCAGACTGTAATCTGGAACGTGAATTCTCAAAAACCATACACCACCTAAAAAAAGCTTCTTTCTTCTTAGTGGGTGGGGACATTGCTATTATCTCATTAATAATGCCCATTAGGATCTGACAATGTCCATCTTACCATTTTATTCCTTAAAACAAGATCTCCTGTGCAGGTCCCTTTACCTTATAGCAAAACCAGTCTTTTCTTCCCCCCCATACAATGATATCAACAATATATTGCAGGTGTTCCAGAGCTTCACCTTTCTTCAGTACAGTCTGGATCACTCCATGGCAGATGGTATGCTGTGTTTCCACTCCTGGAATAGTCAGTTCCAGGTACAGTGAATACCCCTCCAAGTGAAAACAAACTCTGGCCTGCTCTCTGTTCCCAGATAGGTTGAGAAAAATGCATCAGCAATGTCAGTGGTGGCACCACTTGGCTGCCTTTGACTCCAGCTGATATTGAAGTTCCAGCATATCTGGTACAGCAGCACTCAGGGGTGGTGTGACATCAATCAGGCCTTAATAATTTACCGTCAGCTTCCATTCTCCATTAACCTTTCCATATGGGGCCATAGACTGGCCATATGGGACTGTTAAAGTGTGAGCAGGTCCTGCTGATCATTTCTTGGCTTTCCAGGGATAAATTTGTTTATAGATAGGAATTACAGGTTTTGGCTGGTGTGATACTGTCCCCAAAGCACTGTCGTTTTAGCAATTGACATCTGCTGTTCTTCAGCTTTCAGCAATCTCACAACAAAAGGATTGTCTGAAAGACCAGGCAAAGTAGACAATTGTTTCATTTACTCCATCTCCTGGGCAACTATGTCAAAAGCCCACCAATACACTTTTAGGTCCTTGAAATATCCTCTCCTGAGATAATCTATGCCAAGGACGTGCAGAATCACTGGTCCAGGCAAAATAGGATGCTTTTGCCACTCTTTTCTAGTCAGAGTAATCTCAGACTCCCATATACTCAGCTGTTTGGATCCCCTGTCACTCCAGAAATACAAATGGATTCTGTCCTTACATAGCTTGATGCAATTAGGGCACACTGTGCTCCTGTGCGGCCACTCTACCTGGGCATTGAGTCCATACAGTCCAGTAAACCCAATTATTCCTCTCCTCCACCTGGCAGGACTCCTCTAAAACTGATCACAATGTTCCCTGCTAACATCTTGTAGAAATGGACTAGAACTCTCCATAGAAACAATAGAATGATCAGACCTTCCATTCTGCCTGGAAAACTAACTGCTGGAGACTGGCGCAACAACTTGCCTGGAAAAAAACATATTTGTGGTTATTTTTCTCTACAATTCCCACACCTGTGCATCTAAATTCAAGGTTGGTTTTTCATCCCACTTCCTCATAATCTCACCATGGTTCTACAGGTAAAGCTACAGGGTACCCTGCGATGTGTACCTTTTATATTCCCTCACTTGAGCAAAAGGACACTTGCTGACAATTTGTGACATTTGGGCCTGTACAGGTGGGGAGTAGGACATATTCCCTCTGAATTGCTGGAACTCCCCAGTCAGTTTATCTGTCAGTTTATCTTTCAGTTTCTCCACAGCTGCAATGATGGAGGAAGGAATACTGCCTTCATGTTCCCAGAGCTGCCAGATTGCCTCACCCACTGTTGGTGGTGCATCGCCTTTCCAAAGAAATGTTACCAAGGGGTCAGCACGTGCTGTTGGTGCACTGCACAACTTGCCTCCACAAAGATCATTGATATAAGATGTCATCTGGATCTGTGGGAAGCTGCAAATTTTCTGGGTTAAAATACTTCATTTCTTTCTCATATTTCATTTCCCTCAGGTATTTAATAGTTTTCTCTATTGCAGCCCATTTGTCTGACTTACATGGGATGTCATCCTGCCCTCACAGAATAAGAGTCTCCTGCAGAGACTAAAATCTTTTTGTCCTTTCTCTCATTTTTTTGTCAATGCCCCATTCCTTAGCAAGTAATCCCAGCTGCCTGACTTCCTTACCCTCTAACTCCACATTTTTGTCTCCACTTGTCGGAGACTGAAATGTTATAATTCATGGCTTAAGCATCTTCATGAGGGACTTGTGTGTTATAGCAAAATGATATTACAAAAGCTGCGGAGAAGACCACCACACCTTGAATGGGGCCCTCACTGAGGTCCTGAGCTGCCAGCTGATTAAGCGAAAACTTAAAGTGGGAGAAGAGAATACATACACAGAGCATAAGTTAAGCACCTTCTGGGTGGAAACCATAGCCCCAGGGCTGTCAGCTGCCAGGCCAGCACAGACTCTGACACCAAAGGATGAGGAGGGAGAGGCTTTGAGTGTGTAGTGGAAAAGCCTCTGATGAGAGGCAGTGAATGCCCATCCTCCGTTGTGCAGACCAGTTCAGCTGCAGGGTCCCTTCACCCCAGGAAAAGCTTATCCACAGCAGAAGGGGGTGTCATGGCCCAACAAAGTCCACCCCAAAGGGATCCCCAGACCCTGCACCAGAGATGGCGTGACAAATCCACTGTGTTGCAAGGGACAATGTCAAACCCAGCCCCCTGAGGAGACACGTCGGTGCTCCCACAAGGCTCAAAAGTACATTAATATATGGATTCTATACTCTTCAGTGTGGTGGTGATGGTGGGGGACCCTCACCACCCAGAAGATCAGATGGAGGGGAGTAACAACACATCATTGAGATCCCTGGAAGGAAGATATATTTCTATCTAACCCCTGTCACTCTCTGCCTGTCCCCCTCAGGAACCGCCCCTCCCCTCCCCACAACCCTTTTTCTGTTTCTTTCT
>VZRN01001509.1:37598-51993 GCA_013397935.1 Dasyornis broadbenti | reverse complement strand
CTTTCTTTTTTTTTTTTTCTTTCTCTTTGCCTCTTTTACTATTAAATAAAATATATCAAATTTTTGGCACCAACTTCTAACCTTATTTGGTTTTAATCATGTGATGGCTGAAATCTTCTCTTGGCTTCTGTAGCTCACTCAGAGATGGGGATTGAGTTGTGGTTGTCTCTTCTGTCTCGTCTTCCAGTTCCAGTGATGGCCTTGAGGATAGGCCTGAAAATCACCCTTGTGGTGGTTCTCCTCCCTTATCCCCTTTGCTCTCCCTGTCCTCTTCAACACTTTTTGCTAAAGTTTTTTAACCTGGTGACTCTCATGTACTTTTCTTCTGCTTCCCTGCAGGGGCCCCTGGCACTGGCACCAGTGGATTCTGTTCCAGTGGCTCCAGTGGCAGTGCCTGTCACTGGGGTTGGAGCTGCAGGGTCTGTCACAGTGGTGGGAACATCTGCTGGTCCTGTTGTTGTCTCATTGTCAGATTCAGAGACCTCCTGAGGCCACTGAGCAGCATTGAGCACGGCTCAAAAAGCTTGGCCAGGCCCCAACCAACACTTTGCAGAGATTTCGGTCCTTTCTGGAGTGCAGCACAGTTTTAAAAAAAATATTTCACCAGTGTTTCTTGATTTTTTATTTGTTCAGGGGTAAGGAGCAAACATATTGGAGGTGTCCACTGCACCAGCTATTTGCTCATACAATCCCACACAACCTGTCACTCTGAACTATCCAGCTCTTGGACAGATCTCTAGGTGATATTCTTAATTATTTGTCTGACTTTAAATAAGAGCTGAACTATAAGCAACAACAAGCTGACTCCTAACAGAAGTACCAGGTTAATTTCAAGGGTAGTCATAGAATATTAAGAATTTTTAAAATTCCCAACTGTAATCAGTCTGAAGGACAAGGAAGAAAAAAAAAAAGGAGGAGAGTAAAGATAGGAAGATATATCCCCCACGTTTTTCCTCTGAAGAGAAAATACAAAGGTGTAATTATTAATCATTTCCAGTAAATAACTCCCAAAATATAGAGGTGCGTGCAATACTGAATACAGACACCAGACTGGTGCATTGACCAGAGACACTGACATGTCATAAGCCCATCCTATGAGATACCACAGAGAACACACACTGTAAGCAAGGTATTATTGGTATTAACAGAGAAAAAACAAATACTAGAGAAAATAAGTGTACATTGTAATTAACCACTGTTAAACCAACAAAATTAATGTTTATAACAAGTTTCCTTTAACACGCTCTGGTTGGATGTGTCATTATCTCCACCTTTTGGGACCCACATTGGGTGCCATAAATGGTTTTTGCGGTTTTTAAACTCAACTGGAGATGAAATACCATGCAGCTGCTCACTGAACTCTGTCTCTTTTCCCCTTCACTATGGTGGAATAGGAAGGAGAATAGAAGTGAAACTCGTATGTTGAGATAAGAAAAGTTTAATCATTGAAAATTAAGTAAAATATAATTGTAATGATAAAAAAATCCCAAAAAGTGATGCCAATGTAATTGCTCACCACCTGCTCACTGATGCCAGACCCCTCCTTCCTGAACCCTGGTCAGTCACCCTTCCAGGTGATTCTCAGTAATCCTCAGTTTATATACTGGGCACAACATTCTGTAGTGTGGAACATCCCTTTGGTCCATTCAGGTCACCTGTCCCAGATATGAACTCTCCCATTTTTTGGGTTTGTTTTTTTTTACATACCTCTTCACTGGCAGAGCATGAGACAAGGAAATGTCCTTGACTTAGGATAAATAGGACTTAGGAAAACCCAAACTATCAGTGTGCTATCAGCATCATTCTCACTCAAAATCCAACACACAGCACTGTAATAGTCACTGAGAAGAGTTTCAGCTCTAGTGTAGCTGAAACCAGGACAATTAGTCAAGTACCAGCTTAAAAGGCAGGCTAATACTGAGCAATACACTATTTAGGAGTAATGCATTTGGAGCTTCAGAGTGTTATCTCCAAGTCCTTCAACAAGTTGAATGACTTGTTATAGAATAACTTTCTAGATTTTGTTGTGAAAATGTAAAAGTTTCATTATTGATCATAGGTATTTTCTAGTCTGTTTAATGATTTTAGTGTTAATCATCTTATAGTAATACTGTATTTGCTGAGGATGGACAGCTAAGATCTAACAGAACAAATAAGTTTTTTACCTTAAGGATCAGAAAATGAAGTGGGAATATTTCTTCCTTGATATTATACATACTGTTTCTGCTGTTTGCCTTACTCTATGGAAACACATTAACATACAGAGAGAAGGTTTCCTATCATTTAATAAGGTGTAATATAAAAGATGATTTTCAGAAGTTATTTCTTGTTAACGCTTCTTTTACTTGCAATCATAAGAAACTTTCATCTACAGTAATAGCATCTGTACTTTTACTTCAAGCAATTTCATATTAATTGATTGCAAATTCCCAGTTGGTGAAGCAAACTGTACTACAACTGCAGTGGCTGCAGTTATTAATTCATTTTTTATATCAAAAGAGAAAAAAATACTTTAATGAATTAAATAACTGAAATTAGAAATGGATATATTTTAGAATGCTTGAGAAGTTTATTGGGTTTCCATGTCAATATACATAAGTAGCATGGGTTTGGTTCCTGTATGGGATAGATTCCTGTGATGTTTTAAACTTTTCCATTCCTTCCTCACTTAGCTCTAAAAACCTTTCAATGGGAGACATCAGAACGTTTAATTCAGTTTTGAGTATATACCAAAAATACTTCCTAATTTTTCTCAAGGATTGGAATTTGACAACAACTTTTACAGATCATTCAGCTTGTGGCAGGTATCTCCCAAACACCTGGAGGGACTTAATCTAAGTTTTATTCCCCAGAAAATAATTTCACACAGGAAAAATTATGATATTTGTTATGTATCTTGTGATAATTTTTTTTACAGCCTGGTGGAAACACTTAATGAACACCAGTTAAATACTGCAGAACTGAAATACTATTAGTTTTCAGAAACAAGGTCTAGAGGTTGGGTCAGATAGCCTAATATTCACTTAAAGTCACAGGAAGAGATGAGATAACTAAAGGTGGATAACTGGAGTCAGAAACAGTCACTGTAATTCAGCTACAGATTGGTTGAATAGCTGAACTCAACATACATACTCATCAACACACAGCACAGACAGGGCTAAAGGCACAAAGGGGAACAGCACTTAAGACAGCACAGTATGTACCAGAACCATTACTGACATTCTGTAGTCTGCGTTTAGGATAAAGGTTGCTTTCTGAGACCGGGACAGATTTTGTTATTTTTACCTCAAAAGATTAGTCACTCTAGGTGAGCAGTGAATCACTAAGATATTCTGCCCAGGTGAAATAGTTTACTGACGATCTTAAAAATAAATCTGTTCTGAAATTCAGTAAACAGTGTCTGTATACTCAAGCCATCTAATTTTCCCTTTGCTGTTGACTTCCAAATCAGTGTGATATGCCATAGAGTCATAGAATAAAGGAATCATTATCTTCAATATCAGCGAGTCTAACTGTTAAAGCAGCATGAACATGTTGGCACTAAACCAAATTTCCAAGTGCCGCAAACACACACCTTTAAAACACTTCCCTGAGCACCTTATTGCCTAAACAGTCTTTCAGAGAAGAAGTCTTAATAGTGCATCTAAACCTTCCCTGTCAGAAATTAAGGCCATTTCTTTTTGTCCTGTCACTTGTTGCCCAGGAGAAAAGACTGACCCACACCTGGCTGCACCCCCCTTTCAGGAAGTTGTAGAGGATCATAAGACCACCCTGAGCCTCCTTTACTTTAGGATAAACAATCCCAGCTCCCTGAACTGCTCTTCACAGGACTTGTAGTCCAGACCCTTTGTCAGCTCCGCTGCCATTCTCAGGTCACACCCCAGCACCTCAATGTCCTTCCTCAACTGGGGAGCCCAAAACTGGACATGGGATTCAAGGTACAAATTCACCACTGCCAAGTACAGGAAGGTGATTCCTTCACTAGTCCTGCTGGACACACTGATCTTCCTGATATTCCTGATCCAAGCCAGCATGCTGTTGGCCTTTTTGGCCACCTGGGCACACTGCTTGTTCATGTTGAGCATCTCCAGATCCTTTTTCACTAAGCAGCTTTCAGCCTGTAGTCCCAAGAATACTCCTCCCCATACACTCTAAAATAGGTGTACAAAATTTAATTTTTATAATAAATTATTTTTAATAATTATTTGTGAAAGTATGTTGGAATTTGATATTGTTTCATTTTGTTTTCATTTTCATGTCCCAGATATACTACTGTATAGTATTATTATTTATTTTTAAGGGACCTGGGAACAGTGGCAAAGCATGAAGGACTTTTAAAAAAGAATGGTTAGAGAGATTTTCATAGAATATTTAGAAAATTAACGTTTTCCTTAAATAAATAATTTTATCTCTAAAATATATGTAGCATGTGTAATAGGGAAGTCTAAGGATTTCATTTATGTAGAGATGTTTTTCCTTGGATATTAAATGACAGGAAAGTCGTTTCAGAGAAACAAAATATAAGAATAGACAAGATAAAGTCTAGCATTTGCAATTTAATCCTGTACCATAACTTGGGCACAGGACAGCTGAGTGTGTCTGAATCTTTGTAGTATAGAATGACAAGCGACACAAAATGAGAAATATTATAGTCTACAAAGCCAAAATAATTGTTCCATTCACTCATTTCTGTGCAAAGTAGCTTTGTACAAGATTTTATTTCTATTGATGATAGCTTTAAACTGGCATGCCTCATACCAGCTATGTACTTGTATTCTAGACACTGAACAGAAATCATTCTTACTTTCTTAGTTCTAAAGAAACTAACATAGATTAAAAAATAGCTTCATTAACAACTGCTATTGAAAAAAATGCAGCTGATCATCCACTAAACCTACATGCTTTGCAGAGTACTCATATGCAGTAGATCTCAGTTCTTCTTCCAGTGAAGACCTGAAATATTGTAAGTGAATCCCACAGCAAAACTCTTCTCCTCTGTGCTCCCCAGGGCTCCTCACCTTCCTCTGGCACAGGTCCCCTTCTGCAGCCAAGCTGACCATGCAAAATGAACAGAGGGCAGCTGCTGGGTTTGGCACCCAGAGCTGCTGCCAATCCACAAAGAAAGATCCAGGTCCCCATGCCAAGGCCAGAGATGGTCCCAGACGGCCCCAGGCACGCAGCTGGAATGGGTGGGAGAAGCAGAACGGGGTGAGGCTCTGTGGGCAGGCAGAAGACAGCGAGGGCAGGCCAGGGACCACCACTCTGGGGCTGCACAGAGAATCAGAGGTTTGTCATGGGGGACAGCTTGGTTGCAAGGCATGACTTATTTCTGGACACCCCATAATACATGAAAACAGCCTAACTCTCATGGGTTAATATCACATTCCTCATGCTCAGGAAGAATTCACTCTTATGCAATTTAATCCAAAATATTATCTCCTTTTTGAGGAGTTTTTCTCTGCTTTTATTTCCCTCTGGGTTTGGGGTTATGCACACCCCATACCCTGATATTCCATTCTCACATTTGTGGAAAAGATTGTGTTAACCCCATCCAACTATTAACAATGACAGAAAACAACCTGAATTGCTTTTGTAGCTTTTGCCCATTTCCTCTGACAGATCCAAGCAGTTCAGCAAACATGCATTTTTTGGCTTCATAAATTCATTTTGAAAGCAAACCGAAACAAGCAAATAGTAAGCTTCCTCACTGAACCATATTTTGAGAGACTTCCTTAAAAGGTTCTTTTAAATTATTTAATAACAAGAGAAGGTCTAAGGAAAATATTGAACTGATACCTGATGTCATCAGGTATCAAAACAAATTAATGACAAAACTGAATGCAAAAAAATGTGGAGGCATTTAGCACCTCCTTTGTGTGATTCTTTAATAAGATTGATAGACCGTAACCTGCCCACTCCTCTGAGTTGGAAGACCACAATTGCGGAAGCGCTGACTTTCCATTTGTGGACACTGAAATTGTAAGAGACAAGTTGTATCAGTTCATAAGTCCATGGGGCCTGGTGGGATTCATCCTGGAGTACTAAAGTAGATGTTATAGCAGGAACCCCCTGGTCACCTACCAAAGGTCTGGGGAATCTGGGGAGGTTGTTGCTGACTGAAAGCTGGCCAGTGTTATTCAGTTTACAAGAGGGACATGAAGGAGGACCCAGGAAACTACAGATCTGTTAGTCTGACCTCAGTGCCTGGAAAAATGGTGGAGGAGATCATGGTGGGAACTACCAAAAAGGCATTTCAAGAACAATGAAACCTCCAGGCACCAACAGTATGCGTTCAACAAAGGGAAGGTCCTGCTGAATTGATATCCTTCCATACTAAGGTCTTTCACCTAGTGGGTGAAGGGAAAGCAGTCATTGAAGCTTTTTGTGATTTCAATATTGCCTTCAATACTGTCCCTCACAATGTCTTGCTGGACAAGTTGTTCTGATAAGAAGGTACACACCATGCTGGATGAAGAACAGTGTGCTTCCAGGTATGCTGGAAGGCTAAACATCAGGGCTCCAGGGGTTGTAGTGGATGGGACTGCATTTGCTTGGTAAGCAGTCACCAGTGGTGCTTCTCAGGGCTCTGTTTTTGGGGCAGTTCCTTTCAACTTGTTTATCGGTCTGGGCGCAGGAGTTGAATGCACCCTTAATAAGTGTGCTGATGAGACAAAACTGAGAGGTGCTATTGAAGGTGCCTTTCTCTCGGTTTTGCAGAGGGATCTGGATATTCTGTAGCATTGGGTAATTATCAATGGCATGAAATTCAATATGTGCCAGATTTTGCCCATGGGATTGGGAGTAACATGAGGCACAAGTACAAGCTGGGAGAGGAGTGTGTGGAGAGCAGCCCTGCAGAAAGGGATCTGGGGGTGCTGGTCAGCAGCAGCTCAGGGTGGGTCAGCACTGAATGCCTGGGCAGCCACGAGGGCAAACCCCATCCCGGGCTGCATCAGACACAGCAGCACCAGCTGGCCAAAGGATGGGATCATCCACCTGGATTCAGCCGTGGTGCGGCCTCACCCTGAGTCCTGTGTGCTGTGCTGGGCCCCACAGTTTGAGAAGGAGGGGAGGGTCTTTGAATGATCCCAGATCGAACATGCAATAAACATAACTGAAAGGTTTTTAAAATATATCTTTTTGAAGCTTAACTTGAGTAGGAAATCACTTTGAAAATTTTAACATAAACTTAAACTGAATAGGAAAAGAGTGTTAAGATTTTCATAAAGAGTAAGCACACGAAACTGAATCAGAAGAAAGATTACATTTTTAGAAGGCCAAACAATTCACCTGAGACTTGTGTATAGCCCAAAAAGGGGTTTTAAAATGAATAGAAGAAAGAAATATGAGACACTGGAGTGAAGCAATAAAAAGATTTTTTTTTCTTCCCATGAAAGGACTATTATGCTATAGAGGAACCAAATCCATAAATGGCCTATAATATTACCAAACATCTCTCAAAGGAATTACATTTTTGAGCCATAAGTAGCTATATTAGCTAAAGTACAGATCCTTCAGTCACTGTTTTCCTTGGTGTTGGAACAGTCCTGTATATTTAAGAACTTAAAAATAGTTTAGGGATAAAAGAAATCTTATCTTATTTGACATGCATGGAATAATTTAAGTAGCTAGGAAGCAATTCTGGAATTCATCTAATCCTTAATGGTCGATCTGGCTATCCTTTCTACTTTCGACCCATTATGTCCTTAAATTTGTTTTCTCACCAAAGAGGATTTCTTTAATGGGAGAAATGTATTTTATAATATCAAGTTTTAAACATTCATGAAGTATAGTAGTGGGAAAAGTCTACTCTACAATCTTAAAGCTGTACGTTTCATTCCTGGAATGAACCCCATAAAGACACACTTCTCCCTTCCCCTTCAAAAACAGAAGGAAATCCATCAATAACCTGCAGGGATAGGTGTTTATTTTAAAAAGATGGAGGTTCAGTATGCCCTTTAGCATCCTGCACACATGCTTAGCTATCTTTTTTTTTTGGAATATTTATTGAAACATCTGAATTCAGTTGAAGATGATAAGCTCATGCTTATTTATAATGACTTCAGATAAAAACTGAAAAAGTTCTAAAGCACAAAACACTATTAAACTCCTCTAAATTCTTTTTTTCCTGCTCAAAACAGTACAAGACTAATTTTGATTGAAAACCTGCCTTTTTATCATAGTCAATAATCTTTTTACCTGCAATTTTATTTTTTCTTACTGTGTAGCACCTATGCATGTCCAGAGCATTCCAGTAAAATTCCAAAAATAGAACAATGATATTAGCATACTAGAAACTAATACAGAAGAAATCAATACATGTTCCATCTTGATGTTAAAATTATGAAATATTTTGGTTCTGTAGGAATGTTGAGTTTTTCTCTTTAGATATATTTTATACATCACACCTTGCTTCTTGGAACAGGGAGAACCCTGAAAATAGGACACGTTTGAGGAGAAAGTTTATTAAGAAACAGTGGAGTATAGCAGAAGACAGAGTAAATGTGTAGAAAGGCAAATAGAAAGAAAAAAGCCAGGAGGCAGAGGAAGTCTTGTTCTTACTTGCATGAGGTATGAAGTGATGTGAGGAAAAGCTCATGCACCTTCCACCTCTTTACCACTGCATATCAACAATTGTGTGACCGAGCTGTGTAGAATACCTGTAATGTTACTTCCTGTTTGACAGTCAGTCTGGGCATTGGTGTTGGAATCCTCCTATTTGAAAGATACTACACAAGAAAATGTTCTTGTTAATGAAACCTTGTTGCTTTACAGGCAAATAACCAAAATTCTCTAATTTTATAGTCTTATCTGCTAATATTAGCACACGTAATCTACTTTTAAACTTTTTTCTTAGGTTGTCTTTTCTGGATTTACGAAGCCAGTTTGAGCAGTATGCAATTTTAGTGAATAGCTCTCTGCTTAGAACTGGGCAAAAACAACTAACCTTGGATTCAGCATAGTGAAAATGTGGCAGCCATATTCACAACTTGCACAGTAATAATTTTGTTTCCATTAATTAAAAAGAGTTTTGATGTTTTGCCAGCATTCTCAAACTGCATGAAAATATTGTGATGACACACACAAAAGAATGAAGAATTCCTTTTAGAACTCATGTCATAAACTTTTAAACAAAGTACCTGTATAGACAGGGGAAAAAATAATTAACTTCAGAAAAAACAATTAACTTCAGAATCATACACTGAGGAAGGTGTAGGTTGTGATAAGATCATCCCTCAGCATTCTCTTTTTCTGGAGGAATAGACCAAGTGACCTCACCATCTCCTTATAAACTTTTGCCCTCAAGACCTGTCACCTTCTTGGCCACCTTTCTCTGGACACAGTTTAGTAGCTTTACATCCTTCTTATATTCAGGTCCCTCCTACTATTAACAGCACTTGAGGTGAGGCCGCCCCAGTGCAGAGCAGAGCGGGACAATCCCCGCCCTTGCCCGATGCTGTGCCCGATGCCCCTCAGGACACGGTTGGCCCTCCTGGCTGCCAGGGCACTGCTGACACAGATTCAGTCTACCTTCAGTATACACCAAATTACAACAAAGGAATAGAGAAATGAAAGTAAGTGCATCAATATCTGAGTTACTGTTAAAATGTCCAGCCCAAAAGAGATAATAAATTAACAGTACTATAAGATTGAGGATTATGATGGTGGAAATGCACCTTCAAACTGTTTCTCATTCACTAGAGCTCAAAGTTTGAGATGTCTCCTAGTATCTTAGTTTTCTTCCATTTTAACCATTTCACTCATTAAAATCTTGTTACTTTTATACAATAACAAAATTTCAAAGACATTTTAAAAGGGTGAAGGCAAATATTGTGAGGTTTGTTGGGGTTTTTATATAATTTTATTCTTATAATCAAGGTATCTAGTTTAACAAATAGATTAAATAAATATAGAAGTGAAAATCATATATACAGTTTGTCAGGAAGAAGAAAGAGTATGTTAGCAACTACTCATTTAGAAAACCAAAACAAAGCACTTGCCTCAGTATGCATTTTACAGGAAAGTGTAAGCCTGCAGTAGGTCAGTAGCAATCAACATGCAAATTTTATCATTTCCATTGATACCATCCTAATTGATGGTATGCTCTTCTTTCTTACAAACAAACCACAGTGACCCTTTTCTTTGTACATTCCTGATTATTTATATAGTTTTAGAAATCTGAGTGTCCTGCAGAGCTGGACATTGATGTTGGAATCCTCCAGCTAATGAAACATCTGAAACAAAATTTCTGTAAGGCATAAAGAGCCAGACAATAGATTAATCTTGTTCTAAAATGCTGCAGTTTATGTGATTTTCTGTACTTAACATAAAAATATCTTTTCTGAACAGTCCAGGCCCTTGACAACTTTTCATATTTCCAAATAAGAACAACATTAAAACAAAGACTTTTTTCAGGATCTAAAAGAGAAGTACAGAAAGAAACTTGTCCTGATAAGTTTCTCTTGTTACAACTAAGAAGCTTGAGACATTTCTTTCTACAAATTGCCCCAGCCTTCCAGAGAGATGTTTATTACCTTTAACAGCAAATGCTAGACCAATGTTTTTGATCCATTTGGAAGACTAAATGAAGAAAAGGCTCACACACAGGGTGTAAAGTCGTAACTGTGAAGAGAGAAAAACAGTAATTATTGTAGAGTGGTAGTTTTACAGTTGTTGACATTAAATACCATGTACTTGGTAAGTTTTCAGAAATATAAGATTACGCTAATTTTGACTTTCAAAAGAAAAGGGGAATGGTGTGCTTGTTGAGAAGAGACATTTTCTGTGTCAGGCTGAAGTTAGCAAAGCAAATCTAGAATCAAATAGCGTAAATACTATTGACACAGGAGTTCACACATTGAAATATCTTTTCTGTCTCTCATATTCCTCATGTGAAAACTGAGGACATGGCATAAATGAAAAGAAAAGTACAGTGATGTAACTTTTCATTTGGTAAGACTTGGAGGAGGGAACCAAACCTGACACACGAAAATTGGAAGGCTTGAAATCTGATATCATGCATTGTTTTGATGCAGCACATAGTCAGACATTGCAGAGGTCAATGTTAAACTAAATTTATGGTTCTGCTGTGGTCTTTCATTATGACTAGGGTGTTTCTTCACATAAAAAATATTATATGATCAGTCAGATAACATAGATGATGTTAGTTGATTGCTGTTCGCAGATGATTATGCCTAGAGTCACAGTATTATACTTATGAATATAAATTGTAGCTCAGTAGAAAAGTTATTTGGCTTTGATTTCATGTAAAGATCTCATTTGTACTGAACAGTTCAGAAAGATTGAAACTGTATATTAACAGTTGCCTAATGCACTTGACAATCTAGACCTCTTCTATTAACTTCATAAATGCCACATATGCAGGACGTATTAAACAAAAAATACTGACTCTAAGTTAATATAGTTAAGTTGACTAAGTTTTAAGGAAAAGGAAAAAGAAACATATTGTCTCCATAAGAAAAAATTGGGAGAAAAGCCCGAAAACAAAAAAAAACCCCTTTGTACTTCTCTTATCATGCTATAAGTGGAGAATCTTTCGAGCTGATTTTTATTACTGCTTCCTAAACTGGAAAAACTTTCAAACTCTGATTTAAAAATAGTAAAAATAATGACAACATTATTATTATGGAAAATACAAGATTATAAAATCTAATACTGCAAAAAAAAAAGAAAACAGAATTTTGGTTAAAGTGAAAATTCATAAAATCATAGAATTATAGGATTAGGTTGGAAAGGGCCTTAAAGATCATCTAATTCTAAATCCCCTGTAGTGGTCACAAACACCTTCCACTAGATCAAGTTATTCCCAGCTCCATCCAACCTGGCCTTGAACACTTCCAGGGAGGGGTCACTCACAACTTCTCCGGGCAACCTGTTCCAGTGTCTCACCACTTCCTCAGGAAAGAATTTCTTCCCAATATCTGATGTAAACCTACTCTCTTTCAGTTTGAAGACATTCATCCTTGTCCTATCACTGTAAAAAGTCCCTCTCCTCTTTCTTGCAGTCTCCCGAGGTACTTTTCCCATTCTATCTCACCTTGCTTCCACTGGGCATATACCTTCCTTTCTTTCCTTATTTAAAAGAGAGGATCCTTGTTAAACCAAGCTGGCCTTCTGCCTCATCCACTTACTTCCAACATTTTAGAATTGCCTGCTTCTATGTCCTTAGGAGGTGATGCTTAAAAAGTGACCAGCGCTGACGAACTCCAGCATCTGCGAAAACATTTTCCCAGGGGATTTTACTCACTAGTTGCCTGAGCAACCTGAAGTCTTTTCTCTTGACTTGACACAACATGCCTGAAGTTTTGCTGGTACATTTTCCAGTCAGACTGTTTCCCTGTTGGATTCTATTATGTCAGAGGTCTTGGCTCATCTCTGTAAGACTGCAAGTGTATTCCAGGATGGCTAGAACGTTTCACAGTCACCTACAGAGGTCCTTTGCCAGCACCCTTTCCCTTTAACCTTTGTGTATCACCCCACAGTTTGCCTGGGATAAGCCTGATATTTTCTCCCTTCCCCATCACATTTAGTTTTGATCTCTGTCCATGAGCCCTGCTATCTTCTAAGCACTCTCCTTCCTCATAAAGTAAGGTGAGGCACATCTGATACCAGCATGCCTGATGTTGTGTAGGCAAGTTATAGCATTATGACTGGAAAACCAATTACACAACAGTCTGTACCACCAAAATCAGCATTAAAACACTATAGAGAAAAAAGTATAAAAAGAAAAAACTAACAAAAAAACCTATAACCCTCAAAACCCCCAATAGATGGGACACCAAATGTAGCATGAATGCCCCTCAGATAATTTAGAACTATGCCAATTCTTGAGTAACTATATTAACCTGAGTATGAGTGGTGATTTGTGCAAATACATTGCCTTTTCTTTGATAATCTTAACAAATACTGAGAAGTCTTTTACTATGAATGACATTTTAGATGTAAAAACTGCTACCAGTAAGTTGGATGTGATAAATCTATGGGCCTGTACATTTTTGTCTCTAGCTCTGGGCTGGTGCAAAATCTGTAAGATGAAGGTTCTACAGAGTGAGAATTCTCTATGCACATTACTTCTACTTATACCAACAGGATTTAAACTCTTCTGTTCATGTAAGGGTGCATAGTGGTATTTCTGTGTGAAACTTGTATTGTGCCAGATTTGATTGACACAACAATATAACCAATGCAGGAGCACTTTCTAAAAGTGGCTACAGACATTTGAGTTTGCAGTTCTGATAGTGACTTTATTTATTCAGGTTACATAGTTCTGCATTTTTTCAAAAGCAGCTAATGGAATGGAAATAGCCCATGCAGTTTAGGAGTAAAAGTCAGTGTTCCTTTCTTTGATAACTGGGAGAAAGTTGAAAAAACCAATCAGTATTTGTTCAGGAGCCTTTTATTTACACTGAGTGGAGATACATTTAATGCAAGATTCATTCAGAATTTTGCAGTATTCTGTAAAAGTAAATATTCCTTTAATCAGAAACACATATTAAAAAGACATTCCTGGTTCTGCTAATATCTTAAACATTTTTCCAATGACTATATCTTTGCAAAACTGCAGTAATTTCAACCATAATTATTTTCATTAAATGTTTATTTGCATAAACTGTTTTATTCATGCTATTATAATTTACCATATACTGTTAACAAAGCCCAGCCTATTTCATGTTCCATTTCATATGCAGCTATGACTGATTAGTTCAAGCACATTGCATGATCACGCATATACATTGACATAATTTTCATCATTTTGTATCTAGATCTGGCAAGTTTTGTTTTCAAGTAGATGATCTTTACTAATGAGGTGTAGATTTCTTTATGTAAATTAAGGAGCAACAAAAGACCCCCCTGAGCTTCCTTGAGTAGAAAGCTGTATAACCATATGCAAGCGACACTGAAGCAGACAGACTCTTACCTAAAGTCTTATAATTTTGGGCAGTTTCATTTGAGTTAACAGTCAAGAACAGTAGTTGTTGTGGTTTAGCTTGACTCAGGTTTTTCTAGTGGGGGGGCCACAAAGATGGCTCCTCTGTGAAGCTTCTCAAAGCCTTCACATGTCCAGCTCTGAGGTGATGGACATGCTGCTGGCCAAGCCTGGGCCAATTAGAGATGTTGGTTACGCCTCTGTGAAAAAAATATTTAAGACGAAATCAAAACAATGGGTGCACGCACTTTTCCTTAGCCAGAGGAGGAGGAGTAGGTGAGAGTATGTGAGGGAAAACAACATGGAGAGACCAAGGCCAGGGGAGAAGGAGGGGGAGGGGGAGCTCCAGGCGCCGGAGCTCTGCAGCCTCTGCAGGCCGTGGTGAGGCCATGGTGAAGCAGGGGGTGCCCCTGCAGCCCAGGGGGGCCCACGGGAAATGCTGAGATC
>VZRN01001509.1:17250-37133 GCA_013397935.1 Dasyornis broadbenti | reverse complement strand
GTTTATTTTACTTCTCATTTACTCCTCTGACTCTATTAGTAATAAAGTAGATCACTTTGCAACCTCAGTTAGTCCTGTTTTGCCTATTTGAGTGCATCTTCTCCTGGGTTTCCTTGTCTCATGAGCCCTGGGTGTGGGTGTGTAAACTTGTGAGGCCCTGACATTTGGCCAGTGTCAAACCACGACATAACTGATGCCCAATTGGGGCTCAAGAAAGTGGAAAGGAATCTATAACATTCTTGATGAAGAATGTGGGCATTCATGAGTTCTTTGAGATAAAGATACTAATTGGGAGAAACAATGGGTAAAACAAGTATAGTATTAAGCTAGGTTCTTAGAGTAAAATGATAGTGAAAATAAATTTCATATCATAGATAAGTAACTATTGAAAGTCTGTCTCTTGGGACACTTGGATCACTATAACTTGTAATTGATAATGTGGTATTACTGATTAATCAAATAACACTGTGAACATTCAAAGATTATTCTAGCCTTATGTAAAATCACATTCAGGATGCCTCAATATGGGTGGGACACTTCATGTGCATGAATAAATATTTATTCTTGTACATCAGTACTTTGAGCCCTAGCTCTTCTCCTTGGTTTGCACTGGCCAGTTGGGAAATTTTGTGACAAAGTACAAATCCATATGACCTGACTGCATATTACAGGAAGAGAGACAAAGCACATGAATTTTTCCTTTTTCTTAAAAAAAGGGAAGAAATAATATAAAAGAGGTGTTTAAAAGATGTGTAGATGTGGCATTCATGGACATGGTTTAAAAGCAGACTTCACAGTGTTGAGTTAATGGCTGGACTCTATTTTCTCTAACCCTAACATTCAGGACAATGATGTTAGACTATTTAATATGAAGATGGATATAACAGAAACCATTAGGAGAGCGTTCTAAATCAAATATGTTTTGTGATACTCAGAGGAATTACAATTCATCTCCTTTCAGATTTGATCTTTTTCTACTGCATTTCGGCACTGGTTAGCTCCTCGGTTTTCCATTTGGATTGTTTACATTCCTTATGCAGTATTATGACACTTGTATTTCCAGGAAAAGCCTAATAGCTTAATGTATTTACATTTCCCAGAAATGTATTTTTAAAAAATATTGAAGTCTTTGATGTCTGTAGGTTTTCTATTTTGATTTGTTGGATTTGTTTGGTTTTGGTTTAGTTTGGTTTTGGTTTNTTTTTTGTTTTTTTTTTTTTTTTTTTTTTTTTTTTTTTTTTTTTTTTTTTTTTAGTATAGCTGTCTCGCTCATGTATTTAAGTGTTTAAAATGATGCAAGGTTCTGTATTGGATTTTTATATTGCACCTTTTGATTAGAATGACTTTGAGCTACAGAAATGGTTTTCATTCTAAAATCATCGTCATTAACTGAAGATCGTATATAATGCTCTCAGGCTAAAGCTAGCTATCCATTAGGATAAAAATGTAGATAGAAGGTTCAGCAAAGCCTGCATTTGGAACACATATAGAATTACAACAACCAAAATCCCAAGGACTGATCTTCAGAAATATCAAACCACATCAGCTGTATTGACTTAGTTTCTTAACCTGGTTTTCAGCTTGCAGTTTAGTGTTGTTCTGGTTACATGGTGATTATTTCTCTCTTTATTTTCTCTATTTCTATTTATCTTGCTTCATCACATTTATGTGCTGCAGTCTGATCTCAAGGTATTTCTAATCAAATAAGCCTAGTAAAATCAAAAGCTGTTACCCAACTCCTTTTTCATACATGTCAAAGACAAAACTTAATTCAATGAAAGTATTTAAATTAGCCTAAAAATACCTAGAGTATAGTTTGCTAGTCCCTCATGGTCAATGCCTGTCATTTTACCTTTAAAAGAGAGCTTTTAGGGCAAACTCACTTCAAAAAGGATCAAGCTAACATAGCAACTTACACATTCAAATGTTGCTTCCTTGTGTTTCAGTAATATACAAAGTTTGAAAGCTAGGAAATTTGGGAGGTAAGTGTGTGTGCATATCTGTGTAACTATATGATAAGGCATTGGAGTATAAATGTAAATGAAACAAGCTGGTGAGTGTATCTCATGCATTAAGATAGTCACAAAATCATTCCTATTACACAGAAAAATTTGGATGTAGAGATTTTAATCATTCACTTTAATTCATTATTTAACTACACATAAACTCATATATGCCTCTGAAAACTAACGTTTTAGGAATTTCTAAAGCTCTAAATTCTTACTGATACTGCATTTTGGAGAAAAACAGCTCAGGTCTGCTTTGTCAGTTTTATTTGGAATGGAAAACAGCTGTATTAATTGCCACTAAATTCCCTTTTTAATACTAAAGAAAGTTTGAACATTGGGATGGTAGCTGTTGGTCTAAGGAGTTTTTCCTCTTGAAATTATTATCTACTATACAATACATTTATTATGAACATTAGCTTTTAAATCACTTTTCTGCATATCCAATTAAAAAGATTTGTAGTGTACTTTGCATTCACAACTTGGCTGATGAATGTTAGTTTTCATTTATTTTGTTTTCTCACTCATCCCTGAAATTTTCACTTTAGTTTAAACAAAGAGTTCAGGGATTACTCAAAGCTGCTGCTGGATTAGATTTGGCTTCACACTCCAGCAATTTATTTTTTTTTTCGTAGAAGAAAATTAAATATTAAATTCTAAGATCTGACATTTTGAGGGAGATAATTCTCCATCTGTAACCCAAATTAATTAGTTATTTATTCATGGAACTAGGGGGTTGTTTCTAGAACTTTAGTTTTACATGACAATATAAACCAAACCATGAATATAAATAAAATTTAAAACATTTAAATAGTATCATTATTTGATGATTGATGTTAGAATTAGAGATAAGCTTAACTGTTTTGATGAAATGGATCTCAGGCCTTTTATTTTGATGTCATACACAATAAATATACTATGTGAACTCTGAAAAAGAGACATTTGCATCCAGGAAAGAACTGATGATGAATTTTCACCTATTATCCTTGCTAGACTTCACTACTTCCTTAAGCGCTAGAACCCTAAAGTATAATGCTTTTTTGGGTATTTTGTTTGCAGAAAGACAATATAGTACAAATCAGATTTTTTGTTTTATTGCTGACTATGATAAAAATGTTACACAGTCATATTATTTGGAAATTGAAAAAAAAAAATTTTCAATGGTATGCAAGCTTCTTTCATACGTATTGGTTTGGACATAACAACTAACACTTTTGGACAAGTATATAAATGATGAGAAATTTTGTTGAGAAATTCAATTTCTTTTTTTCTGCTGCATTATCATCCATGATGAGTTTGAAAGTGATGACTAAAAAGTATAAAAATACAGAATAATTCTGCTAAATTTGTACTATTAAAAAAACCCCTAACCTAATAAACCCTTTAATTTCTCTTGCTTCTTCTTTCTTATCATCCTACCTTCATGGTAAGGTTCTATTCAGGACCCCTGACTGTTGGAACAATTACTGCCCACCTGAAGAATCTACTAAACATGTAAAAGTCAATTTGACAATTTTTATGTCTCAGGACAGCACTTGCTATTTCATCAGGTATTCTTATATTAATGATAATCTGAGACAATTTGTTTCGTATTTTTAGTCATGCTTTGCTTTTAGGGGGTGGTGAGGGCAGAGGGAAAGATTCAATTTATCTGTTTTCTTTGATCCCTAAATTCCCTTTTATTCTTTGTTTGGCAGAATGTTATCAATTTTTAGTGTTTGAAGACCTTTTAACTCAGATGTTTTCAGCCTTAAAGAGGAATTGGTGCTACTCTGAAAGTTGTATATAATTCTGACTGTCCTATTTACGTTGACTTCACTTTTAGTACTTTTGAAACTAGTACAAGGTCTGCTTTTTGGAGATGAGACTCATTTCCAAGGTCAAAATCAGCTTTCATGTCTTACGTGAAGTTGAGTTTATTAGAATTATTCTCTAGATTAAATTATTGCACCCATCTTGTGCTCTCATTAGAACCCTTTCTTATGAATGTGTGAGTAGGGGAAAAAATAACAGAAGAATGAAAAGATTGACCAGTGAATAGATAGTATTCATGGATAAGTCAGGAACCAAGAACGTGAAAAAAGTCACTTTTATTAAATGAATCTTGTTAGAATTCAGAAGAAAAATACAAAAGTTTATTGCAGTCGTGACATATTACAGGTGTTTAGTAAAAGGGGTATTTTAAGAACAGACCTAGGCAATGACATTTGTGTTTTCAGAAGAGAAAGTTGCATTTGTCTTCCAAATTTGGCTTATATTTTGAGAGGAATTTAATATCAAGTAGCTTAAAACCAGAATATAAATAAATAAATGTATATTTGATAAACACAAATAATACCACTGGTCCAGGAACAAGCTCAAAACTCATTGATATTGGAAGAAATAAAATTTCTGGTTTTTCTGTTTGCTTTGGTGGTTTTGATTTTGAGTTTTTTGCATTGAATATGTGTGATGCACACACCATTGTTCAAAAGGAAACTTTGATGGAAACGTTAATTTTAATGACTTTTTAACTGGGAAATATGTTTGAGATAAATATGAAATACGTGGACAAAACCCAGAAAGGGTAAAAAAAGTCAAGATGATTAAACATTGTCTTGACAGAAGGATATGCTTGAGTATTTACTTTTTTCTTCAAGGATCCTAAGGGAAAAATATTTATTCATTTAATTTCTTTGTTTTTCATACAAACAAACAAACAAACAAATACATAAATAAAAAGACCTGCCTTTTATTGCTCAGTATACCCGTACTGACTGGGCCTGACCACCTGGTTACCCCATATGTGTTGCCTGATGCTACTGAAAGTGCCTTGCTCCATAACCTTCCCTGGCTCTGAGGTCAGAATGACAGGCTATAGTTTCCCACACCCTCTTTTTGGTTCTTCTTAAAGAGTGTCCAGGCTTCCTGGGCTCCTTTGCCCTTCAGGACTGCCTCTCAAGGAAATTTCTCATCCAGTCTCCTAAACAAGTCAAAGTCTTCCCTCTGGAAGTCCAAAATGGACATTCTGCTGATCCCCTCATTACTTCTCCAGGGCTGAAAATTGTCAATTCATGACTGCTGTGCCAAAGACAGTCTCTGACCACTACATCTTCCACTAGTGGTTCTCTGCGAACAATAGGTCCAATGGGGCACCTTCTCAAGTTGGCTCTGTCACCAGACAGGGAGATAGCTGTTACCAGAATAGACTTATCTTGGGAAAAATTAGCTTAAATTATTGCCAATTAAAATAAATAAGTTTGCCTCGTGGGAAACAGAAACAAAATCCTTAAAACAACCCTTTTCCTTCTGCCTTTCCTCAAGCTGATCATTAATCCTTCACTCCAAAACACCAGTGTTCTCACCAAGTGGTTTGGGGGTATACAATAGGTGGGATTTAAAGTCAGTACATGATAGTTCCTCTCTGCCTCTCCTGTCTCCTCACACTTCCTCTGCTCTAGTGTGGCCAGTCTATAGTCAGCAGCTCCCTCAGAAATACCCAGCTGCAGGTTGGGTACAGAGAGTACAAGTCTTCCATGGATGTGGACATCTTCTCCAGCATGATATTTTTCCCACTCCTGCTTTGACTTTCATATTCCCTCTGGTCTCTCTCACTCTTTATGTTCTTTCTGCATCTGGAGTTTAAAACTTCCTGACTCATGTTTTTGTAAGGGCACTACATGTAACTGATGGGCTCAGCTGTGTCCTTGGTGGGTTTATTGGAGCCAGCTGGGACCAGCTATGGCTTGAATGAGACAGACCAAGATGTCTTTCCACAGAGGCTCCCTGTAGCACCCACATTGACAGCACCTTGTCAATATGTTTCCAAGAAAAGAAAAATTATCTTGTTTTCTAAAGAGAAAAAGACTGTAAAGCTATTTCTTTCACATGATGAAGTCAGTTATCTAGGAATTTTCAGCTGTTCTTGAACTTAAAGTGATTAGCTGAATATGTATTATAAGTACTTCATAATGTTAATAATGATAAAATAAAACTCTTTGACAGTGATTATATTTGGGGTTTCCCTTGAACTGGTCTGTTTTTAAAAGGAGGATGGACAGAGGTGCTGTCCAGGCACTCCCTTGCTTTCCATTTATGGTCAGAACCAGGAGTTTTACTGTCTTATGGATTATTCATAATCAGCTGACTTGTATATTGGCCTTAAGGAAACTTTTCAAATTTAGTCACAACCATGAGACATGATTCCAGTAACATGGAAGGTATACATACAGACAAATACACAGAAATGCCTATGTTCATATTTAGTAGTATCATTAAGCATTAAGGCTTGAGTTGTGTTATGTGCATCACACATTTTCCACTGTGAACATGGCTTTCATGTAATAACGAGTACCTTCAAGGCAAAGTGCGTTCTGAGCATCTGCTGGAAGTACAGGCATAAGCAATTGCATGAGTTATTTTATTAAATAATTCAAATGATATAATTGTGGGAGAACACTGAGATCAGTGATTTTTTTGCATCCCCAATTTACTGAAAGAAAGATTTTGTGGTATTTCAAGGTTTCCGAAATGCTGGTGTGTAATGATTCAGAGACCGGTATGCTGCGCATCTCTTCCTCTTCCAAGAGTTATAAAAGAGGAGCAATTTAATGTTCCTGAGAAATAGTGTCTTCCATTTTTTTAAATTAGGGTTATTTCAGAGTTTCCCAAGCTGGTACGAAGGTGGTTTATGCAGTACTTCTTAATATTTGCATAGTGTGCTGATGGTGTACACATAACAATTTTGTTAAAAGAGGGTGAAGCAGTTCAGTGCACTCCTAATGTCACTTTTCCAAAGAAGCAGTTGATGTCGCACAAATGTCATGTGATCATAACAGACAGTAAGAGAAGGATGAAAGTTCATTTTTATATTAGATTAACTATGTGAAAATATTGGAATATCATGACTGAATATTGAAATGTCGGTTCAGACTTTGTTCACAAGTCAGCTTTACTTGGCTGTTGAATCTGTACAGTTTGAAATGCATATGTAGCAATGGTGCACTTTCTACCAGATAGAGGCATTAAAAAAAAAGTGGTGTATTTAAATGTTTGCAAATATAATTTGTTTCATTTCAACTGTCCTGAGTTGTGTATGATCCTTTGAGTTGTGAGCAGATGAAGCGTCTGTCACAGGGCATTTTTACATTTCACACTTGATGAGGGTGAAATACTTACACCAAAATATTCTGTTATATGTGAAGTATCTGTTTTCCCATCAATTCTCATAAGCCTATGACATACTGTTCAAGCAGGGTTGGTAACTTTTCCTAGAAAGAGAATAAGATCAGAAAATAGTCACTGAAAATAGTATGCCACAGCTGCTTTCATATTAAATAGCAGCTACAACTGATGGCTGAGAGAAGACCTTTAGCATTCAAAAGCCAGAAAAACTAATGTGGATTTTGTAGAATACACAGTAATTGATTACAGTGAATTAGGCATTATACTTATAACGGTTTCCTGAGGTGAAAAGATCAAGAGCCATTTTAAATACTGGTATACAGAAAATGTAATTAATTCTTTTATAGTGATAAAATACTTTTGTTTTCCCCACAACACTTATATCAATTTTACTGTAGTTTCATCATGTAACATTATATGCAGAAAGTAGAGTAAAAGAGTTGTGAAGAGCAGTTTTAAATTAAGTTCACAGATAATTTAGAAGGAGCATTATATTCTCCTCCTGTCCTTAATGGCAGTCTCAACTGCATTGATGAAACACAGTCATTGATTGTAAAGCAAAGTCATTAGGAAGCAAATCCCTGCTTGAGAATTTTAACTCCATAAATGAGCTGCATAGGTACTTAACCTGGTAACTCCCAGGATATTTTAAAGCATATTTCCAATTAAATCTGTCTTGAGGAACAGTAAGTAGAATGGTACTACATTTTCTTTAGCATTAATAGGATTATTATTTTTCCTTTAACCTGCATATGTATTCCTGATCTGCCATGAAGATATTATTGATAGAAATTTAGAATGTGGGCTGGAGCTCTAGATGTGCAAGTTTCTGCAGTTGTTGCACACCTTTGAGAAGGGCCACCTGCTCCAGTTCACATTGCTTTGCGAGAGAAGATTGGACCAGAGAAACTCCAGAAATTCCTTTCAACCTAAGCTAGTATACAACAGGATAGGATAGGATAGGATAGGATAGGATAGGATAGGATAGGATAGGATAGGATAGGATAGGATAGGATAGGATAGGATAGGATAGGATAGGATAGGATAGGATAGGATAGGATAGGATAGGATAGGATAGGATAGGATAGGATATGTCCTAAACATTATGATAGCACTTTGATTTCCTCACTTGTTGAAGTAAGCAGCATAATCAATGGCAAAACTATACAGTGATCTTACCAGACATTCTATGTTCAACTTGAAAACTCCATAAAAACATTGACATTTACATTCACTCCATAAACAGTACGTAAAAAAAGGTCAAATTTACCAGTTGTTCAGTGTTACACATTCATAGTGCCAAAAAAACTAAACATGGAAAAAATTAATTTTGTGGTATTTCTAGCAGAGACTTATGTGTATGAACATAACTGTACCTTGACTTAGCTTTCTTTTTTTATTCTAAAGAATCTAGATTCCTTCCAGTAACATATCTGGTTGGTGTTCAGCTCATGACTCTTCAGAATCTGTAATTTCTTTTTGAAAATTTTCTTCCCAGTGAGATAAATTAGGATCAAATACCTGTTATGATCTGTGTTTTCCTTCACAGGACAACCATGGTTTTAGATAAGCTATTTGTTTGTCAGGAACTACAGAAGCCCATATTAGTTCAGCTATTCTAGAATATCATCATATTTTATGAATTCTTTTTAGGAATAAAATAGATTAGAGTCTATTTGAACACATTTTTAATGTTATTGTATTATTTAAATATCTTGGTAACTACTTTCTTTAAGAGTTATTCCCCATAATTCTAAAAGAGCCTGAAAAATATTGTTTCCTCACCTTCCTGATATATACCAGGCCAAATATAAAATTGTAATTGCCACGAGATGACCCCAGAAAACTGAAACAACAATCTTAATAAAATTTCTACAGGTCAAAAGCTCTTCTGCCAGAGTATGTCAAAGCATGAAAATGAAATACCTATTAGAAATGTGTAATTTCTGTTTATTTTTTAGTTAGAAATTCACAAGAAATTTAATAGCAGGTATTTTTTAATGTAATACTACTCTATAGTATTCTATTTTGAAATTTTAAAGCACATTTCAAATGATATTTCTTTAGCTGTGATAAACCAAACAAATAGATTTTTCATATTTGAATTTCCTTAAAAATAGATACTCAGCTATGGCCAACTGTATAAATAATATGCAACCTGTTAAAATCTAGTTCAGTATGAAGTGTTTTAGGCTTTTACCTTCTATAGATCCAATGGGCTAAAGAATCTATTATATGATTACAATACTATTTCAAATTGTGCCAAAACATTTGTGGACATTTCAGGCTATTAATTAGAAAACAGCTAATGCATCACTATGAAGAAAGAATGAAGAGGGTGGCTGCCCAAGACTGTAATTGGCTTCCTCAAGAGACTGAGGTATTTCAAGATACACCAAAAGTAAAGTCTACAATAGACATATTTAGTTCTCCAAGACAGTCACTTGAGCTTTAAGTTTCTCTGTCATTATGGCAATGGCAGTTTAATGGCTCAACACCCTGTTGACCTTTTGCAACTTCTGTCTCCGTGCAGGATGTCTTGAGGTACTGCAGTCTCATATCTTAATGAAGTCTCTTAATGCTTCTTTCCTTTCAAATAATGGAATTACTGGGTCTGCATTTTTAATTAGTAATTATAGAAGTTAAATCATTTCTGTCTGTCTTCCCTTAAGATAAACACATTTTTCCATAGATACTTATACCCAAATACATCTATTACTGTCGCTTTAAAAATGTTTTGCAGAAGTTTCAGGCAAAAATTGTTTTCCACCCATTATCAGAATTTCGTTCTCCTGTTTCCTTTTTTAGTACCTATTACTCTTATTTTTACCAAGGATGGAAAAAAAACTGTATATGTTTAAAATTAAAGAGGTGGTATTAAGATTTCCATTTATTATTGCTAAGGTTCAGACCATACCCTTCAAATTTCAGCAATGAACCCACACAAATATATTTCTATAGACCCTTGTGCATCTATAGGTGTCTATTAAGCCAAAAATATATTTTAAAAAAATATCTGTTTGGTAGTTTCAAGAGATTGCATGGTTTGTTTATTTAAATGCCACCATATTTTTATACATATTGCAAAACTTTAAAAATAATGAGGGAAGAAAAAAAAATTAGTCTTGTAACCTAATGTTGAACTTCTATGAGATTCAATGATACAAAACCTCAATATATCCTTGGATAAAAAGATTTTTGGATCCATAATTAGGAAAATTAACTCCTTGAACATTTCTGAATTTGTACTTATAAAATCAGAGGTAATACAGATCAGTGCATGCTACTCTTTTTATTTATCTAATTAACACCCCCCGCCCCACTTATATAGCATTTTAACTCTTATAATTAAGAAAATAAGAAAGAATTTTATAATCATCATAAAAAATAAATAGTTCTTACCAAGTTGCAATCTTTTACAGGCATCCACTTCTTGTAGAGAAGTATTCATATGGTCACATAGACATTTCTTAAAAGTTAGTGGACATTTCGCACTGTGTAATATAGTGTTGTACCATTTGTGATGAGCTTACAATATGATTTGCTTTACTTAAAAAAAACCTCTATAGTAGCTCGTAGAACAAATACTGCGTTAAAGTTAATGACCTTAATACATGGTATATAATATATATAATGACCATAATATATAATATTACATATTATACATACATTATTATACATATAATAACTATACATTAAAATTAATGACCATACTTTTGCACTTCAATGCTCAAAGATAATGCATCTTTCAGAGTTTGATATAAAAGGTGTAATCTGTTAAAGCTCAATATTTAGGAGAACATAACATGCATTTCATATGCAATTGTATTTAGTTAAGGTATTTTGATTTGATCTGAATAATAAAAATTATTATTTTCTATCATGAATTTTCAAATTAATGAAGAAATATACTGAGGCAACTAAAAGAAACCATTGTTTTTCTTCAATATTTTGTGTATTTTAAAAATTAACTTTAAGTAATATATATTACTGTGTTCCGATACTTCTGTTTCTTTGAGCTGCAAGCAAGGCATCCTCATCAGTAAAACATATAAATATTTAAGAAAGACTGATGATGTCATTTGATGTTGTGTTTTGTATCTTTTTAAGCATTTATTAAGGTTTTATTTTGTAGAAATCTTTCAGTTTACTTACAATTATGGCATAAGAGGTGGAGTTTCCCTAAAGTGTCTAAAACTTATGAATGATCGATTCTAAATGGTTAGGCAAAAATATTCTTCTGTCCAAATAGTACATACTGCATTCATTAATTTTTTTTTAAGGTGTTTAACAAAATTATGCCAACTTAAATCCTTGATAACATTCTTTCCAACATGCAATCTAAAATTAAATTGCAATGATATCTTTTTCTGACTGCATTTTTACTTTGACAGATTCAAAATAAAAGATGTAAATACTATTCCTAGTAATTAATATTTACCAGAAAAGTATAATTTCTTCAGTTAATATATGTAAAAACTGAGTCATAAAAGAATGAAGCTAGTAATGAACACTCATTAATTATTTATATTGTATTAGCAACTTATTAGAAACTCAATTATGCTAACGTCAGCTTCTGTTTAGGGTATGGAACTAGAGA
The DNA here is from genome assembly GCA_013397935.1 of Dasyornis broadbenti. Lineage (NCBI taxonomy): Eukaryota > Metazoa > Chordata > Aves > Passeriformes > Dasyornithidae > Dasyornis > Dasyornis broadbenti. Next base: position 25,364 of record VZRN01001509.1, on the reverse strand, counting down.
GGCAAAAGGAACATAAAGGGACACGATCACCTGTTATAAACTATTATGTATCTTTATACAGGCATTTCTGTAGAGTTATTTAGGTACTGACTGTATCCCTCTAGTGCAAATTCCAAGCTCTGTTTTAGGAATTTTTTATTGTTTCAGGACATTTTAAAACTGAAACCTCTACTACGTTTAAGTAAAATCTGTAATTCCGTTTTCCCCTGTGCTGAAATGAAAATGTCTCCTGAACTCAGTATCCTGATGTAAGCAATTAGTTGCTTAAATCTACTGATTGCAGAGTGCTGTTACTATATACAGCTAAAGTCATATTATTCCTTCTATGAGACCAGAGAACACTTTTATGAACATATTTTTCTGTCAGGAATTTTTGGGAAATAAAGTATGATCAATTTTGCCCATGGACAAGTGACACAGCAAATCTCTCACCCACACGGTCTGGGAATAACAAAATTATAAAACTCCTCTTTAGATTGATTTTGTCATTTAAAGTCATTTCAGCAAACTGTTTATAGATGCATCGGATCCTTTTTCTTTCTTCTTTTCTTAAGCATTTTTATTGAGAAAAAGCTATACCACAGCTTTTTTAAAAAAACCATTTATTCAAAAGCAAAGCATATCAATAACAAGATAGAGTATTATCAACTCAAATGGCACATAAACTCATAGGTCTGTGAGTAGACTGTATGTAAAATGCAGCAGAAGGAATAGTATTCTAATCTGTCTCATTCAATTCCTAAATCAGATATGAAAATATCTATCATATGCTGTGCATTAAAGATTTCAAAACAAATACACCTCAGCTTTCTGAATCTTCTGCAGTTATATGGCCAGAAGTGATACTATTTCAGGGCTTCATCCTGCTATAATTTCAATAAATACTATTTTTGCAATGGAGTTTCCTGAGAGTAGGATTGAGCACAGATTTGAGCAACATCTCCTTGCAATTTCATGTGCTTTTAGTAATAAATCCTGAACATTTTCCACAGTTGTATTCATAGTGTTGATAACAGGTAAAGACAGAAATACAAAAAAAAGTTGTGAATAGCACATCATTGTGACTCTGAATGTTGATTTGAATGAATCAAATTATATTCCTAGGTGATATTTTTCCATCAGAGCTCCCACACATTCATATCTGAAAACCATGGGACAGAAGTAGAAAATGATGAAAAGCATCTCCACACCCAAGCTTGAAGCTTTAGAACCCTGGGTTAGTTGTTTTGTTTGGTTTGGGTTTTTCGGTTTCTTTTTCCAGGGAAGAGGTACAACAAGAAAGTGACTCCTTGATAGATATTAAATTAAAAAAAATTGTCCTTTAAATTGCTGAGGAGCAGGTACTGCTCTTTACACGTCTTCTCAGAGAGTTTTCAGTCAGTGCTTCATGAATGACCCCTGCATGGTGTTTTTTCCTTGTTATCCTCTGTTTCAACCCAATGAACTAAAGGATGGATCCTGAATCATTTAGTTTTGTTTTTGTTTGGTTCAAGGCAAAGACTTAAAAATTATTTTGAATTATATTGTCCTTGGAGCTCTTAGTGCCAGAGACATTGCTGTCAGGTCTGTCAAAAAAGAATTCATAAGTATCAGAGTATATGGGTATCAGGATGCCAGACTAAGAATATCAGGGAATTACTAAGAGTAATTACCTCTCTTGAACAACTCTGGTGATAAATGGCTTGATCAGAGTTGTGACAAATACTGGAATTGAAAGCCTGGCCTGATGCAATCTTAGTGAAATTTTTCAAATAGTGATTTTTCAGACTACTTTTGCATTTGGTTTTGGATTGGTTTGGGTTTGGTTTTTGTTTCTGTTTGGTGTTTTGTTTGGGTTTTTTGTTTGTTTATTTTTGTTTTGTTTTGTTTTGTTTTTTGGCTTGGATTTGGTTTTGGGTTTCTTTAAGTAGATACAACTTTTATTTTATTTTATTTTATTTTATTTTATTTTATTTTATTTTATTTTATTTTATTTTATTTTATTATTTTCATACAAAGTGCACTCAAGATTCTCTGGATCCAGACACTCTCTTAAATAATGGATACTAGCCTGAAGAATACCACGCTAAATTTCAAATTTACCTAATATCAGCCTCCAAGTACAGGATGTCTAATTTACAGATTTATGTCCCAGCAAGTCTTGTATAATGGGCAACACAAATAGTGATATAATTAGATAATAATGTACTTGATGATACCATACACATCTGCCAGAGATGTTGTTATCTGCTGACTTCAATTGTTCTTTTATCCAGTTCCACTTCTCTTACCCACTTTGTTAAGCCCTTGAATTTTCCATATTTCAGAGAAAACAAAAATTTAATAAGTGCATTACATTGCAATTCTATCATAACTATTTTGTGACTTTCAAGAAGACAATTCACTCTATACCCATTGAATAGGAGCAAAGGAATTCATCACAGTTTTCATATTCATTTTATTATAAAGCAATCAAATCTCCTTCAATGAAATAATTAAAGAAACTTCTAGAAGAATCCCCTGGTGTGATGAGAATTGAGGACGTAATTGGTTCAATTTATGTATGCTTTAAAGTGTTCTTTCAGAAACGCCTTAGTAAGAAAGATATATATTATCACCCAAATTTCTTCCTCTTTTGTTTTTAGAAAAATTATAACAGGGATTTTCTCAATTCTTTATTATTTATTTGTTGTCAATGCTTTCCATTGGAATATTTTCCGAGAAAAAGGATTGTTGGAAAAATGCATCTAAGGTAGAATGTTTTACAGGATAAAAACCCCATGCATCTTTAAAGAGTATAAATAAGATCATATGATAGATGCTAGAAATGGATTTTAAGAAAAAAATCGTATCAGAAGATGCACATTACAGGATCTTTTTTTTTCTGGAAATAATAAGAAGAAATTGATGACTGCTCATACTGAAGATTTTATTTTCTAAATTTTACTTTTAACCTTGAAGAAATTACAGACATGAAAATTCATATTCCCTTCTTGGAGTGGCATTTTTGATTGGGATGATGGAGGGATACATACAATAAGTATTAAGCATTCATTCACGGTAACTGGGTTAGACCAGAGTGAAGGCAAGTCACCTTAGGAGTTATGTATACAGGGCACTTGAGGTGTAGGAGAAAAGCTGTTAGACACAGTGCATAAGGTACCGGTGTAGGAGGGATATTCTGGAATTTTATCTCAGGGTAAGAGAGACCTTTGCAATTTGAAATACTATGACATGTCTCGGATGTATAGAGTTCTGGAATCTTATGCATGGAAGAGATAATTGAAGCACATCAGAAATTCCTTAACTGTATGTAAAGAAGATTTGATCTGAAAGGAAATGTTGCACCTTATTTCTAATGGAACCAGACTGTTGTAACACAAAATTAAAAGTTCATGGAAGAATGCTGCTTGAGAAAAATTGTCAGGCACAGAAAAACATCTGGTTTGTGTTGACAGGGCCAAAGCATCTATGACTGACATTTAACATGCTTCTGAAAATGCCAGGAGGGAAAAAAACAAACCACCCAAACCACAAACAAACCAATAAATAAGACAGACAAATAAGATGCCTAAATGCCAGCTGACTGCAGCATAGAGTGGGCTAAAGTAACACTTAACAGTGCTAAACAACATGAATTCTGGCATCCTAAAAATTAAATGGGACATTGCAGTACTTGACATCAAACAGCTACCCTGAAAAAACAGGCATGAGAGACCTAACTGAAGGAGTGTAATTAGTAGGATACGGCTGGCACCTGCGTGGGAACAATAAAGTAGCACATAGTGGGAGCAGCATTGCATTTGAAGGATTCCATAAAATATTGTGGTATAAAAATGGTCTTGCAGAAGAGAAAACTTGATGGTAATATTAAAAATATAATAGTAAGACTAACACTGGTCATTGCTCAAGACAAAAACAGAGTCCAGAAAAAATTGACCAGATGAAAATTTGGGGTATTAATAGTGACAGATATCTGTCCACAAAAGGACAGATCAATGGCACATCCAGATGGGATATAAAAATAAAATTCAGGATTTAATGACTGAGTACTATCAAATACACCATCCTGGTTTTTATTCAGATTAAATTCATGGAACCTAATTTGAGAAAAATATGAGGGTGAACTGCTCAATACACTGTAATTTAATAATTAATAATTTAATAATTTATAATTTAACACTATGGTAAAGACAGTAGGTCAAGCAAATCTAGCACACATTCACTTTTAAGAATGAGATCTACATTTGAGTTACTCAAAACCAAACCAAACAGCCTATGAAGACACCACAAAGAAACAATGTAAAGGGTGGAGACTATTACAAAAAAATGGTCTTTTAGAAGCCCCAATAAATTGAATGCAAATATTCAATGGAAAAACAAACAAACAAGAAACTTTGGAGTCAGAGAGAATCTACCAGGAGGATATTTTTGCTTTTGAAAAATTAATGGCATATTCTAACGAAAATTGGAAGGATTGTAAAATATAATGGATAAAATAGGAACTTAAATTAAGACAGCTAAAATAAGTATTTATAGACAAATGTCTTTCAAATAGTGTTCAACTGGAGGCGTATAGTTTTACATTGCGGGGGGAAGGAGGACATGTTTAGAGCAAGCATGATCCTTACATGGCATGAGTTCCTTATGTTAATTCTGAAGTCTTAACTGTACAAGGAAAAAACAGTACTTAGATGTCTTGAAATGAAAGAAAATTAAGTCCATCTTACTATCTTTTTTTTCTTTTTCTTATGCTGTATTTTCCACTAACTGTAGTCAGGTCTGTGATGTACTTCTTTTTTTACAGGCTGAAGTTAAAGAAATTGATTTCTTTATGTTTATTCAATTGCACATCAGATTGTGCTCAACATTTAAAATCTATCTAAAGAATTTCATTGAGGAGTGAGCCTATAGCGTAGAGGTGACTCTCCCTGCCTGTTTGGCATTGATATCCTAATGGATATTAATGGGAAGGCATACTTACTGATCCGTTCTTAACTCTTCTGTCACTAGATCAACTTATGGATGCAAAACAGGGAGTTTCAATTGATGTGATATTGTTGCTGGTGCATTGTCATGCTATTAAATGACACATCCTGTTCTTTAACTTGCAGCAACTCTCCCTGTCAGAGACTGAAATGGTTCATGCCTTAAACATTGTTATGAAAGAGTTTTGCCCATTATAGTAAAAACTATATAAAGAAGTTACAACCACAGAAACCCACCTCTCCATGAAGATGCCTGACTGCAACTTTGGACTGTGAATTAAGTTGCCTGGATAAGATAAAGGGGACACTGTTTTTCAATCATCTCAGGTCTAGAGAGAAGTAAACAAGGCTGAGGGAAAAGAATGCATCCACAAGCAAGCTAAACGCAGCAGAGAATCATCCCTGGCTGGGTTTGGGGTGGGGGAGTTCACAGCGCACAGCTGCCAGGTTTACACAGACTCCACCCAAACTGAGGAGGAGGAGGAGGAGGAGGAGGAGGTTTCAGGTGCATGGTGTAATCTCTGCTCAGAATGCACTGAACACCATCCTCCCTTTCACAAACCAGGCCAGCTGTGAAACTTCCAACCCCACAGGCCATATCCACAGGACATTCATGTGGGAGGCAGCTGAGGGGCTGTCATAATCCATCAAAGACCCCCAAAGACCTCCCCAGAGGCCTTACACTACAGGACTGCATGGGATGCAGTGTGTTGCATCAGATCCAGCGTCTGCTGCAAGAGACTGGCCGTCAGCCCCAGGGGAGGTACCTGGGCATTCCCACCTGGCCTAGGCATATATTAATCCATTGGATTCTAAGTTTTTTGGGAGACCCTTACCACCAAGGAGACCAGCTGGAGAGGATCATCAGGATGCTGGTGGGATCCATGAAATGTCTACATTTTCTTTAGTCTGTCACTCTCTTTCTGTTCCCCCACTTTTCTATTTCTTTCTCTTATCTGTCTCTCTCTCTCTCATATTTATTATTAAATAAAATCCATACTATTGACTTTGGCATATGGTCTTGTTTGCACCTTAATTCAGGCAGAGACATATCTAATAACTTTAAAAACCAGACCGTAACACCGTCAGCCCCAGACAGGTGTTCTGAGAGACCAGGAAACCTTTACAGCTGTTTAATCTTCTCTGTTCTCAAGGCAGCTATACCTAAAGCTCACCACTACCCTTTCATTCTTGAAAACTTTTAACCTGATTTAGTTGAAGATATCAATGCTCATTTGCTGGACAGTTCTTTTAGATGACCTTTAATAGCCCCTTCCAATCCATGATTCTATGACTGCAGCTACCAATTCAATTGTGTAGTGATTTAGCAAAAATCATGACCAACTTAGATTGACTCCATGACAAGAAAAGGTTGTCTGGATCATTTTCCTAGTAGGCATCTCAATTTCCTGTCTTTTCCAAATAACATGATCAATTTAAGAGAAAAAGAGCAAATGTTAAAATAGAGCCTCTCCTGACAACTTTGAACTTTTACTTTCTCCTTTGAAGTAAACTGAATAGTAGGAGTTGAGGTGGGCTCTGTTATTTTCTTCCTTTCTTTTATGAACTCATACATTTTCAAGGTATGTGTTTGTTGATCACTTTGTGAATAACTTCAGGTAAACTGTATTATTTTTAATAACCTAGGAAGTATAACCAGAAATTTGCACTGAATTCTGTCTGAACAACTCTATCTTTTTCTTTTTATAGTACATTATACTTTTCAAAGTCACAGTTAAAAGCTAAAATACTAACTTAGAATATGTTTCATCAAATCACTCCAACGTCCTTTAAAACTAAACATTTAATTACTTTAACACCATAAAGTAAGATAAACTAGCCACATTTTGTGCTTTGTTTTGCATTAAGATAAGCAGAATTTTGTATAAGAAAGAAATGCAGAGAATATGTTTTCTTCTGGCCAAAATTTAGTGATTCACAACTTTCTAATAAGGTAGTAAAAAAAATTGAAAACAACCAGAGTGATACGTGCACCATCAGCAAGCTGTGGGGTACAGTTGACATGCTGGAGAAAAATGATGCCTTCCAGAGGGACCTTAACAGGCTTGAGGGGTGGTCCCATGAAAATCTCATGAAGTTTAAGAAGGCCAAGTTGCACCTAGGTCAGGACAACCCCAAGCACAAATACAGGCTGGGTGGAGAATGGATTGAGAGCAGCCTTGGGAAGAGGGATTTTGTGTTGGCATATCAAAAGCTCAATATGACCTGGTAACGTGTGCTTGCAGCCCAAAAATCCAACTACATACTGCGCTGTGTTTAAAAATAGCATTTCGAGCAGGTCAAGGGAAGTGATTCTCCCTCTCTGCTATTGTGAGATCCCACCTGGAGAACTGCATCCAGCTCTGGTGCCACCAACATAAGAATGACATGGACTTGCTGCAGTGAGCCCGAAGGAGGGCCGCAAGGATGATCGGAAGGCTGGATCACCTCTACTATGAAGATGGGCTGAGAGAGTTTGGGGTTCTTCATCCTGGAGGAAAGAAGGCTTTGGGGAGATGTTATAGCAGTGTTCTACTACCCAGTGCGGGTCTACAAGAGAGATATTCAGGGACTTTACAAGGGCAAATAGTGATAAAACAAGGGACAATGGCTTGAAACAGAAAGAGCATGGGTTTGGATTAGATATTAGGAAGAAATTCCCTTACTGGAAGGGTGGTGAACTCTGTTACAGGATGCTCAGAAAAGCTATGGATGCCCCACCCCTGGAAGTGTTCAAAGCTAGGTTAAATTGGGCTATGAGCAGCCTGATTTAGTGGAAGATTTCTCAGCCCGTGGTGGGGGGTTTGAACCAAATTATGTTTAAGGTACCTTCCAACAGGAACCAGTCTGTGATACTTTTATATGCTTTAAATACTTCAAAGAACTAAAATTCAGTTTGGACATCTTTATGAAATCAATATTGGTCATATTTAAGTGGGCTGGTATAATTTTTTTTTTTTACAATTTGGATAGTACAGAGATAAAATAACATTGCTGTGCGATATTCTTGAGCTACTGTTACTTCAACTTTTTTATGGGAAGTTCCCATGAAACACGGAATCCTACCAGAGATGTAAATTCTGAAATCCTTCCTTCCTTCCTTCCTTCCTTCCTTCCTTCCTTCCTTCCTTCCTTCCTTCCTTCCTT
>VZRN01001509.1:0-17242 GCA_013397935.1 Dasyornis broadbenti | reverse complement strand
CCTTCCTTCTGCACCTTCCTTCTGCACCTTCCTTCTGCACCTTCCTTCTGCACCTTCCTTCTGCACCTTCCTTCTGCACCTTCCTTCTGCACCTTCCTTCTGCACCTTCCTTCTGCACCTTCCTTCTGCACCTTCCTTCTGCACCTTCCTTCTGCACCTTCCTTCTGCACCTTCCTTCTGCACCTTCCTTCTGCACCTTCCTTCTGCACCTTCCTTCTGCACCTTCCTTCTGCACCTTCCTTCTGCACCTTCCTTCTGCACCTTCCTTCTGCACCTTCCTTCTGCACCTTCCTTCTGCACCTTCCTTCTGCACCTTCCTTCTGCACCTTCCTTCTGCACCTTCCTTCTGCACCTTCCTTCTGCACCTTCCTTCTGCACCTTCCTTCTGCACCTTCCTTCTGCACCTTCCTTCTGCACCTTCCTTCTGCACCTTCCTTCTGCACCTTCCTTCTGCACCTTCCTTCTGCACCTTCCTTCTGCACCTTCCTTCTGCACCTTCCTTCTGCACCTTCCTTCTGCACCTTCCTTCTGCACCTTCCTTCTGCACCTTCCTTCTGCACCTTCCTTCTGCACCTTCCTTCTGCACCTTCCTTCTGCACCTTCCTTCTGCACCTTCCTTCTGCACCTTCCTTCTGCACCTTCCTTCTGCACCTTCCTTCCTTCCGCACCCTTCTTTCCTTCCGCATCCTTCCTTCCTTCCTCACCCTTCCTTCCTTCCGCACCCTTCCTTCCCCACCCTTCCTTCCTTCCTTCTCTTTTTTAACTCCACTCTGGAGCCAGGGCTGTGGTCTTTCTGAAGTACATGATGAAATAGGTTTCATAAAAAAACCTGAGGTGATAAATTTAGACTAGCTATGCCAGTAAAGTGAGTAAAGTATTAATACTTGTGGCTATTTTCCATTCATATAAGCTATAAATTGGTTTTCAAAATCACAAAATTCAAAAGGAAAATATTTTATTATTGAAAAAATACAGCTTTTTAAAATTCTATACCTATTTCACAATGATTTGTCCATTTCCGTGAGTATACCACTTAAATAAGTTAAACACTCTCCTTAATATTTACTGAAACAGGAATAGAATCTATTGATTTCTGAGTCACTTGTCATGAAAATATATAAACCCTGAATTTCAGAGAAAAAAATAGTCAACTCTCAATGCATTGTAGTATCTACTGGAAAATACATACCAGGTACAAAAGCTCAGTTTTCAATTAGTTTTCATTTGTTCACACATTTTTAAAAGGTTGAAATCATAAATGCATAGAATACACCTCTCTTCAGATATTGAGGTAAATTATTAAAACTTGCTGTAGAACTTTTCGATAGTCTAATAATACTCAAGCACAAGCAAAATTAAAGATTTTATCACACTGGATTATTTCATAGAAGCAATTTTTTTCCTAATCTCATATGCTGAAGGACTTAATTTAGATGGAAGATGCACTGCTTCTGACAAGCTAGAAACCAGTGTGATTTTAACTATAATCTAGATGAAACAAATTTGATAGTTCAGGACTAAACTTATCGTTGGGGTCAGACATAGGTACACATAGGTTTATGTGAGCTCTTAAAATACAGAATTCTTCATTTCCACATTTTGATCAATTTATTTCAAACTTCTCAGCTTATCTCTGTTTCAAATTCCATGATGTTGAGTCTGCTGTACCTGAAAGCTCTTTTCCACATCTAGATTTCATTCTAATAGGGAAATTCTGGTTTCTTGTGCTCGCATTAAAAAACTCTAAGTTAATTGATTGCAGGGGAAATGAACTATAGGCTTTTCAATTCAGTGTTGCAGTATTCAATCTCCTGTTTGAATGAAAAATAAATATAATTAGAAGAAAGATTTATGCACAGAGATTGCTCTCTAGCCCTTGGCATTTGTCCAGGTTGTCCAACTGTCATATCGACTGAAGAAACTGACTACAAAAATGTTTTCCTCCAAACATAGAACATTCTTTGTTTTTTCCTGTATTTTATGTGTCAGGGAGACAGGAGTGGCAGCAGAGGACATGTCAAGGCATTTCTGCAACACCTAATGAACATTTGTGTGAGCACAGGGTACACTTTTGTAGAACACATATAGTATTCTTTATCTGCCATATATACAAAGAGGGTTTTCAGTGATATGACAAGAACAGAAGCCTTTCAGCAGTATGACAACATTTCTTTGGGTTCCATTTCTCTCTCTAAGAAGTCTCACATGTTTTCTTCTATGTTACAATGCACTGCATGAAATTCCAATACTGTTTTGAAAGCCAACATTACAGATAAAGAAATAGGTAAGCATACATCTGTTAGTAGAACATAAACGATTGGCAAGGTCAGATGAAGTTTTGATAACAGGGTGGGGACTGTTTCTTACTATTCTGAGAAATTTTCTTTTGCTGTTTGCATCTTTGCATTATTGTCTACAAAGAATTTAGCATTTTTTTCCCTATAGCTGGCTGGTATTTCCAGTTCTAAACCAGCTCACCTAGCTACTGGAGGTTTGGGAATATTCTAATGTGGCAACTGACCATGCAATGGGTTGGGAGGAGCTCATTGCATTCTGGCAAAGCTGCTAAAGAACAACAATGTAGTAGTCATAAATAACTAAAGAGACTAACTGCACATTCATGCAGTAATATTGGATACATAGATAAGTACACACACCACTTGCATAGTAGGTCAGATCCTTGACGCATTTGCTGTGTTTAATGTCTTGGAACAGACTACAAGAGATTCTGGGTGAAATACAGAACACTGATTTCTAATTAAACTCTTTTATTACTAAAAATGCGTCTTTTACATGCTGACCAAGTGATTCTGTATACAAAGGCAAAGATTTATTCTGTGTATAGAAGAGATACTATTGCAGTAATTATTCTTACTGTGAAGTGGTTCTCTCTCAACATTAGTATAAAGAATGAAGATAACAGGTGTGCAAGTAGTTTTGACTTGATCTGTGGCTGTTGTTACCATTTTGTAAGCCCCTTGAAGTGACTAATATCAGACTGTAAGGTCAGGCTGGCAGTCATAAAATAAAGATAATATGTAGGTAGTCTGACTGGCATATGAGAACCATGGCTTGCATGGCTAAACACATATGCTTTGTGTAATGTGGATATTGATTTAGCTGAAAAATACAAGAAACTTCAAAATGTAGGGTGTTATGTTCTTTTTTTATTATTTATTTGCTCATGCAGCCAAAAAAATTTCCTGTCTGAGTAATGTATTTCTTGCTTTCTGTTTGTATTCATGAGCACTGTTGACCACTTCATGCGCCGACTGGAGAGCACTACTAGTAAACAAAGTAAAACCGAGATTTAAATACATTTTGAAGAGAGACTGATTTATTTGATTGGTTTTCATTGTTTAAAAAAAGTCTAATCTGAAAACTCTAAAAAAATGGAAGGGAGGGAAGGAATAAAGAGACTTTTGAAGTAATACACTTTTTTTTGAAAGTTAGTAAGCTAAATTGTTCTGCACAATGAGGTGGCATGTACTATGCACTACTGTATTCTTTTCTAGTGTTTTCCAGAAGAAAGGTGTACTTTTTGTTTCCTTCAAGCACATTTGAAAGAAACAATCCAGGAGTTTTCCAAATAGGGAACAAATACATAATATCTTGGACTTAAAGCACATTTTATTTTCATGAGTTAAGACTTCCTCATTAGTTTCAGATTAAAACAGAGTCACAGGTCGGGAAATCAGTCACTCTAATGAGAAAAAAAAAATGTATAGATCTCCTCAAGAGCTATTGTATTTGCTTTGTGGAATATTGGTGTAGTTTTATCCTGTTTCTGCTGAGAACTTTTGCATTTTGAATTTATGTTGATAATGTAAAATTTTGAGTTTTTTCTTTTTCCTCTAGAATATTCTGTCATGCTGCTATATAATTTTGGAGGTGGCTGTAGTCTGAATGAGAGAATAGATGCACAGCGTGCATTTTAAATTGTAGAAAAAGTGTTGCTAGAAAAAGTACAATGACAAGAAAGAGGAAGAATCTATTTTTCTGGGTTTGAAATATAATAATTTTTGTTGTTACTATTATTATTGAAAGCTTTGGTGGTACATTTACAGTACAGTATGCAAATAATCATATATCTTGTCCTTAGGTACACAGGTTATCTGCCAAAAAATCTGTAAACATGGTCAGTCATCCATTTATACTGGGAAAACATTAATTACTAAATTTAAATGGATTGTAACTGCTTCCGTATTTTGGGGTCCTGAATTTTATTGTGGGCACAGAGAAAACAATTCAGACTCATCCTAATACTGAAGAGTATGTGAAATATTTCTAAAGGCATTTTCAACTAACTAGGAGAAAGCTCACAGATATGTAAATAATAATGTTAAATGTGCAACTTAGACCCTTTTGGTGCAAAAGCCTCCTTACCAACGATTCCCACTAGCTTACTTTCTTTAGCTTAAAGCATCTCTTTTCTCCATGTCTTCAGCTTTCACTTCTTACTTTCCTGTTACTTCAGGTACTCTGCTTCAGTTTTGAATATGTTTATACCTGAGGCATTTGATAAGGGAAAAATTTACCTGAGGATTGATTTTCCTGATCTGTACTTTAAAGAAGTTGTAGATTTTCCAAACAATGAATATCCATGTGTGAAATACATCTTTCATATAGTACGTATTAAGCCTGATGAGGAAAATGCAAATCATACGAAAGGAAGCTCATAGTAATCATCCTCATTACAGTGAAGTGCTGGTTGAAACTGATATTTCTGTGCAGACTTATGCTTATATATGTATATTTTTATACTCACATATATATTTATATAGAATATATGTATGAATGAATTACATCAATAAATAGACCTGTGTTTCACACATTTATGCTTTCAAGTCATTAATTATGTTTAGTATTTGTCAGGTCACTAAAGAATATTTAACAAGAATGTGTCCTGCCAAGGGAAATTTGTAATCGGAGGAGAAATTATCTGAGAAGAATAATGTATAGTAATCACTACAACATCCAAAAGTTTCTCATAATACTTATAACTGTATATATTACTTAAAACTGTAAAATATGGGGGAAAAAATCTGATTTGTTAATATTAAAAATAGTAAGAACTACGCAAAGTAACTCTGCTAAGAAAAACAGTATCATAAGGAGTTGGGGCAAAACAATCCAGTTCTTTATGTATTCAAAAGAACTAGGTAGCTCCACAGGTTCTCATTCCTTAGTCCTTGTCTTGCATCTGCTGGAGCGTTTTGTATAATACTACTGATGTGTAAACCTGACACATAAGCTGCTGTTTGACAGCATTCATAAAGGAAATTAAGCAGAACACTGAGATAAGCTGAAAACCTTTGTTTTGTTGTGTTTAACCACAAATTAACTTAAAAAAACCCCAAACCCAAAAACAATACCATGAAAAACAAAACCACTTACTATTAAAGATTATCAATATTCAATAAGAAAAATTCTATTACATCTCAAGAGTCAGTGAGCCAAATCTTTAAATGAAAAATCTTAGATTTCTAGAGAGAATCCTTGATGTGAAATGAAAGAATTGCTGACATTAGAAACAGGAAATTAGGAGCCAGTTTCCTTGTCTTCTTGCTGTAGTCTGCAGTGGCAGACTTCAAGGTAACATCTAAATGGCCTGAGAATTAATTTGAAGGGAAAGTTCCTTTTGTTTACTTTATAGAATTGCTGTGGGACACTGAGATAACCAACTATAGAAACATTGAATACATTAGAAGCTTGAAGTCAAATTATGTGGCTTATTTCTATTTGTACAACTATAAGAACCAAAATAGTTCTTCCCTGTGATCAATCAAAAATTCCTCCTTTGCTTCTCTCCCCAGAAATATAAAACTGAATATTTGACCAGAAGCAGGGTTTGTCTTCACTAAATCAGCAATAAACATTAACCCAGAGAAGAATAAATTTGAGATTTTATGAAAATATTGTCCATTTGTAGTGTCACGGTCGGGAAGGATCTGGTGCTGGCCAGCACCGTGGAGCCGCAATCTTGCTAGACAGAGCATCCCGCGGGGAACAGCCTCTCTAGGGGTGCTGGTAAAGCCTCCTGGAGCGACAGTGATTTCAGCAAGTGTAGTGACACCTCCGCTACAAGTGATCAGCTCTTTTGTGAAATCACCCAAGGCAAACTCGGGGAGAGACAGTGAGGCAGCTCTTATGGCAGTTCCACAGAGGTCATCTTTATTGTCCAGCACCCTGCGAAGGGGAGGCCAGGGACGAGACCAGCCTAAGGTGTTGGGGTAAGGACAGGGGTTTATATGGGGAAAGTAGGGGGTGGGGTGGAAACCGATTTGCCAACAGGGAAGGGGCTATTGGCATGGGAGAACCAAGGCCTGTTAGGATGACTGCAACATCTCACTCTGAACTTGAGAGAGAGCTGCCTAGCTCTGACTCCTCCAGGGGAGCTCAGGAGGTTGACTTGAAGGCTCACCGCCTTCCACAACTCCCCCTTTTTTGTTTACTAAGAACGCCTCCCCAACAGCCTTTTTAAATCAGCGTAACAGGCATGAGAACATAAGCAATACAATAAGAATTACAATGAAAATCCACAGAACACCCTTAATTAAAGATAGTGCCCACCCTTGGAGTCCCCATTGTCTGAGAAAATTGTTGAAACTTCTGTGATTTTTTCTTCCGTCTTGGTTTGGTGGACTTGTTCTTTTAGCAGCTGGATGTTCTTTGAGATGGAGTTACTACGTGATGTTAAATCAAAACAGCACATACCTTCAAAATCTTGACAACCATGTCCATGGTCTAAGAGCAGGAAGTCTAGGTTGCCCATGGATGGGCACAAGTTATCTTGCTTTAATGTCCTTGCTAGGGTCACCCAGATGCTATGGCTGGGCTGTGGGACAACCCAGATAAGGGCCTGTGGCACTGTGAAGAGCATCCAGACAACAGTAAGGGCAGTACCAAGGTAGACGGGTCTCATCTTTAGACAGGGATGGGGCTTCTGATAGCGAATATAAACAAAATGTGTTAGCTTTATCGTGAAAGGTTGTTTTCACTTTTCCTCCCTCCTCCCTTTCCATTGTAGGATAGAACAAATAGGAAAGATAATTATGGAATTACACAATGAGTAAGTTTGTTTTATGTCAGAAGAAAAGGCAGAGTCTAGCATGATTTGTGGGGGAGGAGGACAAGGGGGAAGAAAATATGCTGCTGTGTGTTTGATGCCCCGCCAAGAACACAGGATACATCAAATGTTATGAAATAAGCTTACAGCTGAAGAGTGATCATCTGATTAAAAAAACCGTTACATTTGGCCAAAAATGTACTAAATGTGTTTGAATGGCCAGATTTTCAGTCCAGTTTTCATCTGTATTAATCACCTAAAATTTCAAATAAAATACCTTGAATCATGGACGTAAAGAATCTTCAGAATTACCCGATATTAATTACTTGCAATTTTATTGAAAAGCAATCAGCTTTTCACTAGCAAGCTATTGAAATGTAAACAAAGATACTTTGTTTCCATTTTGGTTTTGCTTTTTCCTTTATTTTTCTTTTAGCATAGTAAATACTCTTCATCTTCCAAATGACCAAGAAAGAGACCCTTCTAATTTTTCAATTCATCTATGAGACAATAATTTAATTTTCAACATCAAATTGGTACTGATTAGCAAAGGGCACATGAATGTTTTTGATTTAAATTCTTGAAATTGATTTTGTAAAGTCTTTATTCTATGATGTTCTGCCTAATTAAGGTATTATGTTTAACTGTTGGCAGAACATTTAGCAGCTGTTCAGAAAATCCTACATAGAAAGTAGTTGTTAGTAGGTCACTTTCCAAACAATGAAAGTACGTGCCGAAGGAAATTTCAGCCATATTAGTCTTTCGTGTAATTCTAACTAAATTTTTCATTAACATAAAATTGTAAGGCAAATGTGCTGAATTATGAGAATCTGTTCCACGTCTCTTCTACCATTATTCAATGACAGATAAGTCACAAAACATTATAATCTAGTTGTTGATTCTATTCATACTGATATGGCTTGCAGTTTAAAAGGATTTCTTTTCCTGCACCCTTCTTCTCACTTTGTAACTTTTTCCTTTCACTTTTAAGGATGTATCTGGCATTACTTTTTCCGTAGATACTTCCTGACTACAGAGGTTCTTCTATCTAATGAGCATTTGCAGTTGACTCTCTGCTGGGCGCAAATTTTCAGCCTGTCTCTGTACAAACTCCCCAGGCCTTCCAGGACTCAGTGTTCCATAATCTTTCTGAATCTTATTTTTCTTTCTTCTCTTTTTATCTTTTCACAGAATCCCAGGAAGTTTGCATTGGAAGGCACCTCTGAAGATCACATAGTCCAGCCTCCTGGTATAATAGGTTCATTAGAGCAGATTGCACACATTGTGCTAGATGGCTTTTGAGTACTACAGAGAAGGAGACTCCAGAATCTCTCTGGGCAATCTGTTCCAATGCTCTGTCATCTACCTATTAAGATGGCACTTCCTGTTTCATTCAGGTGTTTTCATGCGGTATGAATTTTCAAGAAAATCAAGATAAAAACATTAGGAGGTTTCTGAGAACAAAAGGTGACCAGATTTTTAAAAAAATTATTAGTGGGAGGTGATAAGATTGTGAGGCAGTAGAAAATGTAGAAGTTGTCAGAAGCAGAGAGGTGGAGGTATCTGACAACAGAGAACATATTTGAGGACAAGACTCTTTGCAATTATATATTGACTTTTATCTATTGACATTACTGGGAAAGTGCTAGGCTACAGCAGCTGTAGGTCTGTATACAATTTCATAAATTCCTTAGAACTTCAAGGAATACAATTAGATATGGTAAGGACTATGAATATTATTTTAGCAAACTAGTTATGGACTGAGTCAGTAGGGTGGATGTAATTGTGAATAGAAAATTGCGATGGGCAAGATGAAGGATAATAAAGGCATGAATGAGATTATTTTTTCTAAATCTAAATTAATTCATTTCAAATGCCTAATGTTTTAGTCTTTTAGGTAAGAACAATCATGCATTTATAGGTTTATGAGGTAAGCAAAAAAGGTAAGAGGAATTTGCTGAATCCTGTTGAAGGACAGATGCCTGTATTCATGGGTAGATTCAAATGCCAGAGTGTTTGCAAATGCAAGGAAGAGTAAAAGGGTCTATTTAATCGTAAATATGGGAAGCAGTGGAGTCAAGGGAATGCTTATGTGATGTCTGATTGTATAAGAAAGTGACAAAAAAATGATTATTGTTAAACTGCTTACTGCAAACAGAGAACTGACTTTTTTGTGGGCTAAGGTTCCATGATTTTACCTTAAGATCTGCACTTTTTGATAATTTAGAAATACTGGGGGGGTGAGGGGGGTGGTATTTTTAACTTGAAACAAACAAATGAACAACCCCAAGCCCAAAGCCTGAAACTCAAACTCAGAATCTTGAGAGTTTCTGAAAGCTCCAGAAGTTTTTACAACCTCTTGGATATTTATGATTCTGTACGTTTTCAGTTTCACACCTACCTTTTGTTTCCAGTCCGTATTACTTGCACTATACCATTTTCTGCAAATTTTTCTATCTGTCCTAATTCTATATTAGTGCTATTTGTGGTATCGTAGAAAAACTGTTAGTGTCATAACAGTAAACAATTTTACAAAATGTAGCCAAGAATAATGATGACAAAGAGAAGGATGCTAGTGGGAGAAACAACACAATACAGAGAAGTCCTTTTGCACAGTGACTCATAATCTGTGGAGGGTTTTCTCTCCTATGTCTTATTTTGTATGGGTTCTAAAATTTGTTTCATGTTAGAATCATAGGTTATCCTGAGCTGGAATGGACCCACAAGGATCACTGAAGTTTGACTCCTGGACCTGCACTGGATTCTTGTGGTGACAAGAATCATGCCATGTGCCAGAGTGCTGTCCAAATACTTCCTGTACTCTGTCAGGCTGGTGTTGTGAGGAGCCTGTTCCAGTGCCCAATCACCCTCTGGGTGAAGAACCTTTTTCTACTAGCCAACCTAAACCTCCCCTGACACAACTTTGGGGCATTCCCTCAGGTCCTCCCACTGGTGACCACAGAGGAGAGATCAGTGCCCATCCCTGTTCTTTCCCCCATGAGGAAGTTGTAACTGCAGTGAGGTGTCCCCTCAGTCTCCTCTTCTCCAGGCTGAACAGACCAGGTGGCCTCAGTCACTCTGTGTATGGCTTCCCCTCTACCCTCACGATCTTCACAGCCTTCTTTTGAATGCTCTCTAAACTTTTTATATCTTTCTTATATTGTGATCCTCAAAAGGAGGTTTCTATATATGTGACTAAGCTCTTCTTTCTTTAATGTGCTTCAGATTGAGAGGAATATGATTTATCTAAATGGTTGCCCTTTAATTATAAATGCATTGGGGCATTTTTCTTTTGGCATTCTTAATCTAAATTCTGCATTTTTATTTTCTCACACGTGAAGATTGGCTGTACTGCCTACTTCTGTATTTCTCATACTGAGAGAAAATAAATTTTAAAAGATGATCTTTTCAAATGATAAATCACCTTGTGTTTTATTAATGTAAATATTTTATATGATATGATAATCTTCTCCTATCAACAAAGGATAAAAATTAAACATTTTTTACTGCATACAGGTAAGTTACAAACCAAAAAAAAGAAAATATTTATTTAAAATACATGGAAAAAACTGTTTAAAATTTTAAAGGTATAGCATCTCAGTTTATCTCATATTATACAAGTCAACAGCCTTCTACATTACTTCAATTAAATTTATGTTCTGTGATTTTGTTAATCACTGAGCCAAGCAAATGTAAAATTGATTCTCTGCCTATCTATACACATACAAAATTGTGCTCACAACCTGGCATAAATCCTTGGGTTGTAACAGCTTAAATGTCACTGTAAGAAGGTCACTTTACTTCACTGTGAATGGTACTTGCAAGTTCTGTGGAAATGGCATTTGTTTTTATAGTTTGATCCATTAAAAGTACCAGAAATGATAAAATCATAAAATCTTTAAGGCTGGGAAACACTTTTAAGATCATGAAGTCCAGTGGTTAACCTAACACTACTGCCAGTTCACCAGCGAACCATGTCCTCAAGCCATAGTCACATGTTTTTTGAATACTTCCAGGAACTTCACAGCTTCTCTGGACAATCTGTTTCAATGCTTTATTATCCTTTTCATGACAAATGTTTGCTTAATCTAAACCTCCCCTGGTGCAGATTGAGGCCATTTCTTCTTGTCCTATCACTTGTTACCTGGAGAAGAAACCGACACCCATCTCGCTACAACTTCCTTTCAAGTTGTTGTGTAGAGTGATAAAGTCTCATCTAAGCCTCCCTTTCTCCAGCGTAAAAAATCCCAGATCCATCATCCTTCGTAAGGGTTGTGCTCTTTTTCAGTAAGTTTTAAATCCATGGCTGTAAGTCAGTAAATTTACCACGAACACAAAAGTGTTGTCACACTTGTTACTTTCAGCCCAAACGACCTGGGGAGGTAGTCTGCTTGGAACAGGTGTAGTTCTTTCCACAGGAAAGGGTTGGATTTGCTGCGGCCATCTTTAATGGTGTGCTGGTTTTGGCTGTTGTACAGTTAATGTTTTTCACAGTGACTGGTATGGGGCTGTGTTTTGGATTTGTGCTGAACACAGGGCTGATGAAACAGAGATATTTTTGTTGCTGCTGAGCAGTGTTTACACAGAGCCAAGACCTTTTCTGCTTTTTGTAATCCCATGCTGGCGAGGAGACTGGGGTTGTGTTGGAAGTTGGGAGGGAACATATCTGGGATAGCTGGCCCAAAAAGATCAAAGGAATATCCCACACCATATGACATCATGCTCAGTACATAAAGTTGGGAGAAGAAGGAGGAATGGAGGAACATCTCTCAAAAAAAGTGCTACAGCTGATGGACCTCTGTTGTCCTGGAGATGGTTGAACACCTGCCTGGTCATGAGAAACAGTGAATTAATTGCTTGCTTTTTGCTCTGCTTGAATGTGTGGCTTTTGCTTTCCCTGTTAAACTTTGCCTCAATACACAAGTTTTCCAGCTTTTAGCCTTCCAATTCTCTCCACAGTCCCTCTGGTGGAGGAGTGAGAGAGCAGTATTTGGTTGCTGGCTGGTGTTAAACCACAACAAATGGCTTCAATGTTTTTAGGGGACTGTTGAAAAACGTTATTATTTATCCTAACTAATAAAACCAGAAATCACTACATCTTTCTAAACTTCCTAGTTATTAATGATAGATTGGCCATTAATGTCATTACAATGAAACATGGGGTTGTTATGAGCTTGAAGCCATATCTGTTTTATGAGAGAACAGTGATGGTTGCTTTGTAAATTGCAAGTTTGCACAGACCCAAGCAAAATCACTGCTATGTGTCCTGTGCCACCCTGCTTGACTACTGCAAGTGTCAGAGTACAGAGAGAGTAGGGGCAGCATGACTGCTGTTTAAGTCATATATATTGAAAGTATTTATTTGCTAATGTCAAGCAGCATTCACGTAATCCATCTGAAGTTTATCACCTGCTGTTCGTGTCAGCTGTTTTCATGGCCAGATATCAGAGAGATACAGGAGGCCTCCTAGATTCCTTTTATTTAATAGACCAAGCACTTTCAAATGAAGCTGCAAAAGCCTGAACTAGGATACCAAGGCACACAAACAGAGTTTCCAGACTTGCTTCTCTTTGTAAGTAATATAATTTTCTGGATGAAATTTACCTTGCAGAAAGATTTTTCATTAAGTTATAAAGATGTAGTAAGATGAACACAGAAACAGGTTGGAAAATATATGATGACAGTGGACTGTTCAGACTGCCTTTTTGCCTTTGGAAAGCTCTTTATGAGTGTCAAGGTGTATAAGCGAGAGAGCCTGGACAGGTGTGTACTTTATTATATGCCTTGAGATAAATTCTTATTCAGCATACAGTTCATTATTGCAGTTGTTAAATTTAATAACATGTCTAGTTTTGGAGACTGATGCTCTAAAAATAGTTTTCTGAAGTGACTTAGTGCATTTTAAGCATTAAGAGTCTTCAAGACTTATAAAATACCTATTAGTTCTGAAAATTCTCAGTGAACATCCAGCAATGTGTGGATTACTTAAAACCTTGAGCGTTGTAGGTTACGTGGTGTGTTGAAAGCTTGGTGTGCTTCAGGTGTAGCTGTTAACTCCTAGCACTTTCGCCGCTGTGGCATTGGTGTCTCTACTGTGGTGTTGATATGTAGAGCCACAATGGTGTCTCTATGTTAACCATTAAGTAAATGAGAAAAAAAAATATTAGGCCAAATATTAGGATGTAGCTCTGCAGGTTACTTTCCCAGTTTTTCATGTGAACTCCTGCATAGGCATTCTTTGAAGATGATGGTGTTATTTCTCCTCTGTGATGATATTTGAAAATATTCCTATTCTTGGATCAGATGAAGGACCTCAAATAAATAAATCTCTGTTTGATAAATTTGTTTTAACATGCAGGATACGTAACTCCATGTTACAGTAAGTAGAACAGTGTGATCATTCATTTGAAAATGGACATCTGAGCACAAGAAACAACTCCTTATTTTGATATTCCTCTCTTTTGAATATATCATTTTGTAACCCGATGTGATACTGTCAGTGTTAAGATTTTAAAATTAGCAGGCCAGACCTCTGATGCATGAGGTAATGGAAAAGCAGGAAGCAATTATATGATATCAGCTGCTGGTGATGCTAATTTTTCTATTTGTATCTTCACTCCTCATATCCTATTTCTTTGTTTGCCTAACACTACTCTACTGAACCTATCAAGGCCTCCTGCAGTCAGCCTTTCCTAGTAAGGACAGAATCTGATGCCTTTGCTTCCAGCCTTTGCTGCCAGCCTTTGCTCCAGCATCACTGTTGATAAGAGCACCAAGGGACTAGTCTTCACTGCATGTTGGACAGTGGGAAATTCATTTTCATGGAAAAAAAGAAACTCTTCCCCCGGAGACCAGTAGTCAGCTTATTCCACCTGCCAGATACAAATAGCTGAGTACAAGTAAATCACAGGTCCTTTGCTAACTTTGGCATGATTGTACATGGGCAGCAATGGCAGAGCTTTAACTTATGCATAATGTCTCTGTCAAATCTGTAACCTTCTAAACAAAGTCTGGAGGAAACAAAGTTTCATGGGAAGAAAAAAAAAAAGCTATTGTTTTGACATGAAAGAACTGATTTGTTTTTCGGTAATCTGTTCTCAGATAAAGGTGACACACTTTAGTCAAAAGTATTCTGAAATCCAATATAAGTAAGGCGAGTAGCTTGTACAGAATATTGCATCATGAATTATTTTATTCAGGACTCGATTATGTCATACAATTGATGAAACACCCACAATTTTTTAAAAAAGGAAAAAGAGTAGGAGTGTTTATTCCCTTCAACATACAGGATTTTCCTTTCAAAACGATAGCTGTCCAAGTTATAAAATGAAGAATACCAATTTATGATTGCTGTCACATTAAGTTTTATATATTTCATTCCATTATGGAGCAAAAAAGGGAATTTTTTTGCCACTATAAATAATACAATTTCTCCAGTTAAATGTGATTCAGGTAATCTACCTTTGTAACAACTTTCCTTACCTTAAAAGATTTTGAGAAGCTGTATTTCCGTGCATGACATTTGCATGTGCTGTTAAGCTACTTAGATGAGTTTTTGATGTATTATTCATTAATTGTCCATCTTCCTTTGTGGTCTGTAGTAATGAATTAATGGAAACATGCAAAGTCAGAAGAAATTCTTCCTAATAAACAAACCCAAACCTCCTCCGAAGCAACTTGAGGCCATTTCCTCTCATTCTGCCACTTGTTCCTAGAATTCTAGAATTTTACATGAACACACACACACATTGTTTTGAGATGTCAAAATTACCCAGTCTCTGACAGGTTGAAATTGCTGGCGTGTGAGGTCAATGCTGCCTCTGACAGGTCCCTGCTTCCTGACACCCACAGGACTCCACTGATGTTGGTGCTGCTGTGTCAGGTCCCTGTTCCAATGTAGGGAGGAAAAAGGACTCTCAAGCACCAATGATTAAGTGGCTCTACCCTGGAACTGCTCTAGCTTCACACTACGAACAGGAATTGCAAATTTCACTCTGAAAGAATTTTGCATTTCAAAATGCTGCTTCTAGGGTTGCTGCTCCTAAAAGTAGAACCAAAAGGCAAGAGAGGCAAGAGAACTCTGCCTGCGTTTCCCTACTTTTTAAAAGGAGACCTGAAAAACCCCCAGCCCTGAGCTTCCTTTTCCAGCCATGCAGTTGGGTGTTAAACAGACAGTGACAATTTCAGTTGCAGATAGATATGGAATACAATAAAATTTTGGGTTTCCCAGGACACCCCAAAATCAACTGATCAAGTGTCCTATTTGTGACCCGACTTCTTGCACTAGTGCAGTTATGCAGCTCTTGTGTAACACACCACAATGGAGATGTTACTTCAAAAAGTATGGGGTTCGGTCCTGCCTCCTCAAGGCCAGAACTGAAACCTGTTCTTTTTTGCAGCTTGTGCGTAGGCACCCGTGGTGTTTTATGCAAGTTTCCTCACCAAACGAGTGTTTAAAGCATATGCTGCAAGTGTAATTAACCCTTTCCTTACAGACATGTATGTCTGTAATTTATTTTTTTGTACTGCGGTTTTGTTGCTTTTTAAGGGTTCACCTTGCCTTGGCAGCCTATTTTAGTGCTTGGCAGCAGGGGTTGTAGGGCATGGACTCCACAAGATGGTGATAAGCGAAGACATTTTATTGTAAAAATCCAGGGTTCTTAAACTGTTACATTGTTATGAGTTTACATACTTGTGAGGCACAACAAACGTGTTTAACCAACCACGATAAACCACGATAGGAACATGCTTCAGGTGTAACCAATCACTAATCCCACAGTGTGAGCACTTATTGGTTCTAACAATTGTTTTCCAGTTTTGTAACTTGTTTTTCACCTCTAGTTTAGCTGAGTCATTCCCAGAATGCTCTCTGGCATTCTGGCGTTAGCTGAAGTAGCAGAAGTGAGCAAGGATTTTACAAGGGCAACAAGACCTTCAGTTTGCAAGGCCTTTCTGCTCCACAACATCTCCCCCTTTTTTGTTTTCTGTGGGAAGGGTTCATATACCCTAATGCTAAAACAGTCTGCACTTGTAAAGTCGTTACCTTATCAAGACTATTACTGATCATCTGTTGGACACAAGATAAAATACATGGGATACAGATTACAGTCAATAAAAACCCATCAAAAACAACCATGCCATTAACAAAGAGACCCACAGTATGAGAAACCAAAAAGATGGTGTGCAATGTCCTCAGGAAGAGAGTTGCTTCTTCTGCACTTGGAAGTAAGTGGCTACTATTCCAGAGCTCATCTGGCCAGAGCTGGACAGAAAGACATTACTGAATGTGTTTCTGAAGCATGAAGCAAGGGATTGATGCCTAAACAGATTCTCAGGCATCAGGATAACTGAGGAAGGTCAGCAGGAACACAACAATATGAGGAACACAACAACACGATGGTAGGTGTAGAGAGACACGAGGTCTCTGTCAGCAGGCTATCCCTGTAAGCTTTTGGGCACAGCCATGTTCCTGGCAACCCTACCCCTGCTCCTGCCCTGGCTACAAGGGCTGGATGGTGATTAGGTCATTTTTCTTCTCACTGGACTGCGTCTCCTTGGTGGTGATCAATGTTTGTCCAGAGGAATTGCAGAATTCTTACAGTCCTGTTGCTAGCTGGATAGGCCAGGAAGGTGTTCTCTGGGGCTGGTGCAGCTCCTACACCATGCATCAAGATGTAAGTTCTTTGTTGTAGTTGCTTCAACATCCTCCATATTATCTCTGAGTTCACCTGTGTGACGATGGTAGCTGTTGTGTCTTTAGCTGGGATATTGAGTTATTGGACTCAATGGAGTCTTTCCAATTCATGGTACGGTTTTAACTCACGCGAGCAAGTAACTGCTTTGGACCTGTTGGTCCAAAGATAGAACACAAGCGTACCCTCTTCCCCAGGTTAGTAAATCATTTGGGCCTCGCCATTGTGCACCCAATTGTGGATCTTCACATAAAACTTTTTGAAACTGGTTCTGCGCATGCAAATCTTCAGAGCAACAGTGCTGTGTCAGGGATCAGGCTCAATCTGCATAAGAAAAATCTTAGCGTATATATTGCCTTATCTAGTTGCATTATCTAATTGCTCTTCAGGAGCCATACTCCCCCTTTTAGTTTTTGGCAACGTGCGCTTCTCTGAGTATGAACAAAAATAAGCAAGGCAATACATGCACACATTGGGAAGA
>VZRN01001507.1:1712021-1724295 GCA_013397935.1 Dasyornis broadbenti | reverse complement strand
AAAATGATGACTGAAAGAATGATTTATTTGAAGAATGGAATAACAGTTAATTTCCTTTTACTTTCAACTGCTTCCTTTTTTGGTGGCCCTTTCTAATCTTTTAAGTCCTTTCTATCATTACCATGGTGCAGCAAGTGTTCAGTTTTAAGCAGTCCATGTCGCCAACTTGTTGACAACCTTCAGAAGATTTCCCACCGGTTTCATATTGAAATCACATGCAGTAGAGATGACTAAGGCTGCAAAAATCTTCTCATCTAAGCCACTCTCCTGCCAGAGCAGGAGCATGTCTTTGACCCCCTCCGAACCAGACAGCTTTCATCAATCCTGAGGGAGTCTCACATTCAGGAGCCACGCAATGACAGATGGAAATGGCAGATGGAAATGACGAAAAGTACACGGAAATTCTCCTTGGACTCCAGCGCACAGAAATGAAGGAGGTTGAATTCACCTTGCTGGGAGGTGTTTAAATGCACTTTAACTTCAGGACTCGAGCTAAGCCATCCTAGCCTTTGTTGCGCACGTCTGCACAGACAGACAGCCGCAGAGCTTCCGGCGCTGCCGAAGGAACGTCACTTAACCCACGTTATCATCACCAGATGCTGAGCTGCAGTTACTGCACGCTATCAGCAACACATTGTACAGGGTGGGCTTTTATGTTTGAACCCTGGGTGACATTCCAGACCCACTGGCATGGGGCTGTCCCCTGCAGAGCAGTAGTGGAAGCTTTCTCTGCCATGATCGGCTGCCACGTGAAGTCTCCCGGGGGACAGAGCTCCCAACACGTATACAGCCCCTAACGTAATTTTTCACCTCATGTATAACATGGTGAGGCATAAATAAAAATCAGATTGGCCTCTCTCATACCTGGTGTACAAAAATCCCTGAATTATGCAATCTCGCAGTCCTGGTGTATCAAGAAATACTGGGAAAGGATTACCTCAACAAATCCAAGAGGAAGGTAGTTCATAAAACATACTCCCTGCATTGCATCTATGTCTGGAAAAGGAAGAAAATGGAGCCATAAAAGCATTTCTAAAATACAATCTCTTGTTGCTGTCATTGAAAGAAGCATAATATCCAAATTACAAAGGATAGAACGTGGGTGCAGAAGTTCTTAATGCAGAGAAAACCTCAGTAGAGCTGGCTTCTTGTCATATTCAAGAACAACACTTAAAACAGCGAGATTTTGATTTTAAAAGCTAAAATAACATAAAACACTCCTGTGTGTCCAGAAATAAAGTAAAGGCAAAGAAAAACAATGTTTTCCTTTTCTGAAACTCAGAAAGCTAACAAGGAGCAGTGCTGATAAAACAGCAAGTACTTGACCTGACACCACTAACACAGCCCCCTTGCCAAGAAAGGCCACAGCAGTGAAAACCTGTGGGACCCTCCCACCTCATTCTCAGGTATTTGCTCATGTAGGTATGCAGACTCCTCCCGAGAATTCACATAGCTGAAATAAAAATGTTGAAAGCAGGTATTTGTTCAGAACAGTTTTTTATTTAGAATATATATTGTGTCAGGTAGAACTTTTTCAGAACACAGAACATAACTATCAAATCCACTAAAATTAATAAAATTTTATTGAACTATCAACTTTGGTGATGTACTTAGAAAATTTCAATATTAAAATTGCATAGCAGACATGTCCTAGCATATAACAGGGAATTTGGGTCTGAAATGAGACATCCAGAAAGCATGAACAGAGGAAATTTAGGTAAATGAGCTTGTCCCTTATTCTTAATGCAGTAAGGATCTAAGCTTATTAGCAAATAAAAAGAATGCAAATCATCTTCTGTTATTATAAACACTGTCAAATACATAATTCCAGCTTAGCCATTAGCTGAGTAAGTGCCCTATCAGAAGTGACAAACTCTTCCCAAAGATTTGTATTCCAAAGAAGCATAAATCAGAACTGCTATTGTTGTGTATTACCGACATAGGATTATACATTCTTGATTCTTGGAAGGAGAAACAACACTACATAAAATCCAACCTATAAAAAACTACGTTTTATCTGTAGCAAATACTCCTTGGTGAGCTTTAACCAGGGAGTCATCCAAGGGATTGCTACAATTGGTCTTTCCCATCAGTGTAGCTTAATTTTCTGTATACTCTAAGGAAAAAAAAAACCAAAACAAAACCATTATTTTCTACACAGAATGCAGGAAACCATGAACAGGACCTTACTGGAGTTTTTCTCATTCTGTGGGTATTTCTAGTCAATGTGGAGAGAGATGATCTGCTTTCATGCCATTTAGCAAACTCCTGTCTGTGTCATTCGCTGATTTATTTAAGCATTCCTGCCAATATATCTCTCCTATCAGCCATATAAACTTCATATTCCTTCTCCCTCAGGACATTATTTTCCATATGGAAGAACAGTGTATGAAGGGTTAAAATCCTGAGGCTCTTGAGCCCTTTTTTGATTTGACATTGTTGAGTGAGCAGAAACCCTACCTGTTGTTGCGTATATTGCAGAGTAACTAGAGACAATGGAGCAAAGAAGAAACTGAAAAATCCAGTCCCAGTTCTGTGATAACAGCCGAGATACTTGGGAAACTAAAGTGTTCTTACCGGACTTCAGGTTGGGTAGACTCTGTATTTGCTATTGTGTTTGAGAACTGTTTGTCTTGAGTTTGTTAGCTAGGGAGGTTTCTAAATTTTTGAAAGTGAAAGAAATTATTCTGTGGGCTGCAATCAGGAGAGTCTTGTAGAGGACCAAGGCAAGACAAGGACGAAATTCTTTTTCAGATATACTCAATTCTATTTCAGAGGATGGTCAGTTTAAGAAAGTGTACTTTTATGGCTGTGTTAAACCTGTATGAGACAATTATAGTGACCTTTTTTTTTATAAATTACATCAGAAGTTTGCTGAGTTCTTAAGCAGATTTCAGCTGTAATCTTTATTGTGATTTTTATTAAAAGTTTTGCAGACTGGTTTACAAAGGAGAACCCAGACATGGTATCTACAGTCTGGTAAGCTGAGTACTTCCTTAGGGTGAGACAGGTAGACAGGCTGAAACAAAAGAGTTTTTAGTCTTTTTCTCTGCTTCAAGTACTTGACTGCACTATCTCTGTGAAGACAAAAGAATTAAGAGAATCCTTTAGGTACAGAAACTGGTCTATGCCTGCTCTGTCACTGAAGATAAAAACCAGAGCAATTTGTCTGACATCCATTGTCCTTAGCAGTGCAATTGGCAGCTCTCACTTCGGCTATCAGGCAGCTGACAAGTTCCTTCTGCTTAGCTCTGTCTGCCTCAGTCATCTGCCTGGCCTTGTACCATCCATCCTGGCCTCTGAGAGGGGCTCAGGGATGAAAGCAGGAGAATCAAAAGTGTGAGGAAGCAGCGTGAAATGATACCATCTTTTATTCCCATGGCAGTTGTTGGTTCTTTCAGCTTCTCACCCAACATACATTTAAGATCCAAACGAGAGCTAATCAACTCCAAAGCACAGTCATGACCAAAGTTGCTGTTTTCTGTTCCCCAATGTGAATGAAATCCAATGGGAATGGGGTACCTCACCTGCATCGATGTTTCTAGCAATCCTGCTACATAAATATCTGGTAAATATCCATGTACTTCAATAATAGAAAAATCTGTCGTTCTGGTTTACACTGATTTTTAATTGACCCATACTAATCAAGACTGAAAGCGGCATGTTTGCAGGAAAAAATTCAGACACTTTTTGGAAAAAGTTTAAGGTAAGTCGCTTCAACAGGCTGTTGTGCATAATACAACCTTGTAAACATTGTAAAGTATTTATTTTGAGTTGCTTAAAATAGAGAAAATCAAAAAGACATGAGAACTAGATGTGGGCACATTTTCAAAATTTATCACAATGTGGATTATGTTTTCAGAATGTTTTTTCCCTGAAACTACGTTTTCCTGCATAGTATCTTGGGATAACTTTGTAAGGATTCTTTGAAGAAACAGTATCAGGACAATACCAAAAATGCATTTGGTCTGTCTTATAGTGGGAAATCTACCAAAGAGCAGGTTTTTTATGAGGTGCTGGGTAGAACGTTGATTTGCAACCATTTAGAGTCTGATAATACTCATTTCAATACAGAAGTAAAACTACCAAAGGGTGATGGGGAGTGGGAGTTTTTTGGTGGAGAGGAGGGTTTGTGCTTGCTTTGAATGCGTTTATGTGTTTTCTGGCAGATTATGGAATAGATTGTCCAAGACAATGTGATACTTGTTAGAAATCCGGGAACGACTTTATAGACTCCAAATTACTGGGGAACTAGCAAGACCCGTAGCTAGTGATTAATTAACATGGTTTTATATGTAGGCAGGTATCATGATCACAATCAGACATGTTAGAAAAGAATGTGTCACTCTCCTCCATGGTAAACCCAGTATAAAATTACTATAGATGCCTAATAAACAATTTTCTAATGCAGCACTGGGAAGACTTGAAGTTGCCTTGAGAAACAGTATTGTTATTTCTAGGAAATTGAGCAGTGGCTGTCAATGGTAGTGAAAATCAGGATGAATACAAGAATTTTAATCAAAGAAACCTTACTTTTGTACTAGGAATGTGTCACGGAGAGAAACAATTTGTCTCAGCTTTTGTGAGTCTGTGTGGTGTGGTTATGTCCCACCATGCAGTGACTCAGAGCCTTGCTTTGCACTCAACCCCACCACTGCAGGCTCATGCCAGGACACGCTTCTCTACTCCTGTGGGATCACTGTGTAATTCTCACACAGGCTTTGAATTTACCCTTGCATTCTCTTCTCATGCAACCCCATTTAGTCAATCTCATGCAGCAGTTTCTGACCTACCTTATTTTACTAGATCAGCAGATTTAGTTGAAAAACTTTGGGCACTCTCAAATTTGGTACATCCTAGGGAGGCTATGTGTATAAAAAGAAGGTGGTGTTACAGAGCAAGACAGACCTGCTCCTCGTCCACTGGGATTGCTTCGTCATGCTCACGCTGCAGGAGGTAGGGACAGATGGTAGAATAAAACAGCCAAGACATGAGTGTGGGGAAAGGATAGAGTAGTGGAGCAGAACAATTCAGCTAGTGCCTGCCAAAGTGATATCCAAGGAATCAGAAATCTCTGCCTGCTCCCACAATTATGGCTTTGTGCAACTAAACCATTAACTAAAGCTCTCTTGCCTATCCATCCTTGTCCAAATTTCATTGAGGGAAGTCATGGATACAGAATTTTTGTGGCTCGTGGTATGCATAATTTATGAAAGCATTTGTACCATACATGTTGTTAACAGATCCGTGACAAAGGTGAGAAGATGCTAAAGATTTGGCATTTTTTCCTGCTGTGTTGGCTGTCCTTGAGGCTTGAGGCTAATCCTGGTCTTAAAGTGAGGATTACGCAGAAGGGGCTGGACTATGGTATGTCTAACATTGCCAGAAGTTAACTTACCATAAATACTCAATGTACAGATTATTGTTTCTTAATAGACGTGCAATGAAGAAACAAGCTTCTTAAATATTGAGATAGAATATATTCCTTTTGTCACCTCAACCAGGAATACTCTTTGTCTCTTCCCACATTTATTTCCTCTTTTTTTTGTGTGTGCATCCCAGTGTGAATTCATCCTTTATTGATGACTGCATTCTCCTAAGTCCAGTAGTTTCTACTACATTCTTCATATCTATATACTTTCCTAGAGCCAGGAATAGATGGGCATATAATTGCTCCTTTTTTTAAGTGTCAAAAGCCTGACTCAAAGTGCAATATTTAGTTGAAGAGAATCAGACACAATTAGGAAAAAAAGCCTATACTTTTTTAACAGCCATGTAGCTGCCCACCTTTACTCTCACTCCTGCATCTGGCATGGGACAGCACCTGCATGTGCTATTCTTTAAAAACAAATCTGTGACTGCCACAATTCTGCCCCTTAACAGAAAATTTCCACAATGTATTTTTCATACTTTTTCTATTCATGCTGACTTTCACCATCTCTTACCTAAGGCTTACTCCATGGGTGTGGAGGGCACGTAGTATCATTTCAGTTGTTTACAGAATTAATATTAGTAATAAAGGTTAACAAGGCACAAATGCAACAAAGACTGGGTCATGCTAAGGATTAATCATCATTTATGTACTGAACATGCTGACAGGTAAACAATGGACTTGTGAGATGAAAAATAAAAGGGTTTATGCCGTTGAGATGAAAGTGAGGCCCAGGTCCACTTATTTTGCTGTATGAGCATTGTTTTAAAGGCATTTGAGGAGTTGAAAAGTGCAGGGCAAACCTCAGTCACCCAAAACAGTATTGACCTCCCTTGCTTCCCAGGGATCTCTCATGCCTTTGGAAATGTGAATTCAGCCTGGTGCTGCTTCGTGTGAGCCCTCTGTTCCTGTGACAGTCAGCAGGGCCTTCCAAGTGCTGAACGAACACGCTAAGCTGGCACACTCCTGCATTAGTAGCAAGAGCAGATTAACAGTGCTCCTCCCAAAGGTGTTTCTCTTATTTGAAGAGCTTGGTGCCTGACATATCCTTTCCCTTAATGTGAGATTTGAAGGCTGAGGCAATAGATCCTGCCTTCATGCTTCTTGCCTGTTACAAGAACCTTGAGAGAAATTCCACCTGAGATCACTGGCTGCCTTCACTGGCAGTCGTAAGAGAGCTTTAGGTGATTTCAGTGAGAGCCCATATTTTGCTTTAGAGACAGGAATTCCCAGGGAGTCATAACTTACGTCTTCTTCATAAACAATGCACTTTATAAAAAGGTATTCCAGTGCTATCACAAACTTCAATTCTTTGCTTTTCTAACACTATGGAGCCTGGTGATGAAAAAACCCTGTTTTTTTCGTATTCAGCAATTGTGAGGTCAAAAGCTAAAGACACTTGTGGTAAAAACATCTGAAAGCAGGACATCATTCAATATTAAAGTTTAAGTTATGTCTTAATCAAAGATAAACAGAAAGAAGGAAGGCACGAGGAATTTGGACTTTAAAGATGCTCTGTTTGTTTATAATAGGATCTGAGTATATTATCAATGCACAAATAGCATTGAAACACTCAAGAAAGTAGGGAGTCCTTAAACAAGGAAAGAAGGTGAGGAAATAAGTCAGACTCTGCAGCAGGCTGTAATGGTTAAGGTGCAGTGGCAAAACATGCATGCTGTGAAAGAAACGGGAAGAAAACATTTTAAAGGATTGTCTTTAAAACTCAAACAACTTCCTGTACACAAGCACCAATTCAGATAGTTCTGCATTTGACATGCCAGCACTTCAGACGCATAAATCACACTTTCTCCATAAGTAACCACGACATAGAGAGGTTGCCTTGCTGCTTCATGACCGGCTTTCTCATCCAACAGATGTGAGGCAATCTGAGATAAAGGTGATGATCAAGTGTTTCCCAAGGCCACCCACATTATGAGTGAAGCAAAGGGAGTATAAGAGTTTCAGAAACCTGACACAAGCTCTAGAATATGAAACACAACTGAGGGACAAAATGATCCTAACAGATCATCTTGATCTTGGATTAAATGCTTGTATGTGAGGCTAAGAGAAGTTATAAATGGGTTTCTCTGCAGTTGGAAGGAGATCTAGGGTAAGGACCATAGAATCAGAGCGTTGCAAGAACTGAGTTAAAAATCATGATTGCATTATTCGGTGGTATACCTGGACCCTGAGGTGGCTGAATCCAATCTGCAAAGCATGTGCTGTCCTATGTCCCCTTGTAGGCAGGAGGATTGGAATGGAGCTCCTGAAGCAAGCAGTATTGAAAGAGACCTTCCCAAGCTGGAGTGGGCAGGAGAGTTTCTCAGTTGTTAAGGTCAATTACGTCATTTCAAGGTAAGTAAAGGAAATAAATGCCGAAGTTTTAGGATGAAACAACTTATTATTACCACCTTGTAATAATTACGCAGCCACTGTTTTGTTCAGTGTAAAATTTTAGTGGTTCATCTAACTCTGCGTCCACTGCCCAAACCCTGATTTGTTTTAAAAGTACTTGTTCTGCCACACTCAGAGATGAGCTTTACAAAGCTTCTGAAGGAACACCTTGGCTGGGTTTTTTTTTTCTGTTGGTTTGTATCAGAGTTTGGGGCAAGACAAGTATAAGCATGGCTATGATACAGCAGGGAAATGGGTGGGAAAGAGGGCAGAATTGGTGTTGGCAACAGTGCTACTATGAAGGACCTGTAGCAGTGAAAATAATCTGTTTGTATTTGATGAAAAAAAGCCAAAAAAGGGATAAGATGAAAATGTATGCAGGGGATGATGTGGCAGGAAGATGCTTTTTACAGAATATTTTTTGATGAATTTACAATGATGAATTACCATTTTGACTGGATAGGGCTCAACTCCTGTTTACTGAAGAGGAAAATCTTTGTATCAGGAGCAGCCAGTAGAAAAAACAGTATTACAGAGTTTCCTACAAGTTCTCCAAACATGGAGACTGATATAAAAGCAGGTTTTTCTACAGCCCTCAATCCCGCCTTCCAAAAGGCTAGAAACAAAAAGCCAAGAGAATATGGAGCCGGATTCTTCCAAGGGTACACAGTGAAACAATGACGAGCAAAAGGCATAAGGCACGAAAAGAAATATCAAGAAAAGTAGTGAAGTTAGGAAAAAAATCTAGGGAGCAACAGAACAAGGGCTGAAAAGGTTGGGGAGTCTGCATTCTTGGATGAGTTCAAGACTCAAGTGAGCAGAGCCTCTGAGTTGTTTCAGCTTTGAGCAGGAGGTTGAGCCAGAAAACTCTCCTGAGGTCCTATTTCAATTGAAATTATTGCATGATTTTCAAAACCCCTATTAATTCCCCCAACCATAGTTCTTGAAATTGGCAATCTTCCCAGTGTATAATCTGATTTTAGATTCACAGCAAACAAGATACCTAAAGGCAGTCTTACTCCCTGAGATGTTATTGTAAAGTTATGGTCATTTTAACTAAAAATAGCTGGTGCCTTCTGCCCCAGGGAGAGCGGATTAAAGGCAATTGTTTCAGAGATCTGTACCAGATAGCAAGGGACAAGGAGAAATGTATACTGCATGATAAGATGACATCTGATATCTTTACAATGTTCGGCTCAATTCAACACACTCATTTGCTAGACAATATCCTTGAGTATCAGAAATATTTGTTTTGGCAGGGAAATATTCAAGTCAGATTTAAATTAGAAAAATGGATCCTCTCCAGACCCCTTTGTTTAGGCAAGGAAGGAGATTGGGAAAACGAAAACTTGGATGGTCTTCAGCAAATGCTAGCATTCAGACAACCTGGAGTTATTTACAGATGTAGCATCTGGGATTAAACATAGATTTATTCTTTCCCTGGCAAAAAGGTTTCATTTTAAGGAGTTCATTCTTCTCCCAAGGGAAGGTGTTTTGTTTTGTTTTGTTTTGTTTTGTTTTGTTTTGTTTTGTTTTGTTTTGTTTTGTTAAAAAAAAAATTTAAAAATAAATTAATTTTAAAAACCCACCCAAAAAAACCCTGGCCAGATATCAAGGATTCTTTTTCCAAGGATGCTACAAGGCGTAACGGTACAAGTGTCTTTCTTTCCTAAAATATACACGGGTCAGTCATTTCTGAGAAATTCTTTCACTGAAGCATAGGCTTTGCCTTTGCTAGCAGAAGGATTTTTCAGCAATAAGAGGTCCTTCTTATTCTTTTGACGTGGAGTCTAACAATCGCCCTTCCTGTATCCTGTAGGCTCAGAATTAACGCTGTCGATTTCCCAGAAACTTCTGCTTCCTTTATTCCTGGCACTGGCATTTATCTGTCAGTGGCACAGGCTTCTGCGACAATCAGTGCAGACTGGAGAATGCACGCATGGCTGCTGTAAGTGTTGGGCAGAGTGCAGGTGGGAGGGCTCTGGGAGAAGGATTGCAAATGAAATTAAAAATGTACTGGGCAATTATTTTTCAGGTCAGATATCCTTTATCATTTAACAACAATCCAACAACAATCTATTTGAATAAACTTCTTAAGAAAGAAACATCTGACAGCTGATGTTGTTTTGTGGGGTTTTTTTTGATTATTCTACCCCACAGGTCTCTGTGGGAAGTACCAGGTCAGACATCTGTTAGCACGCTCAATTTGCCCAGCCTGTACATGACATGATGCTGCATGAATATTCAGGAGCACAGAGTGTGCAGCGGCCACATTTGTTACTTTCTTTGTACAGTATAGCTGGAATGTTGACGCTGTAGCTGATTGTCTGTGTGCTGGTACAGAGGATATTGCCTTCCAAAGAGCTCCTGCTGAAGGATGGGCACCCTCACAATGCCAAACATTCAGAACTTCAGAAACTCCAGAACTGGGGTTGCTATGGGAAACTGACTTAGCTTCATAAACCTGTGCAGTATAAATTTGTCTGTAATTACATGATTACAGACTGGTTTTTCCACTTTTTCTTATCTCAGCATTTTGGCAATAGAATTTTAATACAACAGTATTAAATAGCACAGCTTTTCTTGGGAGTGGGGAGGGCTAAAGCTTCCGTGACATCAGAAAAGTTTGCAAGGTCCTAATCTCTCCCATTTGGGTTAACAGAGCAGCTGGCAACAGCAGCAGGCATTGCTCTATTGCGACCCAGGTAGCACGGCAAGGTGGATCAGCAGGCTGCAAAGTTTCACAGCACGTCCTGATTCCAAAGGAGCGTGGGCATGCAGTTCTGCACTCTGCCTCGGGGAGGTTGGTGGCTGGAAACTGCTGTCACTGTGCCCCCAACCTCTCTGCTGTTTCTTCTGTCATATCACTGTCGGGAGGAAAAAGATACCGTGTTCAGCAGGGCCGGACAGCTGTGCCTAAACACTGAAGCCACCTCTCCCTCTTGCTGAAGGATGAGGACCTGGGCATAATCTGGAGAGACTCCAGATGTGTGAAACACCGAAGACTGCAGAGTCAGCAAGGGAGGCAGGGAGTTGTGATGCAGAATTTCACAGAGCAGGTCATGAGAGAAGTGGTCGAAGGCAGCTTTGGTGGAGTTTAGGGAGTGAAGGGGGGGGATTTTTGCCTTTTTGAAGGATTCATCTGAGCTGCTTTGCTCAATATGATGTTTTGTGAACAGCTGTAGGTTTAGTCAGATCCAGAATATGCCCTACTCTTCATCTCCTCCATTTTCTAGTCCTACATGTTGCTTTCAGCATAGCAGACTAAGAGGGGACAGCTGAAAATGCGCTTTCCACTGACAAACCACCTCTCCTGGGCTGTTTCCAAAATCAGTAGGATGGGTCTTACCACAGCTTTTTGTGATGGTACTATTCATTTCCACTCTATTGCATTTCCAGTTCTCACAGTAGTCCTTTTCTCCACTATGTCCCAGAACACTTTGCAAGTCACAAAACTTCCTGGCAGGCCCATTGCTCTCGAAGACTGGAGACTGTGACCCTGCCTCAGCGAATCAGGGTTCCTTCAGAAGAAGAGCACATATAAGGATGCAGGAACAGAAGACTTAAGTAGCTGGGTTGCTCCCCATATCCCAAGAAGCACAAAAAGGGAGGAGGGCTGAGATCCTTTTGTGGTGCTCTGTGTCCCTGAAGGATGAGTAAATCTAGGTTGGCAGGATCTCTAGAGGTAATTTTGTCCAACCTCCTGCTCAAAACAGCAGTCACCAGACTAGACCAGGTCAGCTGGCTGGTGATGTTTCCGCACCAAGGGCCATGATGCAACAACCTTTCCAAGTAGCCTGTCCCAACGCTGCACAACCCTCCTTTGGAAGATGTTTTTCCAATGGTTTCTGTGATGATGGTTTGGATGGGGGCTGGAAAATGAAGGTCTTAAGAGTGGTGCTTTCTCCACCCAGGCACTTCATGGACATAGATGCACTGAAAGGGGAGGTTTAAAATGGTAATGGTGGTAGGAGGGACTTTGTGACTGGCAGTACTAGACATTGGTTTGGTCAGGGGCAGTCTTGGGTAAAAATTAATCTAGGATTACAGCTTCTTTTTCCAGGAATTTTGCTTTGCCTAAAAAAGTTAAGAAGAAAGGGGAGAGACTCCTGGTTTGAACTTCCTCTTGGACAGGGCTCTTTCTCTGCAGAATGGTGCCACCACTGTAGTAATGCCTGAGAAAAGAAAACCCAAGTGATCAAGATGAAAGTGTGAAACGTGATGCTTTCTGTGTCAGTTCTGTTATGGTAAATGAGGTTTTTAGAAGGCTGTTCTAACTTCCATTTAACTCTCTATTCTACTCGGTTGGTCTACAGCTTTTGTAACTCCCAACCATAGTCCTAGTACCTAAATTTCCTGGAATTTAGGTACAAAGAGATTTTTCTTGAGATCTTAGTAGGGATTTTTACAGAAAGGAGAATGAACGGGTTTGGGGCTGGACAAAAAAAA
>VZRN01001507.1:1663044-1711989 GCA_013397935.1 Dasyornis broadbenti | reverse complement strand
AAAAAAAAAAAAAAAAGGAGTACTGTAAAGATTTAAAAGAGTTTTCTTACAGGAAAGAGCAAAGTGGAACCATTACAAAGTTGATAAAACTTGGGTTATATATTTATTAGCTAACTGGCTTCTGCTATTGCAATCCCAGAGACCTTCAGGCTGATCTGTCGTGAAGAACTGGAAAGTCTTGTGTTTCTGTGAAACTGTGGCATTTCTGTAAACTTGTCAAATCCTGCACAACACTGGAAAATTCATGTCCTGGAAACGTATGCATATAGTCTGGTTCTGAGTACCAGGCATGTCCCCAAAATACTTCAATCCCTAGAAAACCCATTCTTCATTCTAGATAATAGAAGCAAGAAGTCCTTTCAAAGTCGATTTACAGGCTGTTTCTTGAATCGTTCCCTTACAGCAGATGTTGTCTTGACTGAGTTTGGCCATTTTTTCCCAAGCAGCAAAGACCAAGGAGAAATTACTGTGTCCATCTCAGGACTGTTTGTTGCAGCTGTCCTCCAAGTGTCACGGGATAGCACAGGCCACTTGTCCACACTGCTACACAGCTGCCAGCTTATCATTGATAGTGTGAAGGTCAGGTTACGTGGAGGATCTAGGTATGTACAGCAAATGTTCTAATTACTCTGTGGGAAGTGGCAGGGTTTATACCTTAGGGTACACTTTTCAAATTTTGATTTCTAAGGATCCAGCTACGGGATATGATTAACTATTGAAGGCTCTGAAAACAGATTTTTTAGTAATCTGTTTTCAAAACCAGACTCCTCTGATGAGTGTGTGAAGTGCAGTTAATCCCCATTTCTTCCTGCATGTTCCAGTGAATGAGCTGGCTAGACCCACTGCACATGCAGGCATTGACATTTGGCCCTATTAGAGAGCACAAGATTGCAAACGGGGGGTTGCAGATATAAAGGTGATCTAGACTGATTAAGCCTTTTGACAAGCTGACCTACAGTTTAAGAATAAAGCTTTCAAAAGAGAATTGCAGTTCTTATTATAGTTTTCTAGAATTTTTTTCTTACTCATAGACAAAATGTGGCTAATCGAGCATCGTTTATGAACACGTTAACAGGAACACGCACAACTTTGCAGATTGCCTTCTATATAGCTCCTCTGAGACCCAGACCCCCTAGATTTGTCTGAGACTCTCAAATTAATAAAAACAGTCAACTGTTCAGTCTATCATATTGCTATAATTGTTTCTCGTGAATATAAATGGCATTGATGTCCCAGTCTGCCAGATTTAATATTTCAAATATTTCAATCTGCGGTAAGAAGGTCACTGTGTTCGTTTCCTTTTCTCCAGCTGGATCTACAGCTTCCTCTCAGGTTATCTTGAGAAGCCCGTTCATACCAAATTGGATAAAAGTGTAAGTTTGCATGGTTTCCGTTAGCGAAGGGAGGAGGTAAAACACAGGCCTCACATTTCTGACTTGTCTCTCTTTTTTTATATAGCTATGTCTGAACATCAAATACAAAATCCAGATGATGGACGCACAGCTTAGAAAGCATGAGGGTGAGTTGGTGATAGCAGCTTTCTGTTAAGTAATTTTCACAGTGCTCAAGTTGTAGCCATTTTTGTTGGATGCCAAACTATTCCTGTGGTCATGGTACAAAAAAAAGTGAAGGAAGAAAAACACAGCCATTGCTCTGTACCCTAACATATTCCATACCTCACCCTGGAAATCTCTTGCATGCATCTTATATATAATATTCAGCTTTCTTCTACGCCCATAGCGAGGCACCTGCAATCTTTCAGTCTGTTGTAGTTGACCTGTGTTATTTCTTTAGATTTTGGAGATGAGCGTTTTCCTGCCGATCCTTCATGCTCCTGATGTGTGAGCACAAGCCTTGTGTTCAGTGAGGCACCAAGCTGCTGCAGGCAGACACTGTCACACAGCTTCTCTTCCCACCAGTAACAGCTCCTGTGTCGCTCTTGCAGAGACATGGATACAGTAGCTACCTGTGTTCAAAAAGGATACAAATAGAATGTTTTCACTATTATAATCAATGCCACAGTTTGTTGTTGTTGTTGTTTTGTGGGGTTTTTTATTTATTGTTGTTGTTAGGGCTTTTTTCCCCCCAAGACTGAGAGTATTTGGTTTTTTCTCAACTCTAATTTCATTCCCGTAAGTAAGATAATTCAAGTCATAGAGTTTGTACCCATCCTTCACTTTTCCTTGTGGATATTTCTATTATCGGCTCTGCTATTCAGAAGCAGAGTAAGTAGACATTTATTCTTCCTAAAATGACCTATACCTGCCGTGTGCCAAGCGGTGGCAAATCATTCTGAAAATTATGGTCACGGAAATCATTTTCTTATGCAGCACATAGTTAACCACTTCAGGTTCAAGGGCATTCCAAGCTGTGCTGTCATATCGAGAAGTTCATAACCTCTGTGTGAATCCACCATTTCTCTTTGAACTCATCTGATTTTTATGCAGTATAAACAGACTGTACAGTCCAGTCAAAAATAACAATCAGACTGAAGCTGCGTCTGGCACCTTCCAGAAAAAGCTTTCTATCATGATAACGAAGTGCCCTCTGTGTGAAAAAAAAAGCCCATTTGCTTCAACACTGATAGACAGAAAAATGTGCTAACGGCATCTTCCAAAGGATTTAGTCATATTTACCAGTATTTCACTAATCATGGAAGACAATTTAGTTCTCTTGTGCAAACACATAACAAAAACAGCCACTCTGCCCTAGATTTTTTCACTGCATGGGAGAGACTTCTGCAAAGTCTATTCAGTTGTGAAGAGCAGGAGAACAAGGCCTAAGCCAGGAGGAATCAGTGGCTGTTACAGAGGAAATACTCTAATTGTTTCCCTTATAATAATTTCTTTCTTTTTCTTCTTCTTTCTCCCGCCATTCTTCTTCAGATTCATAATTTCAATAATGCCTTTGCTTTTAACTAAGCAATAACTGTTTTTTGCAATTAAGCAATTTTTGATAATTGTAATTTTTTGTAATTAAGCAATAACTGTGGTTTTGTAAATAACATCTGTTTTGATTTTGTCCATCATTGTTCCAGTTTTAAGCCAGATTGACGCCTTTGCACAAGTAGACTATTCCCTAGTTAGTTCTCCAGCAGTCTCCAAATCACACATTAACTTGGATTTGAAGGTAATTTGTCCTTAATATCAGTGTGCTTTCTGAGACTTTCCTGATTATCTTCTGAGTTGCTTAATTTTCTTTCACTACAGTCTAACTCAGCCTCTCCAGTATTTACTTAGAAAAGCAGTAAGATATTCTCGGAATTTTGGTCAAGAGTTATTTTGGAAAGCAGAAACAATTGTTTATTTAATAAATTAACTGCATTTAATTAACTAAATAATTAGCTATTATTTCCAATTAAACTGTTTCAGAGTTGAAGCCCTTCCGAGGTGCTTTACAAAGGGCGTGAAAGCGTTCTTTAGACACACGGCTCTTGCACTGCTGCTCCTCCTCACCTGTTAGCAGCGATACATAACCTGTGACGGCTGCCGAGGTGATTGCAGTGCCCAGCTCTTTGTTCGGAGGTGATTCAGCACCTTGTACAAGTACAGGTCACACCCAAAAAGAAGGCTCCTCTGCTCAGACAGTCCTTGAGCAGCACATAGCAGTTCTTATCTACTTTTCACCTTTGTTGCAAGAGTTACCGCAGCAACACCCAGTTTTTCCAGCAGTTTCAACAGCGCTTGTAATTCAGAGCCCCCCATGGCTCTCAGAACAGACTTCAGTTAAGAAAGACGAGCCAGAGCTAATTTTGTTCACACAACTTTTACCACGAACAAAAAACTTTGCAAGCACGATATACACATCTTAAGAGAACTTTAGAATTCACATGCTTAAGCGAACAAAGCAATTGCTCATCAGCTGCTGTAGCTATCTCGAATTCACAGGCTCAGCTTTAACACATGGACATCCCAATGGGACACGCGATGACTTTTCTAAGTCAGTCATGAAGTTATTGGTCTTCAGTGCTCCTTGGAACAGGCTGTTTCGTGATGGTTATGAGTTGTCTTCTTCCTGTTTTAACCCTTTTTTCTTAGGGTTTTATACCTTTCCTGTCAGTGGTTTTCCTGTTGAATTTTCTGGCTACTAACCTTCACAGTGTCAGTAATTGCACTGTTTACTGTCTGTATCACTCTTCTTTTCTTTCATGGCCTGAGCTCACCCACATTCTCACATTTTAACAGTTATTGCCTCAGCATACCTGAACCAAGGTCCCCTACCTGTGCAGCACCCAAACTAAGTCTTGGAGGTCTGGCAGCTGGGCCAGGGCTGAGTGTTCAGTGATATAAAAGGCTCCTTTTCCTCCCTGCCCTAAGCAACTTCCAGTGCTTTTCAGGTGTGCCTGAAGAATTTATTGAAATGTCACTCCTAGCATTAAATTTAAAAAGTTGTCTTTGCTACAAGAGAAAGAAAACTGTGGTCCAGAGCAATTTTTTTGTGTGTGTCTTGTAGCTGCTGTTCAGAATACTCACTTGAATGCTCAAATTCAAACTTTGAAAGTATGGTACTCAGATTTTCTTTGATTCCAGTATTTTTTTCAAAAGAGCCCGAATTTGCTGGTTTTTAGGGCATAACAAACTTATTTGCTTATTTCCAGGTTTCTTTAACATCAAACTTTCCTTCAGACTAGTAAAAATTCTTCCTGTTCAACCACTGCTAATGCATTTTGACAGATACAAACATTTCAACTAGAAATATTTGGAAATGACTTTTTGCAGGGCACAGTCTATCCAGCTGGAAATCACAAAGACCCTCCCTTTGTGCCAGATCCATTTGCTCTCCCAAACCAGGGTGATTCCATGATATACGTGGGAGTCTCCAATTATTTTCTTAAGTCTGCTTCACTGGCTTACTACAGAGCAGGGGCCTTTAACATCACCATCTCTGAAGAGGTGAGTATGATTTGCTCGTAATAGAATTACAAATTCTAGCAATATGGATAGTCAGAAAAGAAGACTAACACCTTAGGTTTGCCATTTCACATAGATGTGGGTCATACTTACACCACTTGTAGGAGGGATTCATGGCATTCATTCTGTTTGTCGTAATTTAAAGTAATCAAAGTCCCCCTCAGACTTCAGTCTGAATTTCTTGGCACTCTAGGCAAAGAATGACAGAATGAACATCATGGAGTTGATGTGCCAGGAGTGGCAAAAAGAACCAAAAAAAGCTTTTTTCTGCACGGATTCCACATAGGAAAGGGCAAGACAAGAAAAGGTGTACAGCAGCCACAGTCTGCTGCACACAGAGCCATGGCAAATGTATTGGCTATGCTGAGAACTAGCATAAATCCTAAGATTTAACAGAGCAGCAGAATGAGGCAAGAAGTTAATAGATGTACTAGGGAACTAAGCTTTCAGCTGTGGTTGAAGAACATACAAGACCTCTCAGAAATGCCAGTTTCCATGCCGGCATTTGCAGTCAGAGTTTCCAGTAAGTTTTGCTAACTGTAAAAATGCTAAGAGGGTCTTTATGAAAACTGGTGACACAAATGGCACTCCGCAAAAGGAAAAACGAGATTTTTGAGTCCTTGCCTCTGACAAATTCCGTGTATTTCAGCTGAGAGAGTCTCAAAGGCAGAAGTCATGTCTGTTCTTTCAAAGAATAATGCTTGTTTACTGGCACAGGCTCCTGAATCCAGTCCATGAGAAAACTCTCTCTTCTGTCCCAAACAGCACTGTGGGTTCCTTAGAAATCATTCTGAGGCAAGAAAATACTAAATCAAAATGTAGATTATCTAAACTAAAATAAACAGGACATGTTGGGGTGTTTTTTTTTTTCCCCAAGGAAAAGCTAATTTTTAAGTGGATACACTGATCTAATTTATTTTATTTGTTCACAGCTTGCTAGTACTTTTAATCTAAATACCTCCTTACTCAAATGTTTTGTTTCTGAGGTGAGTATTTTTATTTGTACAGACTTTTAAAGAAAAAGCAGTATCTAATGGGTTTTATGGATATTATCTATTATTTTGCTCATTTGCAAAACCTCGGAGGAGAAAAGAAAACTGGTTTATTTCTAGTGCAAGGTTCAAACTTACATGGCTACCCCATGATAACTCTTCCTAACTATATCGTACTACACTTTAGTAATTCTCTACTCCTCTGAGTGCTGG
Organism: Dasyornis broadbenti; assembly: GCA_013397935.1. Classification (NCBI taxonomy): domain Eukaryota; kingdom Metazoa; phylum Chordata; class Aves; order Passeriformes; family Dasyornithidae; genus Dasyornis; species Dasyornis broadbenti. The sequence continues at coordinate 1,705,874 of VZRN01001507.1, read as the reverse complement.
ATTTGCTCTCAGCCTTTGAAACAGTTGTAAAGAGTAAGTGGTATCCGTCTGTGAGATCAGTTTCCTTCTATTCATGTTCAAGGCAATGGTATCGCTACTGTTGGTAGCCTGACTTCTCTTTGCAAACATTCCCGATTTCTGGTTACTGGAGGTTATAGACGATGGGAAATACTAGCTGTGAGTCTATTAATGTGATGCGAGAAATTAGGATACTATGAAATGCTTTAAAAATATGGCAATGTTTACTATAAGATGATGAAATTCAGAATCCGCATTGAAAACTGAAGTTTTGTCCTCTAGGAGTTTCCCTGCTTTTCAAAAGATTGGCTCTTTTGAAAGGCTGTCAACTTTTCCAAATTCTTTATATTGTTAAGGTGATTCATTTTCTTTTTTCTTTTTTTTTTTCTTTTTTTTTTTTCTTTTTTCTTTTTTTGTGGAATCACTCATCTCCTTCATTTCTTTAAGATATTAATATTTTCCAGTTTGCAAGAATAGCCTTTAAATCATTTCTCTATATGTGTTCAATATCAGTGAGTTTAAAACTTCAACATTTGCTTTACCATCTCTGAAACTCAGAGTACATGCAATGCAAATTTCGTCATTTCAGTTGGTGTCATGAGAATGAAGTACTTTTAATACTGGTTCGTTACAAGATGATTGGTGTATAACACCTGACTGTGATGCAGCTGCAGAAACTGTAGCTTACGAAAAGCTGAACTCTGCCCTCAGCAGTTTCTTCCTCTTTGAACCTGCCCAGGTTGCTCGGAGCTGGCGAGCAGCAGGCCCAGTGCTGCTGAGGCTGATGGCTACATCACCTCCTGCAGTCAGCTTAAATGCACACAGATGTGTCCTACAGATCACTGCCTGCATAGAAGTGTTTGCTGTTCTGCCAAATTCAACCACCCAGAACATCTTTGCAGGGAATCTGGTAAGCAAAAGGAGCTGGAAGATAGCATTCAGTGCTGGGGCTGAACAAATCACACAGCAATCTTCCTGGTCCTTTGTAAATCATAGAGACTAGCATAACATAGCATCTACCAGTCTGCCACAAACATGCACACTGTTTTGTTGCATTTCACAGGGAGGAGAAACACATCACACACGGTAGAAGTTAATAGATTTAACAGGCAGGTGCAGAGAGTCCTTTTTCCCAAGTGGGAGGTTGAGTAACTATGTAAAAGTAAATTGTACTATATAAAATACGACTGTCTGATGCCCAGTGTTCCTAACCTGTTTGTTATAAAATAGTTCAGTGTGTCCCCAGACATCTTTTCATTAGATTGCAAGTGAACCAATTATGTCAGCCATGCAAGGACTTAAATGATCTTAACGATAAAGAGGCAATCAGGGCAGTGCTATCGCTTTGCGCACTCAATCTCTGTTGCTGCCAGCAAGCAGCGAATTCACAAATGATTTCACAATCAGTATGTATTGACCACATGAAAAGTTCAGACATTGTGTTTCCAATCACAGAAGCAATTGCATTTGTGCCTGTATCTAAGGTAGTATCTACCTGTGTATACAGTCGCAGAAGACTGTTTTGTTTTTTTCCCTGCAGACAGCCAGTACCAGAGCCAATCTGACAATAAGCAAACAGAAGCTGATGATCTCATTACTTCTGAAGAGGTAAGCAAGAAAAACTCAGAAAACAGCATTGATGATCCCTACATTAGGATACAACAGAGCTCATTGTGTTAGCCTTGCAGTGCTTGTTTCACCATAAGAAAAAGGAAATTAGTTACCTTCTTTCTCACAGGAGCTCCAAGATCCTTTCAACTGGTTAGTCTAAATCTTGGAGATGAAATACAATAATGTTGTGGAATAACCACGTCTCTTGATGCCCCTTTCTGTAGCTGAAATTCCGTTCCAGATGACAACATTCAATTTATCAGTTATCTTGAAGGCATCTGTTTCAGCCTTGTGTTGGAGAATCAGCTTCAGTAGTTGAATCAAAACCCTCTAAATGTTGCTGCCATGCAAAGTCTGAGCATCACAAACAGAAGTGCTGGAGTGCAAGCCCTGCACGGGACCACTGTCCCTGTGGTCCTCCATATGCCTTCATGAGAGGGGCAGGAGAAGGTGAGAGTGCACAGCACACCCTGCAGCAGCATGCCATCCAGCAAATGAGACTAGGAAGGTGTCTGTCGTTTCTATCAAAGCTCAGAGCTTTTTAAATTTCACTTAGATCTTGCTGGTTTTGTGGTTACCTACAGTTGTGGTTGTTCTCAGCTGTCTTAGAACAAATTTTATTCACACTTCGAGCGGGGCTGGGTTTACAGCCCCCTTCTCCATAAATGCGCCTGATGGGTAGAAACAAAGACTTTCAGACAGGTAGCCCACATCAGTGTTTCTTCATGTTAGCTCTATACATCAAGTCAGGTTCAAATTCCAGAATACATGATAATTTTTAATCTATTGCCATTTCATTAAAGAAAACCGTGAGCAATCTTTTCTTAGTATTGGTCACTGGACTTTTTAACAGGAAAAGAGGACTTAGAATGATCAGAGGCCGTCAGTAGAAGTCTAAGAAGTAATGGTGCTGCTCACGTAGAGCTTTTGACACAATGATGTGTTCTCCTGTTCTTCAAAATGCCCCCAGGATTATATTTACAGTGATCTGAGGATGCATTACAGGCATCAATGTAAAAAGTTAGAATATCATAATGGTTAGGAATGGGTATGAGTTTTTTCAAATCATAATGAACATTTGAGGAATGTGTAGTTCATCCATTCCAGGAAATGACAATTCCAGAAAAATTTTATTTCTCAAGTCTTACAGTCACAGCACTGAAGTACACGTGACCGTAGGACGAGATAAGTATCAGAAAGATCCCGGTGATTCTAGAACTCATTTGTAGTTGCGCCAGTTTTAATTAAAAGCCGTTGGGGAATCAAAGAGCCTTTGACAAAGTTAGATGTGTGAATCAGCATGAAATCAGTATGATTTCCACAAAAGATTCTTCAAGCAGTGAGCATAACTTGTGCCTTCATTTTTTCTAGTGAATCCTCTTCTTTTACTTCTTTTCTTCAGGTTCCAGTTCTCCCTGCTGCACTCCAGTCTTGGATTCCCTGACGTAAGTTATTGGTTTCAGTGCCTAGGAAAGGTAGCTGAGCCCTTTGGAGACAAAAGAAATTCTTCTGAACTTGTTGCTGAACAATTATTGGCCTGTCTTGGGGATATCATCTGCCACTGCTCTTTCTGTTTTGAAACTGTATATTCTCTGCTTTTCTTCTTCTTTTCAGTAAGAGGAAATACCTCTAAGAGTGTTGGGGGTTTTTCTCATCAGAGGCTCAATATGGTAAATAGTCTGCCTGGGTTCAGACAGAATTCACAGCTGGATTGAGTATGTGTAGCAGTTGGAGTGAATACAAAGTCAGCCTCAAACTCCTCAGGAATTATCTTAAATCCCTTCAACCAAATATCATAAAAACAGGAGTTTAATAAAGGGAATAAAAGAAACACAGTGCCACTATTCAGATCTCTCACTGTAGACTTTCAAATGATCAGCGAGACTCTGCAGCAGCTCAGTCCAACCCACATCTTTAAATAAAGGGAGAAGGACATTAATCACAGGAACATTAAGACAGAACACCAGGACAGGACAGTTCTTTCACCCAAAGAACAGTTCACTTCTGCGAACTGAGTCCTGGCAGCTGAAATGAGGTTTAGCATATTTCATTCCTAAAGTTAAGGTTCATCCCAGGTACTTAACAAACAGAAAAAAAAAAAAAAAATTAACTCATTGCAAGAAATATGGACACCTCTTGGCCATGTATATTTTGCATTGTTCAGCTGCAACTTAAACCAAAAAAAATTTTTTTTTGCCTGAGATTTTCTCTGCCATGATCTGCTCTGATCGTTTTGCTTGTCACTTCAGTCCTATCCCTCCATCTTCCTCGTCAAGCTGCAACCTCATAGGCATCAGGCAATAACCACCAAATGTGCTTTTTCCCTCACAGCAGAAGTCACTGGTGGAAAAGTTTGTGTCTTATGCTTTACAGGGAATAGTGATTCCAGTAATCAATGGTAAGGATTGTGGCCAGTTCCTGAGCACAGCTGGTGGGAAAGCAAGACTGAAACCATAAAAGGGAGTGCCCAGCTTTAAAGACTGTTATGGGAGGTTTTCTTTCCATTTGGTGACAGCAGGGCAGGTTTGCTCTGTGCTGGACTTTGATCCTGGTCATTCAGCCATATGGATCAGGGGCTGGGACAGAGCAAGCCTTTGCTCCCTTTCAAACGCCTGGCTTGGGTTCCATTTTCATTGAATGCAGTGTGGCAGCAGAGCTGAGACAGGCTCGAGTCTTGTCTTGACAGAGTCAAGCCATGACCAGAGCACGGCCCAAAGTGAGGAAGTGCAGAGCACACCCGCATCTTTGGGTTTCAGGGTGACATCTCTAACTTTATCACCTGCCTCTGTGCTTCACCTGCTGCCACAGGCAGGACAGAGTAGAAAATCAGTTCCGTGGGATGCAGGGAGTAAGGGATGATGAAGAAGGGGGTGATGGTGGAAAGAAGTAGGTGGAAGAGTACAGAAGGTGCCTCTGAGGTGACCAGAGGTGAGAAGACTGCTGAGGGAAAAGGTGAGGTATCAATGAGGAGAAAAGAAAGAGAATGAAAGGGTGGGATGCAAAAGTCAGGTGTTTAGAAAAGCAAATAGGAATAGAGCTGGGGCTTGATCCAGGAAAACAGGGATAGATGAGAATAAGAGGAACCAACAGGCTGAGAGGATCAAGTAGAGAAGAAAATAAAGATGGACAGCAAGTCAGAATGGGAAATGGCAGAAACCAGACCTTGAGGGGGAGATACCAGGAGAGGAACAAAGGCAGTCAGATCCCAGTGTCAGACAGCTGAGAGATCGTAAGAGGTTCATATGCAACTTTTTTGCAGGGTTTTTTGCTTTTTAGTACATATGAATAATGGCTCCCTTGAGAGACACAAGGACAGCTAATAAAAGGAAAATTGCAAACAAATTGAGTTCCTTGAGAAAGATGTTTCTGAAGTGCATTTTATTATTACTTTCAAATATATTTATATTTCTCCTTTTTGAAGATAAACTAGGAAAAGGATTTCCTCTTCTTAATTTGGCCCACACTAGCCTGACTGGACCTGTAATAAAAATGAATCAGGTGAGAAGCTGAATTTCTTCTTATAGAATATTGCTTCTGTGTCAGGCCTGCGCATTTCTGCGTTTTCCAGTGGTGGGTAGCTCTCAAGGTCGTTAAGAGTAAAGCTTTCGCTATACATTAGATATAACATGCAATCTCTGGAGCCAAAATGAGCCCCCAGCCCTGGCAGTTGTAGGTTGTAAAAGGTCCACCAGCCCTTCGGGGTGCCAGCATGGGGACATGGCAAGGACAGACAGCTCTGCTATCCCCGCAGGGCCTAGGAGCATTGAGAGCATGAGTCCTCATTACTCTGACCATTCTCTAAGGAAGCTCATGGGCAGAGCCTCTGTGCTAAGTGTTGCTCAGTCTCTTGGAGACTTATATTAACTTACATCAGAGCCCATTCCTACCCTAAAGGCAACTAAAGTTCAGGAGGAACAAAGCCACTCCTGCCTCCTGCCCTGCTGAGGGTCTGACCATGGGACCAAGTCCCAGAGTACCTGAATGTATCCATCTGAATTTAATACCCATCTGTTTTTCTTTCCTCAGGGTCATCTGGTTATTTGCACTGATGTTCACTATCAACTAGAGGATGAGGAGGACCTTCACAGTAACTCCTGATGTCTCTTTACTTTTAAAGAACAATGAGAGAAAAATATAGTCTTCCTTCCATTGAGTTATGTAGGGAGTAGATGCTATAACATTAGAAGCATGACTTTTCGTCACTGTTTTTAATGTTTTAGTAAAGCTTCTTAGGCACTTTTCACAAAGCAAATCTGTTGGTTTTCAGTACAGTGAGTGTAGCTAATTGTTATTGATGCTTTGGAAAACTTGCTGCAGCCTGATGAGGAGTGACTGGCTCTTTTCACTAGAGTTATAGACAACACATCTTCTTAATTTTAAAAACCAGTTCTTGCATTACTCAATTTATCTCCATTAGTGTTAGCAAAACTTTGTGTATGGCGTGAGACCTTATTCTTTGTAAGAATTTCAGAATTTGTCCCTGTGTAACTGGACATGAGAGTGGGAATGGATCTATAAAATTCAGTGAATTGCCATGTAATTATAGAATCATATAATCTAGTCCAGACACTGGCTTAAAACAAGACTAATTAGATGAGGTTATTGAGCATGGTGTCCAGTCGAGTCTTGAACCCCTCCAAGGATGAAAGTCCCACAATCTCTCACGACAACCTGTTCAACTATTTAACAACCTATAGAGTAAAATTTTTTTCCTAATATCTAATCAGTATTTCCCATGCTCCAGCATGTTCTCTGGCCTTTTGTACTTTCACCACACACTTCCAAGAAGAGTCTGACTCCATTTTCTCTGTTGTCTCTTAATAAAATTTGCAGGCAACAAAATGGCCTTTCAAGTCCCCTGAATGGAAAGGAAAACTACTCTAAAAATGTCACGATACAGAAAGTTCAATTCAGGATAGAAACGTGGCTTGTGTAGCTTGAGCTGAATCAGTTTATCTAGCTGTCTGATAGAGTACTGAAAAAAGGCTGAAAAAAGCTTGGTTCTGAAACCAAACAACAGTAAATCACAGCAGGGCTTCCAATTCTTTGTATTCTTTGGTGGGTGAAGAGTGATTAGAAAAAGAATGGAAGAAGTACTCAAAAGAAATGGAGATTTTCAATTAGATTGGTGTCCCTCACTGATATCAGAAAATGTGTAGAGGTTTATGTAACGGAGGGTGTGAGTTAGATTAATCATAGATACAAATATGAACGGAGATACAAATAATGAAATTATTATGCATGTGACTCCCTGTGGTGAATGCTAAATCTGTGTAAAGTATGAGCATTTGTTGACTGACTGACAAGTGTCTCTACCTTTTCTATTCACGGATTGCACAATGAAGTGACTCAGATTGTCCAGCAAAGTGCCCCATGCCTGAGGGAATTTGCTTGATACTTGCAAGCTGATTGATTAAATCACGTCCTTGACAAGCCAAGCAGTACTGGTTAGCTGAAGTACTGGTTAACTGGATAAGAAAGCAGAAGAAATAGAAAATATTGACTGCAAGGACCTGATACTTAACATATGTACCAGATATATCCACTGTAGTGTCTGTGTGTATTTATATATTTGTATATGTTATAATAAAAATACTATATTGTTTATGGTTTCCTGTATCCTGAGCAATTTCTGACAGATGGGACTTGTTTTCCATCTGTTCTTCACAGCAATGGCACATTAATTTACTTATTTCGCAATACAAACCTGGCTATGAATATCTGTCCTGTGGAAATACTGGAATTCTCCCTAAGGGTTTCCTCCACATCTGAAAAACCAGTGCTGAAACAGTGTGCCCCAAAGCACACCACCCCGAACTCTGCATTCCAGCACCCGAACACCCCCAGCCAACAGTTTACATTGCCCTCTGCTTATCCCTAAATGACATTTGATAGGTTTAAGCTGGGAGACCCAAAATAGCTTGGGATGTGGTTATCAGAGGCCACTCCCTGGCGGTACTGCTGAAGATGATAGCAATTGGCTTTTTTCAAGCCCACAGCTCCTTCCTTTAAAAGACGCGGTCATGGCTGCACAAGGTTTTCCCTGCAACATCCTCAGCCCAGTGGTCTGCTACAGCAAAGGTCTTCTGTTCAGCCTTTGGAGGAGAGGTATGGAAACAAATACTTTGTGATTACTCTTTGTCAAGGAGTGGCTTTGTTGGGAAGCGATAGATGTAGCTAAATCTGGTTAAATTTTGATAGTTTAAGGTTTGAGAACTATGCATATGTCAAAGACATAGTTCCTTCCAGTCCTTTGTTTTTATTCTACATATGAAGGGTGTTTCTTTCATCTCTAAATATCTGTCAGTTAAAAAAGAAAATACTAGTCATACTAAAAGGCAAAGGGACTCGGCAGGATTGCTTGAAACTCTTACAAAAAATTAAATCAATGTTCTCTCATAGTTTTGCAGATCATTAAAATTGTGATCATGACTGAAAATATTCTAGTGGTTTGAGGTAAATAGTTATCTCTGGTAATGAAGCAGCTAGTGAAAGATGCAGCAATATCAAAACAATTTTTCAGGTGTTAGGAAAGTGGCGATTGTCTGCTCGTAGATGGTTTCAGTCCAGCTCTTCAACAGCCCTGTGGTAACTAATGCAATTTTATCTGTAAAAGTAATGCTAGAAAAGACACCCTCCTGTATTTTCAGCTGTTCATAATCCAGTGTAGTAGCTGGAAATGAGGAAAACCATAACAATGTGACCTGTTTGCCAGGTTAATCCCACATGACAAGTAATTCCATAGAAGGCTGTTCCCAGCTCGAGGGAAAAAACAAAACCATTCTCTGATTTTGTCCAATTTTGTTTAAAAATTCTCCATGAGGGTGGCTTCTCTCACTCTCCCTGGGAAACCTTGCTAAGAGCAAGACCTTCTGAATTTCACACCACATGTGGTCTGATTCATACAGATAGCTCCATCCAAGTTTATATGCTGTGACAGAAGCCCCTGGGATGGGCATTTGCTTCACTCATCCACCACCCGTGTGGTGAATCCTGTAGAGACACCAAATTACAGCCTAAAAATTCAATGTTTGTCCGGATGGATGTATCCCAAGACTTTCCCCAGTCTCTATGACAGTGAATAGGCTGACTTCTCTACCCCATGGCACTCACTTTTCGTAACAGTCTGTGAAGAACAGGTCTTCTCTTCCAGGGTTGCTGGGCTTTCCACTTCACTCTACAGGAAAAGCTGGTGTCCAGGGTGGGGGAAAAGGGAGTACAACCACCAAGTGGCACAGCATGAATTTCTGCTAGCATTATAAATATTTATTAACAGGTTCCGTAAAAAACGAGGAAGATGGTGAAGATTTGCTGTTCTCTCCTCCTCTTAAGTTTGCTCAGTGGGCAATTGAGTGCCAGCCCTGGACTCAAAGTGAGGATCACCCAGAAGGGGTTGGAGTATGGTAAGTGTGATGTTTTCAGGAGCTGTTAGTGGCATTGCCTTGAACACTGATATGACAAAGGAAAGGGAGGGCAGTGGGAGTTTATGACCCAATGACAGGCTACAGAGAAAAGTTTAAGAGCACAACAGAGCAAAGTCAGTAAGCTGCTTGACAGCACATCATATGTGCTGAGGTTCATCTGACCTCAGATATTGAATCCGTTAGTTCAGCTCTTGCCATGACTGGGAGTGAGACCTGAAATAGCACTGCTGGGTCTCGGGAGAGTACCACCTTCTTGCTCATTCTGTGTCCATCACGTTTCCTAAGCTACAAGCATATAACTGTAGACTCCCAGGCAACTGAACTGATCATTGTTTTCCTGTAGCTAAGGAGGTTGGGCTGGAAATCCTGAAGCAGAATATGGAGAAGGAGCGTTTCCCTGATTTGACTGGCCATGAGAAATTTGGGCTTGGTAATGTCAAATACAACATCTCAAGGTAAGTAATCTCTCTGGGGGCAATTTGTATTTGACTGAAATTTGAATCTTGTTTTGTGTTCATTCTGACTCATGAAAAAATTTTTTTTTTAACTTTTCTCTCCCTTTTGTGTCTCATGCTCTAGAATGCATGTTACTGCTGTTGAATTACCTAGTGCTTCCATCTCCCTCCTACCAAGCTCTGGGATAAAACTGGTGATTGGAAATGCTTCTTTAACCATCAATATGAACTGGAACATAAGGACCTGGATGTTGTATGTACAGCCTTGCATGTCCTGGGATTTTCTTCTTGATGGATAATACAAAAATGCAAATTTTCGCTTTTCTTGTGACCCCTTCATGGTGAAGGGGATCTTTATCAGCAGGTAGTGACCCAGGAGCACAGAGTGATGATTCTCACCAGGCCTGCCGGTGAGAGACAGCGCTGCCCCTCACACACGAGCACTGATAAAGTGCCCACGGCTGAGAAGCACTGCTGCAAACAGTACAGGACTGCTGCTCTAGCTAAATGCTGCCGTTGTCCAGCCTGCCAGCTAGTGACACATTGAGAAAAACTGTGGGGTGGTGGATCACAGTGCAGCATAATAAACCCTCATAGTGCAGTCACACTATTAGGAACCCTCTGCTATGCCTCCAGGAGATACAGTTCAAAAGCTGATGGAAAATGGATGAGCAAATGGCGATACTCTTAGAGCAGTCTCCACCCCTTCCTAGTCCCAGGTTGTTTCAGAGGAAAGAAATCCCTCTTCCCTTCCCCACAACCCACGTTACCTCTATTGCTAATCTGACTGAATTACAGCAGTCTCTGATCTGTGCTTCTGCTGCCAGGGCCAGCAGGGCTAACGGCATGCAAGGGAAGGGAGCTGGGGGCTGTGGGGGTGGCACAGAGGAGGCACAGTGCCCTCACTGGCAAGCACCCGACACAGGCAAGCAAAGCAAAGCAGAGCAGTGGGAGACACCAGGACCAGCCATGGGTCCACATTGCCAGGCAATTCCATAGTGAAGAGGTGGAGTTTCTTCAGTTTTTATTTATTTTCACTTTATGCAGCAAAGACAGTGGAAGAGGAACAGTGCACCTGTCAAAGGTGTTTGTTACTGCGATCTTTTCAACGCCCCTGGATAACACAGGCCCTACGTCAATATCCCTCACCAGCTGCCAGACAACTTCTGGTGACGTAGATATCACGTTGAACGGGAAAAGGGGGTAAGTGGAAGAGATCTGTTTAAACTCTCAGAAAATAACTGTCAATGAACGGCACAGAGACAACTTCACAAAATAGGGCACACAGAAATGCTTTTAGGCATCATAGGGTGAGAACTGGGGCCTTAATGCAGCATTAAAACGAACAAACCATCAAAACATTGTTATTTGCCCTTGTATTTACACACAGTAGAAGATAAAGACAGAATCAAACAATCCCTTGAGCTTCTTCAGCACCCACTTCTTTCAAACTTCTGCCCTAATATGCAGCTCTAGGTAGAAGTTACATGCATGCACTATGCTTCACTCCTCCTAGTCTCAGCGCTATCAAAATAGAACAGAACCAGACTGCTGTCTGTTAAGTCCCTGGGTACAGCCCCATGAAACAGTATTTCACTGTTTTCTTGTATTTCTCTCACTGTCTGAATACCACTCTTGGCACCCATTTGGGGGTTTGTTTTTGTTTGTTTATTTTTACTTGTTTTGGAAGTTCCTAGTGCAGAGACTGTTTTGTACATATATGATGGTGGTACTATGAAAAATTCCCTTCTCATAAATATGAAATAACCCCGGCTGAGATGCTTAGTGCTGAAATTATCACCTTTTAAACAGTGGCACTCTGGCAGTTTTTACATTTCAAAAAGCTCCCTTGTGTATTAGAATATCACACTCAGGGGCCATTAAAATCATGTTCTGCAGAGATAGCTGATCTCCTGTAAATGACCATAGTACTTGATCCATTAATTGCTTTCTGCCTTCCCTCTAGCTTCCTGCATAACTTCTTCATCAAGTATCTGAAGAAACCCATTCACAGGAGCTTGGTCACTAATGTAAGGCTTTCACTTTGTGTAGGGGAGGGATGTGAGGAGTACAGCATTCACACGCCAGTGCTGTGAACTTGGCAAAGGAAGAACTAGAAAAATAATCTTGTCACAGTCCTATTCTGGTCTGATCAGCACAGTCATCATTTTGCCAGCCAGAAATGATTCCAGATAAATTGCCAGGTTCATGGCCAAAATACTGACACAGCTAGGTTCAACCAAGGCAGCAGTAGGAATGGAAAATGTAGTTATTTTTCCATTCCTATGCAGAATAAATCCCTGCCTACCTACAGGCATCCTGGGGTTTGGGTCGTTTTTATGCTTGGCAGACAAAATATAAACTGGGTGATGCACTGAGAAGTTGTAGTGAATCAACTGATAGTGTGACATATTTCATCTTCATCATATCAAAGAGGTGAGTAGTTCTGATGACAGCCTGCTGAGGGCCACTGAGAGGAGACAGAGCTTGAGATGGCTGTCATTCTGTCCATGGATTTATGGTTGGACTTGATGATCTTAAGAGTCTCTTCCAAACTAAATGATTCCATGATTCTGAGATCTCTCCTGTGAGACCAATATGAGATCTGTCCTTGCACTATTCAAGGCTGTGGTTTTGTCACCCCCACCAGGCTGCCTCTGGAAACTTCCCTCTTTTTTGTAGCTCTGGCATAGGACATGCTTTCATTGCACCAAGCAGAAACCTTGGGGATCCAGCTAGCTGAAGAGAAGCCAGATAAGGTGTTTTGATAAACAAATGCTGCAACGTGTGTCATGTAGCAGAAAGATCTGCTAGCACATGTCAGAGGTGCTTACACACCCACGCTAATCAGGCCATGACCTGCTGTGGTGTGCTTCTATTGCAGTCATGTCCCAACATCAGAGCTGGGATCCAGTTCATAGATGAAGGCCTCCGATCACTGAGTGGTGAGTCATTAGTGATACCTTTTGCTTCTATTTTCTGTCTTCTGATCAGTGAAATTCTGCAGCTTCCTTATTGGCAGCTGCTTAGCAATGCCTCCAGGAGTGGTAGCAGTCCCTCTGCTCCCCTGCACACGGAACCACAATTAAATAAAGGCTGGGTTACTTGGGCAAGAAATTTGTGTTTCTAAGAGCCAAGGACTTGGTAGTGATTCCGAATTTGCAAATGTGCAGTTCCGTTGTGAGAAATGCCACTGAAAGGCCACACAGGAGTGATGCTGAGGCAGTTTTCCCTTGCCATGCTCCCAGTCCTGCACACACAGCACTTTACAAGCTGAAGCCTGCTCTCCTAGCCTGCCTGGAAATAAAGTTTTACTTGCCTATTTATCAGACTTGCCAGAGGCAAAATGAGAGAGCTCCTTTGCAAAAAACTTCTCGCTTGAACCACTTTGGGTTAGATTTGCAGGCATTTAAGATGCCCAAAGTGTTGTTCAGGTACCATGTGCAAAACATAGGTACCTAAGCAGATCAGGCACCCTCCTTCTGGGAAAGTATTTGCAAGTTACAGGCACTCTGGGTGCTCTTAGAACTGCTTGACAAGAAATCCCAACACCCCCTTATGCCCTGAAGCACTGATATGGCCATCTCATTTTTTTGGTTAGACCAAACTTACTTTCTACAATAAGAAAATAACAGACAAACTAGAGAAGGTGTGTTCCAGAAGGTGTCAGTAGAAACATCAAATCTTAGGTCAGAATGCATGTTAGGAGGTCCCTGGTTGTGTTTTTGCCCACTTTCTGGAACAACGTGTGTCATTCTCCTTCAGAAACTGACTTAGTTTTAAGTATACATAAAATTATTTTGGTAGTTTTTGTAATATTCTGTGTCTTATCTACTGCCCTTACAGTTGTTATGCAGATTGATGATTTGGCTGAAGTAGACTACTCCTTAAACAGCCTGCCAGCAGTATTCCGACCATTCATTGACCTGGACTTAAAGGTAGTTGCCTGTAGTGCTGTTTGTCAAGATTGCTGTGGGTTCCATTATTGTATGAGACACTTTCTCAGATGACCATGATCATTGTTCTGAAAATAAAGACTCAGTACCTGAGAAGACAGACATTTCAAAGCATTACTGCATTTGTTACAGTAATGACTTGTAACAATCCTGTTGTGAAATTAATTATTTAAAAGCCACATCCTTTTCTTTAAACTGCCGTCGAGTTGGTTGTAGAAAACAGAGAGCAGTTAAAGTTGACTAAGCAAGATAGAAAAAGAGAGGGAAAGAAAAGCAAAAAGGTATTCAACTTCATCTTTCTCTCACTGTTGAATAATATCTGGGACTTCATTGTTCAGTCAGTCAGGGTAATATTTCTATACATGGCACTAACTAGATGTGTCTGCTGTCAGAGGAGAGAGGGGAAAAAAAGAGCAAGACTACTGGAGCAAGAATTAAGCCTCTAGCTTCTTGAATGGGAAGACAGAAGACCCTTAAAAAAGCATGGGAGCCCAAGGAGTGGTGCTGAGTCTGAGGGCTTGAAAGTTTCTTCCAAACTAAGGAAAAAGTCTCCTTATGTACTGAAACTAAAATCTGACTAGCTCCTAATGCTAAAATTACCTCATTGTCATTCTGTATAAGGTGATTTGATTCAGGGTAGTTGTCATCATTATCGTATCTGAGATCCTTAATTTAGTTTAAGCCACCTTGTGCTAGGTGCTCTACAAAGGCAGAATGAAAAGACAGCCTTGTCACAAAGATCCTATAAATCAAGTATTAAAAAGAAGACAACAGGGCAATAAGAGAGGTGGAAACACAGAGGAACAAAAAGTTAGTATCTGTTTGCATGGTAGACACCAGTCTCAGCACACCAGCTCTGAAGCTGCTGTTAAACTCTTCTGAGTATTGCAGCACTTAGATTTTTAAGCAGGCACTTGAGTCAGACTAAAGAGGTAAAATCATGGCTGTTCCCAGAGCCACTCCCCCACATGAGTTACTGGGGGAAATATACAGAGCAAGTGACGGGTAAATCCAGCCAGTGGGTATTGAATGGGGAGGTCAGCAGTCGTGATTCAGCGCTTTGTAAGCATTTTGATAGTCCTTAAAAGGCAACAGGAACTTTAGAGCTAGGTGAGAAAATAAAGAAACACAAAATACATTTGAGATGAAACAGAAACAGGATAACTAATAAAAAACTTTAATCTTTAAATGCCTTCATCACTTTAAATCAGTTTTACCTTTTTGTTTCATCTGGATGCGTTTGGAAGTATTAAATCTGCAAGTCTTGGCTAATATAATGGGTAATGCAGAAGACAGGCATTTTAGGTTTGTCTGACATAACCTTCTCTTCTCTCATAAGCCTTTTGTCTGCACAAGTTATCAACCTGATTCTGGGCAAGTACAGTGCTGATTTTGGCCATGAAAGACCTCTGGTTTTAGAGATCAATTTCGTAATTGAGATCATTGGATAGCTCTCAGGCAGCAGTTCTCAGATTTAAATTCCTGGAGATGAGGAAAGGAGAAAGTAAGGCTTTTCAAAAAGAGGGACCACTAGTCTTGCTCTTCATGCAATATGTAGACCCTTGATTCAGAGGATGATCTGAGGTGGCAGACTGTCCTCAGTAGGTGACCAGTATCCCAAAAGACAGATCTCAGGCATCATCTATGAAGATGTCCAAATGCTGGAATTTGCCTTCACCACCTGCTTGAAAGCACCAAGCCTTCAGGGTGTACTACAAAGCCTGCACACTCATTTATACACCAAATGAATAGCCTGGGCAAAGTAAAGGAAAGTAGCATTCATTGTCTGCACTCATGGTAAAGTTATACTTTGACTCTGTTTTTTTATCTCTGACAATAACTTTTAGGGTGTAGTCTTCCCAGCTGGAAACCACACTGACTCTCCCTACGTGGCAGCTTCCTTCACAATCCCAGACCAAAGTGACTCCATGCTCTACCTTGCCCTCTCTGAGTATTTCTTTCAGACCTCCTCGTTTGCTTACTACACTGCAGGGGCCTTCAACGTGACCATTGCAGAGGAGGTGAGTAGGACACAGAGGAATGGGGTCAGAGTGGCTCAGAGAGGGCTTTGACCTGCCAGATGTCAGTATGTGGCCATATAAAGCTCTTAGTTGGTCTGTAGAGTCCCGAGACAGCAGATTGTAAATCCTAGGGGTATTGTTGTTCTCTTTTATTTAGGTTCTATATAGATGGCTCAGGCCACGACCAGGTGTGGCAAGTTCCACTGAGCAAACAACGAAATACTGGCAACTTTGTTACCAAAAATAAGGGTTTGGAGACATGAGGCACAGACTTCCCTAACATGGACAAGGGGTCAACTCTGGAGAGTTCTGCAGCCTCAGTGGCTGTTTTCTGAGGGATCTTCACAGAATGAAAGTACTACAGGGCCCATATAAGCAAAGTATACGTAAAAGCACAGTATCTGTGGCTTGGAGGCTGCCTGACTTGGCTAACCTGACTGCAGAAACTTCAGTAAGTCCCAAAAACTATAGACTGCAGCCCAAACTATAATGACATAAAGCATTTGCTTTCTGAGGGATTATTTTGGCATGTATTATTGGGAAGCTGCTTTAAGTATACTGAGTCTCTTAGGAATATTTCTGAGAGGTACAAAATCAAAGATTCATTGAAATTACAGTAATGATGCATTTGGAGAAAAGCTGACCATGAAGGTTAAATCTAGCAACTCATTTGTTTTCTCTCTCTTTTATTTTCCTTCAGACTTGCAGCTATTTTAATATAAACACAGAGATATTTGGCAGTATCATCCCTGAGGTGAGTATCATTACTTACACAAAGTCTCAGGGAAGCCAGCCAGAGAGGATGTCAGGACACCTCACTACTGGGGTATCCCAAAGGCTTGTAGGGCCAGCAGGGCTCCTGCACTGGAGAAGCAGGCACATGTGCCTTGTCACAGCAGAGCAGATGGGCCTTGGCACTTCCCATCCCCAGGACGAGTTGAATGACTTGCACTGTTACCAAACATGATCTTGGCCCATAATCTTGCACATCAATCTTTTCTCTGGGCACTGTGCCCAAGCCACAGCTGTTCCCACCTAAAACCAGCTCTACGCAGGAAAAAAGCTTCCAGACATGAGTCCTGCTTTGAGAGACCTCCAAGAGGGCCTCAGCTCAGAAAAAAAACCACCTTTCTACTGCCCAAACCTGCATAATTGTCTTTGCTTTGCTGCTGGCCTGTGACTGATGAGCAGAAAGACCTGGAGAGGGACCATGTGTGGGAAAATGAGTTAACAGTTGGGCAAGAAGCATTGCATCCTATGGAACAGACAAGGCAGAGACACAGGATTTCCATTTAAGTGGAGGAGATGAATATAACAGGACAGAGAATATGAGCATGCATGCCTTCCACCAGCCTTCTGAGACAGAACGAGAAACCAGAAATGAGCCTAAGAACCCCTAGGCTACGAATGCCAGGGATGGGTGAAATCACATTGATGGTTCAAAGAACTTTACATTCTTGTTTGCTTCTCAGTGGTTATTAAGTTCCTCCCTCAGAAATATTAGAATTCTCCAAGGGCAGTCATGTACAGTGTTCTCCATAAAATGCTGTGAGCACTGATGCTAATATTCCACCCCTTGTGTTTCAAATACTGACCTTGGTGAGCCTACTCACTCTTCAGGCAATGAACAGAGTGAGGCTCCTCTGAGGACAATCCAGAGGAGGAACCCATCTCCTGAGATGAGGGAATTTCAAAGTTAATGACTCCTGAGCTTTTATTGTGTGACTTTAAATACCTCATTCCTGGTCCATTTATCTCCGCTGCTCACAGCCAAGTATTTAATTTCTCTTGAAATTATATGGAAAAATTTGTATTCCTCAAGTGGAAGGAGCTTTCCACTGCATTCCTGTGAGGCCAATACTGTTAATTTAGTATCACAGAAAACCTTTATTTCATGCTTACCTGAAAGAATCTTATGTAAGCAGTTTTCCTTGACCTTGTCGTAAGGAACTACTTCCAAATGATTGCTTCAAGAACAAGAAAATGCAGTATTCTGATCTGTTCTATGAGAAAAGTGGTTTTCTTTATTTTCTCTTTTTTTTTTTCTGAATCGTACAGGTAGCTAAATATTCAGTTACACCCTACCCAGTGATGTTGAAGCTAATGGCTACTGAAATCCCTGTCATCAGCTTAGAGCAAGATTCCTTCACAGTAGAGATTCAGGGCTCCATGGAGGTGTTGGCTGTTCTGCCAGACTCAACCACCCAGTCTCTGTTCACCATGAACATAGTAAGTACAAAAAACAAGGTGACATTTAACTCAGGGTTAAATATGTTTGCTCCTTCCTTCTGTTAAAACTCTGTACAAGAAACAAAGAAAATGCCAAATTTCTAGTACCTAAGCATGCAAATTCCCCTTAGTCACAGGTGGTGTAGGCGTGACCTCACCTAACCTACAGGACGTTTCTATGGCAAAGAACATTTTCCTATAGATGGACAAAAATCCAAACATATATTGACCCTGATTAACCAAGGTTTTGTTCTCTGGAATGACAGTTCTGCAAGTATGAGTCATGCCTCTTGGCAACTTGTTCATGTCTTTGATAGAGAAATCTCATTACCCCCATCTCAGCTCTTCTCAGTGCCATTTATACAAACAGACATTTACTGTGTGCAGCCTCGCAACAAGAAAGTTGCATTTACCTGAAACAGCTTCCAAACACAACTGGAAATATGGTAATTATGTATTTGTGACTAATTCACAGGAAGGGTCCTGGGGTTTTTTTATCTCTGGTAACCTATGGTTTCTTTATTCTGCAGGCAGCCAACACCAGCATTTCTCTGAATATATTTGATCAGAAATTGATGGGCTCGCTATGTTTGAACAGGTAATCCAACCTGCGATGAAAAAGGGTTCCAGCCCTTTGGAAATCAATGTTAGCAATCCCAACATCAGCAGTTTAGACATATGATCAGATAACCATGAATACGTTTTGCTGGTAAATTTATCTACATTAATTCTTTAAATCTGGCAGTGCTGGTACAGTTTAGAGGGGGCAGGAAGCTTCTCTCTGACAACTGCCGTGTCCCCAGGGAGCTGCCCACCACCTGTGGATTGCTGCAGGGCACTGGACTCACTGAACTTCTCTGCTTTTAACATCTACTCTCCCCTCTGAGCTAGATAAACTAAGTGTGCAGGGCAGTTTTGATGTCTGTGAATTATCTGAGAGTTTCCCTCATTACTTCCCAGCTAGCAAGATATGGCTTTCTAGACAACCTGTGCCACTAAAGAATGTCAGAGCAGTCTAGGGTACAGTAAGGGACATTCACCAACTGAAGTCCTGCAACTTCTAAGGGTCAGAAAGCTGGAGACCACAGGCTTGGGCATTTAGACATCCCGCATATCACATTTTATAGAGAAGCAGCTCTGTATACCAGGGCCTCACAACTGGGAACTGGGATCCCAATTTCATCAAACTCCCTTGGAAAGAAAGTTATATAAGGTTAAAAACATGCCGAGTTTGTCAGGGCAGAGGGATGTTAGGCATTTAAGGAGGACAGTGCTGTTAAGATTTTTGCAGTAATTTTCAAAGAGGAAAATCTAGAGTGTGCTGGAAGCTGGCCTTGAGACCCCGGGTGCTGGTGCTGCGGAAACTCAGAAATCTTTTGTTGGACACAAGAGCAACACAGGGAATAGGAGCAACAAAGCCAGCAGCAGCAGTACCATACCGTGAACAGATTTTTTCTTCCTGGTAAGACTCACACAAAAGCATTATCCAGATGTACCAAAATCCTTGCAAAATACCTGACACCCTGCAAGTCCTTGGTAAAATCAATTACCAGTAGGACTTCCAAAACAGCACAGAGAGAGAAGCACACTCACATTGCTGGCTACAGCCCTTCCACCACACTTTTGCATGGATGCTCAGCAATGCTCCAAGGAAACCACATCTTCCTCTATGCAGCAGTATCCAGTGTGTGACCAAAAATCTTTTTACAGATGCGTCTTAAGGCCTGGAGCTCTACAGCAATGACTGCACATGATTAGAGTAACTGTGTTTATCCTTTCTTAGTGACTCATCTTGTTTCACTTTTCCCTCAGGATCCAGTTCTCCCTAGCCCACTCCAATGTTGGCTCTTTTGAGGTAAGTGGGTAGTTGAAGCATACAGGAAATGCAAACCAAGAATATCAGTGATATCAAGGCTGAAGAGTAAACAGCTAAATTTTATCTGTATTTCTACATCATTTTGCTTCATTCCCAGATGGCTCCTTTCCTGTCTTCTGGCAGTCACCTCTCTGTTCTGGACTTAAAAGTATACTCTTTGGGCAAGTCAGTGCTCTGCAGATGACACGTTCTGTAGTTTCCCTGGCTGCAGTAAGCAGAGCTCTCTCAAATGGTCACAGTGAAACACAGAGCAGTGATCTGAGCTGTAGCAGCAGAGCAGAGCACCGTCCAATGGTCCCAGGGATGGCTGAGGCACAGGCACTCCATGGGCTGCAGTGGTGCTCATCAAGGTGCTCAGGATTACAGCAATGAGTGGGAGGCAAGATACTTCTCTCACATGCCTGAAATAGTGCAGTTGTGGCCTTGCAGGGGAAAACTCTGCCTCCACAGGGTTATTTCATTCTCAGTATAATCAATCAGTTCCAAATAGCTGAGGAGAAAGGATTAAAACTGTTCTGGTCCTGCTTTGCTATTGGTGATAAATCATCTCACAATAAATAAACGAAATAGACTGTTTTAAATTAAAATGTAGGCCAAACATAATGAAATAGAGTTGCATTTTGCATCTCACTTCCTGTGCATCATTCCAAAGCCTGAAGATCTGAAGTTCACTTGAGCTTATGACACTTTGAGGCCAAAAGAGAAGTGAAAGTTGAATGAGAGCCAACTAACTCTGCCCAGGATTAGGGCATAGCAGTTCTACTGCCATCAGGAAATGATGGCTGACTCAATTTTCTTGTCTGTGGCAGATCCTGCTTCTGGAGAACATCCTATCTTATATTTTACAGACGGAAGTAATTCCATCAGCTAATGGTAAGGCTGTATTTCAAAGCATCAGCTAAAAAGCTTCCAGCAGAGTCTATGATTCTAGGAACTTGTACTGACTTTCTGATTAAGTTTTCAACTCCCATTAACTTGAGTGGAAAATGACCATCAGCTAGTAAAGCAGTGGAAGGGGGAGGTTGATCTGTAGGGGTGTATATGCTGCCTCTCACTGGCACTGTTCTGCAAAAAGGGCAAAAACTACTCGGAAAGTAAAAATTCATCTGCCTTCATGTCGGTCTAGGTGGCCCTGATGCATCAGGGAGAAAAGCATGTCTCTCTCATCTGCACACCTGCCTGAGGCCACCATATGCGAAATATATTCCTTTTTATTAGACCAGCGCAGACCTTTTGCTTCTCATGAATCTTATTTAAGGCGCTGGAGGGAGACATAGCTTTGTGTCAGCCCTCTGTACTGGGATGAACATCACCTTCCTTAGTCAAAGGATAAAAATGGGAACGGGTTCTAATGATGGTAGAGCTGTATTAACAACCCCTCAGGGCTCATTAGGAACAAACCACTGAGTATGTAATGTGTTGAACATGAAATGCCTTGGTTTGCCTGCAATGCTGTGCCAAGAGAGAAGCACCTGTAATTCATTTTTCCCATTGGTAAATAAGCATCTTAGCTACCTCCCAGGGCTGCTTGTGAAGACTAAGAGGCTAATTGTTATAAATGATCTATCAGCCCCTGGATAAACAGGGTTGTTGAAGGGCAGGTGTTCATTATCTTTCTAATGCACACCTAAATCATTGTTTGTCTCTTCTTTTAAGCTAAACTGTCAAAAGGATTCCCTCTTCCCAATCTGGCCAATGCTACCTTGACAAGACCTCACATTACAATTGTAAAGGTGAGATTTTGATACTTATGAAAGATTTTCCTTTATGAAAGGCTATCCCTCTTTTCCCATTTTGTTTGGTTTTTTTTTGTTTTTTTGGCTAGGCATTTATTCACCTTCTATTGTGCCAGAAATTTGCTGCATTTGAGGTACTTAAGTAGTAAAAAGCCCTGCGTTTAAAATGAGATCTGTAATGACAGTAAAATCCTAGAAACAAATGCATTTTTCTTTGAGAGGAAAAGTTAGAACTGAATATATAACTACGGAGTGATCAAATTCACAACTTGTTCAGCCTTCCAAGTTGGAATCCAGTGTAAAAACAGGTTTAACATATTGCTCAAGTTTGGCCAATCACATCAAATTAGAGTTATCTCTATCTTACAGTCCTGTTGAATACTTGACGTATGAGAGGGAGGCGAACTTGATTTTGTGCACCAAGAAGCCCAGATTTTGTTAATAATTGGTGATAATGGCTGAGGCTAGTAGCCAAAAGTAGTTAGTGAGCTCTCAGAAAACATTTTTTTGCCTTCTGGTTACCCTTCCCCAAATCCAGCCCTTCGTTTGAGCATACAGAATGTTGCTAGGCACTGCTGACAAATGAATGCCCAGAAAATGAGTAAGCCTGTTACATTTCTCCACTTGTTTACCAACTTCTCAAAGTTATTTTCAGCTTTGCAGAGACTCCTAAATCTTTGTTTGCAGTTACACACAAAACACAACTCCGGAAAGGAAATGCAAAGGTGGTTTTCATTTGTTCTTTGCCTCCCACATACATGGTTCCTTACAAAATATAATTGCTTGGAGACTCCTTTCAGTCGCACTCAGTGCCAACAGTCCTAGAAGTTAATTGTGAATGAAGGATTTTAGTGATTCCCCTCTCACTTTCTCTAACCAGTCTCCTCATCAATAACTGGGAATGAGAGACAACACAGAATTGTTATGCTCTACGAATGCGAATGAGATTCCCATTTAAAGGCTCGTTCTAGAGTTTCCACTTCCAGTCCCAGACTGTTGGCTGTGGTCAATAGGAAGAAAGACAATTCTTCCCACTTTTCATAGACAGACAGGCTGGATGGAGCAACCTGATCTAGTGGAAGGTGTCCCTGCCCATGGCAGGGGGGCTGGAACTGAATGGTCTTTAAGGTCACTTCCAGCCCCAACCATTCTGTGACTCTGTGACTGTGAGGAACTGCTCTCTGCAGGCTCATTGCTCTGTGTGTGCTGACAGTGGGGGAAGCTTTAAGGACAAGATTAGATTAAATGGCTGATTCTTAGGTGGCACAAATTAGGTAAAAAAATAAACCCATTGTGATGATTGCCTAGCTGCCCCAAGGCTCAGATGAACATTCCTGAGTAGGCTGTATGATCTTTAGATTCCCTTCTGTCACTAATATGGTGCAAAGGGATAGCACCCAGGGAAAGATGGGACCCTTTTGCAAAGTTCAAAGGACAGAGTTGAATAAAACTTGTTTCTTTGAAGGCACAGCTGTTCTCACTAGATTTTTGGACCTTAGACACCAAGATCAATTTGAAATTAAAAAACCCCAAAATAACACGTTCATTTTTAATTCATTGTATGTCCACGACTGTTCTCTCCACAGGGATACGTGTTGATTTCAACTGATGTCCGCTACAAACACTGAAGGAGAAGAGACACCACTTCGTTAAGCATGAACTTTAAATCAAGTCAATAATGTGACTCTGAAGACTAAACACTGTCCAGTTCTGCTGAAATGTTTAACTTGAGCTCTGACAACCCCCATCGTGGTTGTGGGCAAGAGGGGGTGCCAGGAAACAAAAAAACCTGATGGAATGGTTAGCTGGTATAATGATGCCAGCACGTAGACCCAAGGGAGAACATGTAACACATGCTTGACATTTATTTATTCTGTAGTTTAAATGATGCAAAAATGTTTTTAAGATTAAAGACTCTTTTGAAATACAGTTTTGTCTATACACTTCCAGAAAGATGCTGCAATCTCTTTAAATTAGGAAAAGTTCATTCTCAAAATGCTGCTAGGGCAGGTAGAGTTGCTAAAATATTTCTACTGTAACGATCTTAAACACTTCTGTATGCGATGCATGAAGTATGGAGTGAGCCCTCTCCAGAACCATGGAACCGTCAGACTGGAAACTTACCCAATTACAATGGGAGCTCGAATCTTTGCAGTGTCTTAACAAATCTTAAGATGCAGAAGCAGGAAGAGAGACAAAGTGGCTCTACTACTGTCCCTCTCTCCCTGTGTCAAATCCCTGTGCCTATCATGTGCCCTGTTTGGTGCTGCTCAGCCAGGTTACTTATATTTAACTCCTTCAGTGTTTCTGGGTCAGTCCTCTAAGCCTAATTCTCCAATATATTTGTCAACATTTCTCTGCATTGAAAGTTAGATTCTTTTCTAACTTCATTTGGGTGTGTTACCTTACCCTCTTTCTTTCTCCTCCATTTTTTCCAATACTTTTTTAGTGTGGAAATGTGAACACAATTCTAGAGAGGGCCATGCCTGCCCTGTGCTTGTGCTTGTGCTTTGGCGAAACCTGGACAGGAATTCTGCTCTGACCTGCCAAACACCTGTTTCCCTCATGCTGAGAAACGCTATCAGCGGTGGGGTGCAGGCAGCTTTTGCCTGTCTGGAGCTGAGCGAGCTCATCCCCGCGGTAGCAGCGCGGTACCTAAATAGCCCACGGGCCAAAACTCCTCTGCCCCGGGGGTCAGCGGGCACAGACACTTGAAAAAAAGCAGCTGGGTTTTTTCACGCAGAGCAGCTCAAAAGCTGTATGTGGTGTGAGGAGGAAGCACCCATGTACAACCCCGACCTCCCGGCCCGCGGGCACGGGGCTGTCTCAGCACCGGCACAAGCTGCACCGGGGGCGCGCCAGCCCTCGGCACGGCTGAGGGACGGGCTGAGGCGGCAGGCGGGGAACAGGAGGCAGGGCTGAGGGAAGGACAGAGGCGCGAGGCAGGGCACAGGAGGCAGGGCTGAGGGAGGAGGGTTGAGCCTCGGCGGCTCCCGTCCGCCTCTGCCGCGGGGTCGCGTCAGTTCCTGCCGCCGGCGTGCCGCTGACATCGGGAGCCGCCGCCGCCGCCATGAGCCGCAGTTACAACGATGAGCTGCAGTACCTGGACAAGATCGACAAGAACTGCTGGCGGATCAAGAAGGGCTTCGTGCCGAACATGCGTGTGCGTGGGGAGGGGGCGGGGGATCGGGGGAAGGGGCGCGGGGTTGGGGCGGCCCGGCCGGAGCCGGAGCCAGCCGGCTGACGGCTCTCCCCGCAGGTGGAGGGCGTTTTCTACGTGAACGACCCGCTGGAGAAGCTGATGTTCGAGGAGCTGCGCAATGCCTGCCGCGGCGGAGGTGGGTCCGGCGGGGAGCGGACCCCCTGACCGGGGGGTTTCACAGAGTCAGTCGATTTGGAAAAGGTCTCTGACGTCATCGAGTCCAGCCCGTGACCGAACACCACCATGTCCGCCAGACCATGGCACCGAGTGCCGCGTGCAGCCTTTCCTTGAACTCCTCCGGGGACAGGGACTCCACCATCTCCCCGGGCCGCCCATTCCGATGTGTAATCACCCTCTCTGCGAAGAAATTCCTCCTAATGTCCAACCTAAGCCTCTCCCGACACAACTTAAGACTGTTCTCTTGCCCTGTCAGTGGTTGCCTGCGGGAAGAGGCCGTGTGCTCTGGCCCAGGGCAGGGCCCTGCCCCAGCCCCAGGGTGCAGCAGACCCGGAGCCGGCCCGGCGTGTGTGTGTGGAGGGGCGGCAGCAAGAGCGATCTGTCCCGGCGTGTCTGGCAGCGCAGCCTGGGCAGCAGCACGGGGCCAGCTGCAGCTGCAGCATGCCCTGTGCCCAGCACTGCCGGCTGCGCTCGGTGCTCCGGACCGTGCCCTGAATGCCAGCTCTCAGAGTTTGCTTTCGTGGGGGGTACAGCCTGGGGCTGGGCTGCAGGGCTGGATCCGAGCTGCCAGCTGGACTGGTGATAGGACGCTGCTGTTGTTAGCACAGATCGCACGCCATTGGTACAAACACAGCACTAGTTGACTTTAGCGAAATAAATACCACATTTAATGAAGCTGCAGATTGTGCACAATGCCAGTTGCTTTATACCAGATTAGAAGGCTTGCCGGTGGCTGACTTCTCTTTTGCTAGTGTTTTAAACAGCAACTTTAGAAAGTGTTTCATTGTGATTATAATCGTAAATTATCAGATTATTTGTTTTTTTAATCTTTTTCAGGTGCGGGTGGCTTCTTGCCTGCTATGAAACAGATTGGGAATGTGGCTGCATTACCTGGCATTGTTCACGTGAGTAATGCTCTGAAAATCTGGTTTTTTTCTGTACCCATTTGCCCGAGATTATTGCTTTCCAAATAGGAACTCTGTTATGAGAAGAGGTATGGACTGAAATTCTTTTCAACACAGTTTGTGTGTTAGGAACCTGTGTCTGAGTAAGGAGTGCTTGCCAAGGGCAGGCTGTAAAATGAAGTTGTCAGAAAGGGAACTGTCCGCTTCGTTGCTTGTCTTTTGACATTAAGCTTTTCATGCTGTTTCAGTTTCCTTGAGCCACCTTTCCCCACTGTTCATACTAACTGCATGATGGTTTTGAATTGCCTGTGCTCTGGAATGCATGGAGAAGTGTGGAGAGAGCAGGAGGTGGTACTGTTGTCTGTATTATTGTTGCTGGCCTAATGTAAGTCATGAGCCTTCCCATGGACTCAACACTTTTTCCTTCATCCTGTGCCTTTTTGGAAGCAAGGCATCAGATATAATGATGCAGGAGGAAAATGCTTACCTGTGATTCTTCTCAAGAATTGCTAGGTACAATGTGGAAATTATCCTTTTCACATTCGATGTTGCATACATTAATAAGTGACAAATAACAGAATTTTTTTACTTGTCTCTTGTGGCAGCAGTTTTGAATTTATGGATGCAGTAAAAGGCAGACCATCATGCTCTTAAAATGCCTTAGGGGTCAGCCAAAAATTGGAGTAAGGTAGAATGGTAATAACCTGCTAAAATAGGAATTTTGGCTGGTAGTTTGTAGGAGAGATGTTACAATCATCTGCATATTCAAGTCTTCACTTTTTATTTCCAAAACAAGGATTTCTTGGTGATGGCAAGGAGAGGCAGAAGAAGCAAATGATCCCATTCAGAAGCACTGTTCACTTCGGTGTGTGGTAGCAGTGTAAGATGTTGAAAAGTTCCAGTTTCTGAGAACTTTCTGGGTGTCATGGGGTGTTTGCTTCGAGTGAGATCTGCTCTCTGCTTTCTTTGATTGTCCTGTAAGTGCAAAAGATTAGATCCTCACCTGAGTTGATGCATTCACTCCACCTGCATCTGAACATCCATTCTCTTTTTGGAATATTTGTTTGCAAATGTGACAACCTCTGCCACAAGGCAAAGTATAACCAAGGTGACTCTGCAGCATCAAGTTTTATAAAGCTTTAAAATTGCCTTTCAGAGATCAATAGGCCTTCCTGATGTCCATTCTGGCTATGGATTTGCTATTGGCAACATGGCTGCCTTTGATATGAGTGATCCTGAAGCAGTAGTTTCACCAGGTAAGGATGACTGACTTAACCTGCTCTGAGAAATATCTGGGATGGCATAAAAATACTTTTCAAAATGGCAGGAGTTTACAGTCCATTACATACAGAACCAAAGCAAAAAATAGGAGAATTCAAGGGAGTTAAGGGGTACTTAATTCTTGCACTTAGAATCTTTATGGAGCAGGCAATTACACTGAGAACATCTAAACAGTACAGGGAGAATTGCCCTTGAGTTTGTGGACTCATGATATCCCTCAGTTTTGAAGGGAGAGCACAAGCCTTTGACCTTGGGTTTCACCGGATTGATAAAGAACTGACTAGGTTCTTTGAGCATTGTTTGAAAACATCTTTTGAGGATATTTCTACACTTTTACTTAAAATGTGACCTTACAATATAGCTGCCTTTTTAGTAAGCACCAAGATCTTTGGTTACTGATAGTCTGAAGCTTGTGTGGTTGTCATGAAACATGATACTTATGTTTCAGTTTTGCTTTGATCAATTCAAGTGTTCCTGGTTGATTGAGAGCCATGGTGTCTTAGTTTGGTATCTCCCCTGTAACACCAGTAATACCAGAATCTTCATTATGAAGGTGGCATGATTATCTTTCACATTAGGCCTTGCCTTGTAGTATTTGTTATTATGAATAGTAAGAGTTAAGCAAAACAGCAAGAATTGAAGTTTAATATTCCTTGTAAATATTTATTACTTCTTATAACTATTTCTTATTTATTCCAGTGAAGATTCAAAAAGACCTTGCTTTCAGGGACTTGCTTTCAAGACTTACTTACATCAGGGAGCCATTCTACAATCTGTCACTTTTCTTCTGAGCTTAGACAGAACAGGAACATACTGTCTGCTTTCTATGGGCAGTGTGTATAAAATTTTACCATTTTATAATTGTGAGAAGCGTCTACTTCTCTTGGTCAGCTTGCTGGAGTAACTTTGTAAACAGCTCTGTAGGCAGTTGTACAGCTGTGTCTCAAAGTCTGAGACTTCATGTAAATCTATTAAAATGAAGCTTTATGCAGTTCTGCTTTTTTCCCCCCAGTATTGTGTCACAAAAAAAAGAGTGAGATTACAGCATTCAGTACATGCTCCCTGTCATGGCTGCTTCTCCACTTGTAGGTGGTGTCGGATTTGACATCAACTGTGGTGTCCGCTTGCTGCGGACAAATTTGGATGAAAGTGATGTGCAGCCTGTGAAAGAACAGCTCGCCCAGGCTATGTTTGACCACATTCCTGTTGGTGTCGGCTCCAAAGGTGTCATTCCCATGAATGCCAAGTAAGGAGAATTACTTTGTGCACACACCACTAGAGGGGACATATCTGTTTTTTGTTATGATGCAAGATTCATCGGTGGGAGACGTTAAAGAAAGAAAAAGTAATTTTAAAATGCTTTCCGTTCTTTCTGCATGTGTGCTTTACCACGACTGACATAATCATCAATGCACAGTCAGCTCTTTCTTCCCCCATTTAAAGCCCTTAAAAGTTCTTGCTGGGTTCTCGTTTCTTCCAACAGAAAACTTCATGAACATAAAGGTATTTTTTGAAAGAGATGAGAGATAAGATAATAGAAAAAAGGATATTTCCCATCCAGCAAAGAGGAAAAAGTGATGATCTATCAAAAGTTAATATATTTGTAGAGCTTGATTTCGTGAAGTATTAAGAGTTGGACCTGTTAAGAGAGTTGGGGGCTGATCATAACATCATAGAGTAATTTAGGTTGGATGGGATCTCTTGGGGACATCTCATCCAACTCCTTCCATGAAGGATGGCTGACTCTGAAGGTAGATCTAACAATAAAAATGCATCACATTGCTCAAAGCCATATCCAGTGGAGTTTTGAGTATATCCAAGGATAATCATCTTATATAGGTGTTTGATAATTGCAGGGATTTGGAGGAGGCACTGGAGATGGGTGTGGACTGGTCTCTCCGGGAGGGCTATGCCTGGGCAGAGGACAAGGAGCACTGTGAGGAATATGGAAGAATGCTACAGGCTGACCCCAACAAAGTCTCTTCAAGAGCAAAGAAGAGGGGCCTGCCTCAGGTAGCGTTATGTTTCAGGAGGGCTGTGCATGCTCCCAGGCTTCAAATAAGGGTTAGAGAGTAGTTCTCTAACTTTGTGTCTTTTCTTGAAACTTCGTCTAGCATTTCTGGGCAGGAGCAAAGGTGAGGTGGTGAGGCCAGTTCTGAATCATTCTTGACAGAACTGTAACAGAGAATAATACTGGGCATGCCCAATGTCCCTGCAGACATCAGGTTTTCATCTCTTAACACCTGATACTGGAATTTATATTGGGTGGCATTTCCATGTCCAGATGTATTTTGTTTTGAAGAGATAGGCGAGTTAATGTTCAACTTTTGTCCTTGTTTGCTCAGCAAGTTAATAGAAGGGCAAGAAAAGATGCAATAATAAATGGAACTAGCTCATAACTGAATCACAGTTTAAGAGGTGGATTTAATTTCTACATATTGTATCTCATTGCTCCATGTGGAACAATTTGAGATTGCTGTACTAATGATACATTTGTAAAACTTTCTTACATATTCTTGAGCTTTACTCATTGGGGTGGTGCAAAAATTACAGCATTTTAACATCAAAATATTGTCCCCAATTTTCACATTTGCCTTGCAAATAAGTGATCATCTGTTACAGAGATGAAAAAATTTGGGCTTGGAAATGGAATATCTTGTTTTAATCTACTGAAAAATTCTAAGTACCTAATTAACAAGATGTTGTAATTTCTTTCTGGTGTTATAACCGAGTATAAGACTATGTCTGCCTTGTCTGTGTAAACTGAAGTCTCAGTAACTCTGTACTCTTCCCATCCTTCAGCCACGCCAAAGTAAGTTGGAAAAAAGTGGCAGCACAGTCTGTATGTAGAGCTGGTCCTTTTGTTTATCACAGTCTTGGTCCAACAGCTTAGGTAGCTACAAATTTGAACAAAGAGGAAAGTGATGATGCTACTGTTCTACTTCCTTTCAGTTTGCATGGGGATATTCTTTCCCCCAGAAAAACTTCTCTAAACCCAAAACCTTGCTGTAGCAATTTGCCCTATTGCCTGTTCCCATAGCTCTCCCCTGTGCTCCCAGAGGCAGCTTTCCCTGCCCTGTCTGATCAGTGTGTTGTGATTGGCAGCTGGGCACCCTGGGAGCTGGAAACCATTACGCCGAGATCCAGGTGGTGGATGAGATTTACAACGAGTACGCTGCCAAGAAAATGGGCATCGACCACAAAGGGCAGGTGTGCGTGATGATCCACAGTGGAAGCAGAGGTCTGGGCCACCAGGTTGCCACAGGTATGATCTGGCTTGAGTAGGTACCTGGAGTGAGGCAAACTGTTCAGCATGGTCTTGTCATTGACAGCAAATTCCAGCACCAAAGAGCATTTCCTACAGCGCAGCTGCTGAGAGCATCCTGAATTGCCTGGTCAGGTGTTACCTGTTTGCAAATGATAATGTTCTGCCACACATTTGCTTATGCATTTGGGAAGTAGCCATAGGCTTGATCATTGGACAGATGAGTTCAGTTTTAGAATATAAATGATAGACACCCATGTTAATCTCAAAGACTGAAACAAAATTAAGAGGCCACTTAGACTTACTCTGTTTATTTCCCAGATGCACTGGTGGCTATGGAAAAAGCTATGAAACGGGACAAAATCATAGTGAATGATCGCCAGCTGGCGTGTGCCAGGATTGCCTCTGCAGAGGGACAGGATTACTTGAAGGGAATGGCAGCTGCTGGCAACTATGCCTGGGTTAACCGCTCTTCCATGACTTTCCTAACACGACAGGTACGAGCAGAATTGTCTCTGATGCAAATATTTTTGCTGCACATCTACTTTATCCTAGACATAGAGAACAAAGACTAGTTGCAGTATTTAATTTCATTTTGCTTTTATGCTTCTTTAACTGTTTCTTTCTGGAGAGACTTGCACAAAGCTGCAGTCATGACAAGCTGTCTAAAACCTCTCAATATCACTGGATTGTGCTTGGCAGAAGCCACTTATGCAATATTTTTGAAAATGCCTTGAACTAGAAGAAGAGGATACAAGAAAATTGGGGGAGTTGTTGCAAAAATTACTTCTTTTTGTTGCTAAAGCAAACTTCAGAGTTGCAAGAATTTGTCTAGTCAAAATCTGACTGAATTACAGCAGTAGGCTGCCAGTGGACTGAGAAACGATCTAGGCAGTACAATTCTGTCATTCTCAGCACTGTTGTATTTAGTTCCACTGTGGCTGAATTATGATCTTCATGTATCTCACATCCTGATTTGCTCTTTTTAGGCCTTTGCCAAAGTCTTCAACACAACCCCAGATGACCTTGACATGCATGTTATCTATGATGTGTCTCACAACATTGCCAAAGTGGAACAACACGTAGTGGATGGCAAGGAGCGGACTCTGCTGGTGCACAGGAAGGGATCAACCAGGGCCTTCCCTCCTCACCATCCTCTTATTGCTGTTGATTATCAAGTAAGTTTGGCTTTGGGAGAAGGAAATAGAAAGAGAATCCTGGATTAATCAGACAATTTTAGAGTCCCTAACAGATACTTAAATGCTGTGAGTTTGTTTTTTGAGGTAACAGCACTGGAACCCTGGTGGGATGGTGGTATTCTGCTTGTCTGTGTGTTAGTTCTTTGGGACACTGAGCTTCTGTTTTTGCTCCACACCCACAATGGCTGGAAGATCATGAAAGGAAAGAAGTCCTTTATGCCTAGGGCAGGCTTCAGTGGTTTACCTTGTCTGTCTGTTAGACACAAGGCTTTGTGATCTACTGGTCTGCCTCTTTCAGTGCAGTTAGTTTTCTAGAATCCTTGATTCCAAGCACCTGAGACAACCAGGGATGTCCTGAGGGATTATTAATCTGACCTCTTTTTCTGGAGACATAATCTGACCTCTTTTTCTGGTTGCTCTCAGACTTCTATTAAGAATTAGTTTTTTCAGGTTTTTCTAATGAATGAATGCTTTGCATCCACAGCTGACTGGACAGCCTGTTTTGATCGGTGGCACAATGGGCACCTGTAGCTATGTCCTAACTGGCACAGAGCAAGGCATGACTGAGACCTTTGGAACTACTTGCCATGGAGCTGTAAGTCAAGAAGTTATTTCAGGAGGGGGTTGGAATGGGACTGTCATCCAGAGAACAAAGGTGTTCAAGGGTCATCCAATGCGTGATTCATCTCTTGGTCATACAAGCAGAGAGTAGCCTTGCCAGTAGTCCCTGCCCAGGAGAACTGCAAGGTAGATGTCCTCTTTGTCCCTTACTGAGAAGTTTTGACTACTTCTGCAGGACTTCTAGGGGATACTGCTTTCTATAAGGCAGATGTTAGGATGAAGATGTGGAGAATGAGCTCCTTTTACCAGATTCTGATGTCTCTGAGCTAACGGGAGGGGTTAACTCTGCTGAGGCTGTCTACATAAAACTCCTCAGTAGTTACAAGGTATTTCCTCCTCTGTTATTCCTAGTGTGAGACAATGACTGAGGGAGAGAAGTATCTTCCAGTAAATTCCAAGTCCTGAACACTGCTTGGTTTGGGTAAAAAGACATTTGCACACTAGTATGTTACACACGTGGAACTTTCCTAGCCATCATACCAGAGGTGTGATTTTGCAGGAGCCCATGACCTGAAGTCCAGATTAATTTCCTGTATTGAGGTCTACTGTGCGCTGTGCTCTCAGTCATTCTGTGTTTGCTTATAATGTAATAATGTTTCTCTTTGGTAAGAAAGAGTTTTGTTTTTCCAAAGTGCTACAAAAAGTAGAACTAACAAAACTGTTGCCTAGGGTCGTGCACTGTCTCGAGCCAAATCTCGACGTAACTTGGACTTCCAGGATGTACTGGACAAGCTGGCTGACATGGGCATCGCCATCCGTGTTGCTTCTCCCAAACTGGTCATGGAAGAAGTGAGTTTAATGCTTTGTTATCTGAGAAGGAAAAAGGGTCTTGCTCCTTGGCTGAATGACCCTCCCTGACCTGATTGTTTGCAGTGCTAAGCAATTGCCAGTACTCTAAATATGAAACTTGTGTGATTTGTGATAGAGCTGTCAATTTTTTTTGAAAATAATGTGAAGTGTTCTCTATCCTAAAAGCATGCTGAAAGGGGAGATGCCTGATTGACAGGTTTTGGGGGTTATGTTTCTTGCTCTTCTGCCTGGTGATGGGGATGGTTGCTATCTTTGTGTGAGCATCTACGAAAGTAGTTATGTTTTATGGATTTTCTTCTTGAATGATGTTCTCCCTGCTTTAAATTTGCCTTACATGCAGCTTTCGCATAGATTAGTAGCAGCTTGAAAGATCCTCTTTTAAGATGAACTCCTATATTTGCTCAAGGAGAGAACTCTGAATGGTCAGAAAACCTTGAATATTATGACTTTCACTTCCTCAGCATTAACATGAGCATGCCTTTTCTGTTCACAACCTCACTCATAAAAGTGTGTTAATCATTTGGAACTGTACTTTCATGGGTATTGGGGTTATATGAACATGTTGATCACATTAAAGTCTCTGTTTAAGAGCACCTTCCTTGTGAGAATGCGGGCCAGAGGGGGGAGCTCTAGAGTTAAACCCTGATTGCTGTCACTAAGGAGCAGTGAAGATAAAATTTAAAAGGCTGTCTGTAAAGAAGAAGTTGAAGTCACTTTGTAGTAGATAATGAGGCATGACATTCTCACATGCTGGGGCACTGATATTCTGAAAAACTGAACTAAAATAGCTGATATTTTATCTGAAATATGATGAGAGCTTATTTGGAAAGCTAAGTGTCTTACTTATTTATAAGATTTCTTAGATATGTAAGGTGGCCAGATTCTCAGTATGTTCACCTACTTCTACACCCTCTATTTATTTATATGGTTATATTTTTGAAGACTGGATTTCAGAAGCCTGCATCTGACTTCCTGTGTCTATGGATTGTTTATAGTTTTGTCTTTTATTCTTTTTTTTCCCTCTCTAGGCACCAGAGTCTTACAAGAACGTGACTGATGTGGTTAACACCTGCCACGAAGCTGGCATCAGCAAGAAAGCCATTAAACTGAGACCTATTGCTGTTATAAAAGGCTAGGAACCGACAAGGCCTTACACAAAACTGACTAGAATGATCATCTTCCCACAACTCTTGGGCTCTGTAGGATGCTCAAATACCACATTCCTGTTCTGGACACAGTTAAAGATACACCTATTTTTAACCACTCCTAGCCATACTTCATGCCCCTCCTCCTTGTTATACGGCGTTCTTTTCTTGTGAGGACAGGGGAAAGAAATAAGTAAGTTTTGGTTTTTATATGCAGTCCCTCCTCCATTTCCCTGCTCAGGCAGGATTTCACACTTGCCTGAGTTGTCACTCTACTGCTGTGCTGCAACACCACCTCCATCAGTGAAGACGGGGTATGAACCAGACCTGCTGTCTCCACACCTGAGTGCCTGGAGCTCTTTCTGCATATCGATACTCTGATAGACAAGGTATTGCACTTGTGGGCAGGGGGAGGCTGCCCTGTTTGCAGGTACCTTTTTGCATAGCCCGTACTGTTGCATGTTTTTTGGCAATTGGGTGAGAAATCTGGAGTTGGGAGTGGTCTCCCACTCGAGTGGAGAGGGACTAGCCAGGCTTGAAGACACAATCTTACCCCTGCCTCTCCCATTTAACACAGCACCTGGTGTACTTGGCTCAGGACAAGTAGATACTCCACAGTCTTTTGGAAGAGCTGAGTAGAACTGAGTATGTTGCCTTGAGAGGTTTTGTTTGCCTAATAAAAGTTGTAACTTAGCAATTTAGAGATGTGCTAATCCAACATTTTAAAAAGCTCTAAGCATGTAAAAGTTGGGTTGGATAATGCTGCTCAGTGTGTCCCACAGCTCTGATTTAAAGGAGCCCAGTTTCAGGGTCAGGCCCAATACGATGGGACTTACAATATTTTCTTTTATCTTCATTGCCCAATGCTGGAGGGGAAGCTGACCATCCCCGCTGGATCATTTTGGGGATTACAATAAAATGGGAAGATGGACATGGCAGTTTATCTGTGTCATGTTTATTCTGCGTACTTGACATTTTAGCCATATACGAGATTGAAACGCATCGCGTTCTGTGTCTTCCTATGATGGATCTTGCAAAGGAATGTGCAGATGACAGAATTTTTGCAGGATACAAGGAAGGGCAGTGCAGAGCTGCTTTCCCAATTCGGTTATGATGGGAGTGTGATGGCTGTGACTCGTCCTCCTCGGCCGTGCTGAGCCCACCTCGCTGCACAGGGGACGGCGCCTGCCTGCAGGGGTAGATGCTGGCACAAGAGGGCAGCTGGAGGGAAATCACACCCCAGAGCAGGAGTGGAGCCTTGCCAAGGACTCGTGTAAGGGGAGCAGGCAGTGATTGATGGACTGCAGTGCCTTTTGATGAAACATGCCTTTAAGTTCAGGATCTTAGAAGGCGTAATGGGATTTCACTGTTGCAATCACCTTGTTCTTACTGGTTTCTTAGGTTCAAATACTGTTTGTGCAGGTTCAGAAGCAGCACGTGTACTTACAGTCACTGCTGTGAGTTCTTGTGGGTCTGACCTTACAGTTTCTTGTTTTCCCCTGCATTCTCCAGTGGAACAGCTCCAGATTGCCATTTCAGAGGTCTGAGACACACTTGCTGAATTAAAAACAAAAATCATTTCACCTAGAAATGTGAATTAGCCTCCAGTGACTGAAAGACAGATTGGTCTCGAATCTTCTGCAGAAGTGTATGTTCCATGCAGAAGTTTCTCTCTATAAATACTCCATCCTCTTTGATGTGGAATGTAAAGGAACCTTTAAAAAATTAAAATTTTAAAATAAGAAGCATTTCACAAACAGAGTTTGCCTTTCAACTTTTACCTATCCTTGCCATTAAGGGACAAATTTAAGATTTCAAAAGCGGAAATCACAAGTACCATGGAGGTGCTGTCATATGGATGGGATGTATGCCTTAAGTGCTCTGATCATCAGTGTTTATGCTTTAGCATTCAGGACTGCAAGAAGTGCTGTCAATTTTGGTTTCCTGTTGCAAAGCTAGTACTAGTTTTGGTCATACATTGTGCTGTATGGAGTAAAGTGCTGGTTTCCTAACCACCTAAAAAACATAAGGAAAAATGTAAGATGTCTCCCACCTCTTTGTTTGAACCGGCATTTTTTTTTCCAATTCAGCTCTCTTTTTTTCTACAAATAGGGCTGTCCAACTTTTTTTGTTCTGCCTTTTAAAAAATAAATTATAAAAAGTGTTACGTAGGGAAAGTGTGCAGTATTCAAATACAGGTGGATCTGCCAGGAGCATTTTGGCAATGCCGAAGAACCAGTGTGATTATTAAACCATCTCTGCTTCATGGATGATTTCTGAGAGCTCAGAAATATCTCTTAGTGATGCACTTCCTCCTGAAAAGACTGAAAAAGCCTTGGTGAAGGAGTGTTAGGGCCTTTTTTCCTGGGGATACCACAGTTAGGAGATCTGATCTGCATCTTGGAACTGCTGCCCACTTCTGTCCAACCACAGGCATTACCTTTTCCCTGCCTCAGTTTGGTTGATTCTGTCACCTGTGACCTGCAGCAGGAGGTGTGTTGGCTTGCACAGGATGTCTGCACTAAGTCTGCACTCCAGGGTTTGGTTGCCTTTGGGTGACTTTCAGAAAGCCCTCTGCTTGCACCCCAGGCTGGGGTGGGGTTTGTGGGGTGCAGTGCGAGGTGGAAGGGGCAGCCCTCAGCCCTGGGCTGGGTAAGCACCTGCTGTGCTCTCTGCTGTGGTGGATTTGCACTGTACCATACACCTCACTGGCTGGGAGCCTGCTGTCTGACGTTTCTCACCTAATCCCACATTTGTCACCGAAGTCTCAGGATTTCTCTTCCCTCTGCTTTGACTTTCCTCACCCTGCTTTAAGCGCAGCTCTGCACACACCGCTTCCTCCTACGCTGGTGGTCCCAGGCTGGTGTTCTGGCCCAAGAGGAACAAGTGATCTCTGACACATCTCTGGCATCCCCACTCTCTCCTCCATTCTCTTTTGTTCCTCTCAAACATAAACACACTTAGCTGGCCTCTTCTCCCTCAACCGCCCCAGTCTTCAAAGCGATCAGACAGAGCAATATCCCTCCTGC
Source organism: Dasyornis broadbenti (assembly GCA_013397935.1). NCBI lineage: Eukaryota > Metazoa > Chordata > Aves > Passeriformes > Dasyornithidae > Dasyornis > Dasyornis broadbenti. Next base: position 1,668,914 of record VZRN01001507.1, on the reverse strand, counting down.
AGCGTGTGCCAGCACGCTCCCTGCTTGCAGAAAAGCTTCAATGAAGCAGTAGGCCCTGCCTCTACCTGGCATTTGCTTTGCTCTCTTGAGCCCTGTCCTAGCCTGAGGGTTTTGATCACCAGCACTTCTGGTTTTCTGTCTGGAAAGATGGCAGTGGGAGGTGGACAGTGGAAAAGCAGCTTTGCAAGGCCAGGGCGATGCTGGGTACAGGTGCTTTGTCCCCTGCACCATGGGAGGACAAAGAGGATGATAACCTCCTGGCACTCACAAACACAAAAAACTGGTGTGGTTTCTGGTGGGTTTTTTGTTTGCAATATGTAGCAGGAGGGTGGGCATCATGCAGAGTGATGTGTGAGGTGGGAGAGCAGAGGGTACAGAAATGCCTCTGGTCTCCCTAGGCAGCTTGGTGCCCTCAGGCAACCAACCCTTCCCAGCCTGAGCTGCTGCTGCTGGCTCTCGTGGTGCTGAGCGTAGCACCCTTGTTCCCAGCCCCAGGAGGCTGTTTTGGGTCATGTTGTGTATATAAATTTAGAAACCAAAATAATCACAAGTCTTAATTGCAGAGATTGTGACCAGGAAAGGGAAATGGAATCATCTGCCAGCACTTAATTTAACATTTACTAGCTTAGTAAGAGACCCACAGGGGCTGGGCTGCCGTCACTTGCTAATGTGTTTGAGTCAGCCTAGTATTGGAGCCTATTCCAACAAATCACCTGGTTACCCAGCTCTTAGCTCTTAAAAATTCATGCTTTTAATCTTAAGAAAAACCAAACCAAACCAAAAATCTTGGTTGTTTTATTTTTGACTAACGCTTGTTATTGTGGTGCTTTAAATTTGTGTCATTCACAGACAAGTTACCAACCTTTAAAATCATACATAGGCCGATGAATTCCTCCACTGTTTCCCTGCCAAATGTTTAACCAGTTCTTGGATGAGGAAAAAAAAGGTATAATTGTAAATTATTCTTTCCCTAGAAGGTATTCATACTGTAGCTGTTGCTAAAGGGATTTTCTCCACCTTTCATACGAGTGTTTTTGTCAGGCAGATACAGAAAGGACCACAACAAGCACTTTCTTCTCCATTTTGAGTATCTGTGTATTGAGTCTAACCCAGAAAGGACTTTGTCCATCTTCTTCCTGCCACAAGTTGTGCGTGGCTGCAGGGCTGGAGCCTTTTTGTGGTGGGAGAACTGAGCCCTGCACAGGAGGAGAAAATTCCATGCAGGGAGCCCTCTTTGCCCAGTCCAGGATGTAGGGCTGTGCTGGCAGGCGGGCACGTTCGGGTGCTCTCCTACCCCAGCAGCCCCCGTGGGCACTTCCATGGCACAGAATCCCTCTCCAGCGAGGGGCTCAGGGGGCTGCAGTGCCCACAGGGCAGCTGTCAGGCCTCAGGGCTGAGCAGGGAGGGAGAACCCTGCTCACAGGCATGGGCTGTGCCCGGAGCTATGCACTGCTCTGGAGAGGACTTGTCCCTGCTGTCCCCCACCTCAGTCCCAGAGCTGTGGGATGACCTGGGCAAGGCCTTCCCAAATCCCATTAGGTCAGTTGAGGAGGCTGCTGGCTGCTCTTCCTGCCAGACCCCTCGAGCTCTTCCATTAATGGTCAGTGGATGAGGCAGAAGTTTTATCTCGATAGAGAAACATGAAGCCTTGTTTTTGCCAATATTCATTTCCTTGTCTTTCGGGCAGAAATTCCAACAATTTGATGATTATCAATAGCAGCCAAGAACACCACTGCTGTCTCCTTTCCCCCTGCTTCTCTGGCAGAAAGTGAATCCTCAGTCACAGACTGGTCCTGGAAAGAGAAGTTCCGTTTAAGGCTCAGACATTCAAGTATACCACAGACTTGTCCAACCTGTACCAAGTCACTTCATCTTCCTATGTTTTGGTGTCCTATCTGCAAATGGGAATAAAAATCACTTCCTTTAATCTCACTCTTTTTTGGTCTTTCCTATTTAAATACGAATCTGTGATTCAGGGACCAGATCCTTCTGCACCTAGAGTGCTGCTGCTTATAGCAGTATCTCTCTGTGGAGCATGGCCTCGGCTGTCCCATGCTCTGTGTGTGCTATCTTCTCCTGAGGCTTCAGTGCTGCTGGAGGGATGGGTTCATTGCTGTCACAATCTAAACTGGAATAGGAGACGGTGTAAGCTGTTCAGAGTTTCAAGTAGTCACTGCAAAATTTAGAGTAACTTTTTCAGTCTTCTGGCTAGGACACAGAGCCTCTGAGCCGGACCCTCATCTTGAGTTCAGTGTTAGTGAGTGCCTAAATTCCTCTGTGCTCATGTGAAGTCCTGAACATGCCACCTTGCTTTTGCCGTCTTTGTGTTCTAAGGGACAGAAGCTGAGAGAGCATCAGGTTTCTCACTCAGGGTGGACCTGAGTGAGGACACTCAGGAAGGAAAGGGACAGTGTTAGACTGATACTTTCGGTCAGGAGATATTCAGCAATGCCTGTCAGCACGTGGGGTTTCATTTCACTTCACACTTCACAGTCCTACCTGAAGAACTTATAAAATCTGATGATCAAACCTAAATACTGCATGTCAGGGAAGAAAACGTTTAAGGGAGGCCTTTGGTTCCAAACAAAGCCCTTATGCATCAACCAGAAATTATTTTGTTCTTCAGCCCCTCGTGTTTGCCATGGAAAAAAGCCATTAGTACTGGGCCATAAGAAGTGAAGAGCCTCGAGCCTCCAGCCCTGAGTCAGGGCCTGAGTGAATCTCCCCAGCAGCAGGGCCTCTCGTGGCAGTGTCCCCTCAGCTCTGCCTCTGCCACCTGCATCCACCATCCTCTCCAGACTCCATGGCACCCCCAGGGATGAAAGACTGGATTCACGCGGGTTTGTGTTCAACCTACCTTTCACAGAGCCTGGTGGACCCATCTCCCCCCTTCCCCATCTTTGGTGACTCAGCCAAAGAATTTTAATCTCCATGGTCTCCCCGTAGTCGTAAAATATAAAACCAATGGAGTTGGGCTTTTTTATCCCGAAGCCATGAAACTGTTGTCAGAAGAAATTGATACACACTAGTGAGGGGAACAAAGTGCTGCTGGGGAGGATTTGACTCAAGACAGCACTTCAAATGGAAATTTCCCTGTTTGAAGTGGATATGTCCTTCATCCCCACACCTTTTATTTCTGTTCTGCTGCAGGAGCGAGGGAGGGTCAGCTCCCGCTCTGGCTCTTGTCTGCAGAAGGTTCCCAACACCTGGCTGGGAGTGTCCTGACTGCTCAGGGAGCCCTGGGGAAATGGGTACTGGGGGTGAAGGGGCTCCTCACCTCAGCCCCTGCCCTGCTGCCCCAGGGCTGCCAGCTGGGAGCTCTCCACACTTGACTGGGGCACGGGGGTCTGTCCACATAAACACTGAGCCTATCCCAGGCATTTCAGATCAAATCACAGGGTCTTTCCCTTCCCTCAAAGACATCTGGAGCCTAAAGGAAATAGATCAAACATGTAAATTTGAACTGAGATTAATTATACAATTGTAACTGGAGGGGGAAGGAAAAAAAAAAGCCATTAAGGTTTGTCTGCATTAACTATGCCTGGAGGGGGTGTTTCTTTGTCTTTGCATGTGATGATACTCCATGAGATACCAGGTCTGGTTCCACCAGATCTCTGGAAAAGCCTTAGAGGCTTCAGGAGACTCTGCGAATGTGTTTCAGCAGGAGGCAGACAAGGAGAAGGGAAGTGTCGGCATCACCTCCTCAGAGCACTGGAGGAGCCTTTGTTGAGTGGCTGGAGGCTACTGCTCAGCTCCCCGATTTCAAACAAGTATAATTATCACTTGGATAGGGTTCAGGACACAGAGGGAGCTGCCAGATCTTTCATGAGGAGGTTTGTCCCACTGAATCTAGGATTTAAAAAAATCAGGTAAGAAGAATATAATTTAACCATGTAAGTGTTGTCTCACATCCATAATATTCCAGGTGGAATATACTCCTTGTTCTGTCTGGCAGCCTGGTTTATACACCCTTTCCCTTCGGAGCATTTGTGTTGTAATATTTTTATATAATACCTGGCTGAAATGAAAAGGCACTGGAAATTTCTGTATAAAACCTATTCTCCAAAGAGCTCCATCCCAATGAGTCTCATTAAAAATCAGAATGTGATCTTCCAGGAATCACAGCAACTCTTCAAACCTTTTGAATATTTTTTACCCTGCCCTACAAACTCCCTTTTCTTAAACCTCTCCAAGTAAATTCTAAGTGAGTCCAATGAATTTCCATTTACACATATCATGGTGTGAATGTCTTAAGCCTTCATATCTGCCAAGTCACTTTCCTAATTTTTGCAGTGAAGTCACCATCAAAATTTGAGCATACGTTTGTGAACTTTGTTCTCAGTAGTAAAAGTTAGGGCTAGCTGAAAAAAGGGAGTGCTTGCACAAAAAAACCCCAAAATCTGCCTCTGTTTTTCACAAGATTTCCAATTATATTCTTTCAAACTTAATATGGCCTCATTTACAGATTTACAGAATAAAATTTTTCTTATCTCTAAAACTTACTTCAGGTATAAAATAAAATACTTCCTCCTGATGATTCCTGGACACAGGTTGCTGCTGCCATGGTCACACCTGAGTCACAGGTTACACCAGGCAGTGGTACCAGAGGATAGCTGCCCCACTCTCCAAACCTCGGTAAAGTAAAGCCTTACTTTATTTGCAATTAAGAACCATGTAGGAAACTCACCAGTGGCTTTCCTAGAGGCGCCGTTCTTACCCCGTGCTTCAGCCATGGAAAGTCTGGCCAGAGACCCTACTTTAGACTTTGTTCTTGGGAAAAAAATAATCCTGAGACTGTGAACATGCTCTTAGTGCCACCTTCCCAGTAAGCCTGTGGGGATGAAACCTTGGGATCCTTTTCCAACATGTCAATAGGTGTCTCCTCTAACTCAACATAAACTCTTTCCAACCATTCCTGTTCAGCTTTTCTCTGCACAATGCCACACTGGCTGTGCTGCTCTCACCTGATCCTCACTCTGCATGACCCTCTCCTGCCAGACAGCTTCTGACACCCACATACACAATAACTTTATTAAGTTTTGTGGTGATTATTGTGAGGAAATGACCTAAACTGTGACTTTTTCACCAAAGATGCAAATGTGCAATGTATGATGTACATATGCGTCATATGCAGAGCCAACTAATTTCATTCATCTCTGAAGGCACTGACCACTCTTACTACAGAGCAATTCAGCTGTTTCATGGTGGTGGCATTGCTGCTGTTTTGTCTTTTCAAAACAAGCTCTCCCAACACATGCAGCTCCAACTTGGAGCCCTCAAGAAACTTGCTTTTAGTAAAAATCGAACCAGCTGCTAACTGAATGAGCTTCTCAGACAGGATTATATAAACACCATTTAATAACCTTATGCTTTATGGGCTTGTTAATGTAAATGGAAATTTTAAAGCTTTCGTAGTGCTGCAAAAAGCAAAGCTATGGAGCACGCTGCACATCAACAGAGGCAGATTCCTTGCATTTGTACTGCTTGTCATGCTGACAGCTTTGATCTGTCCTAACAGGGCTCTCAGGATCTACACCACTGCTTGCAATGGGGCATTGCCCCTGCACACCGGGGCTGCAGCATGACCCAGGTGTGTTGGGAGCAAACTGCTGGGGCTGGGGGGCTGAGGATGGAAAGAGTGGAACAGGGCAAGGCTTTTCATGGCTTTTTGCCTGGCTTCAGCAAAGGTCTGCATTACTCAGCAGTGGGATGCTTATGGCAAGGAGGATGCCACTGACATTGCCATCAAGACAGACTGGCAGAGAGATTTCTTTGTCCCTGCCACCTTCACTATAACTGTAACATAAGGGAATAGGATAGAGTAGAGTAGAGTAGAGTAGAGTAGAGAAGAACAGAGTAGAGCAGAATAG
>VZRN01001507.1:1650486-1660552 GCA_013397935.1 Dasyornis broadbenti | reverse complement strand
GTGTGTCTGTGTGTGTGCGTGTGGACATTCCCTGCTCGTTTATTCCAGTGAGATAAATTGATCCTGATTGCTTTACTGTCTGAACATGATTTTTCTATAGTGCCTCCTGGTTTTCTTTGGCCACATTATTGACCCTGGGTAATATAACATGAAAGGATTGTTGGATGGGCTTTTACAAAGAAATCAGCTAAATGGCTGTTAGAGGATTAAAAGCAATAGCATGGCTGGGATAACACATCTTTAAAATGCTGATAATATCAAGAAGCAAATGTATTTGTAATTTAATGGCAGGAGAGGGAAGACTTCAGATGTCTGTTTTTTACAGATTTGACAGAAAGATTAAAGAGTCTGCTCTTGGTGTGCAAGAGCTGGATAAAGCTGTAGCAGGGTTGCCTACAGACAGCAGCAGTCACTTTTCTTGTAAATAGTAATTGTCCCACGCGAAGAGAATTCTTCTGGTCAACATTTTTATTAAAACTTTAATTTTCAAGGTGACAAGTTGGATCATTGTCTGCTTTAAAAGTCTGATAATGATACACTTTAGAGTGTGTAATGATACACTTTCAGAAAAAAACCTTTGTCTAGACAGAAACAGCTTAAGAAAGCTTTTGAAACGTGTCATTCACTTTAAAACCTTTGCTGATGCCTGCACAGAAGCACTGATCCTTATTTGGGAAACTTTGTTTTCTACTTCCTTGTGCTAAAATTGTCCGAGAGCTTTGTGTAACAAGAGGAACGGTGAGAAATAAAAATGTACAACTTTCCTCAGGAGAGTGGTTCACTCTGTGACAGATTTTTCCCACAGAAAGAATTTCCTTTTCATCCAGAAATTAACTTTTTTATAAAATTAAATTAAAATACATGTGGCATTCTGGGTTTTGCATCTCCATCATTGAGGTTGGATTGGGAGGTATTTTAAGGACATCTCCAGAGCTGTTAAAGATGTACAGTCTAAAATAAAAGCAGCTAGGCACCCTAGTGCAGTGACAGCCAAGCACAGGCCCAGGGAGGGATGCTTTCCATACTCCATTAGTTGGGAACATCAAGGAACGTTCCACATGAGAGATGAAAGGGGGCAGAGTCACAGCCTAGTGCCCCTCTCCAGCCAGCTGCTCACGGAGAAGGTGCCACGCTGCACCATCTCTCCAAGGTCTGGGAATCAGAGCACCGAGGCCCCCGGATAGATCTCTGTAGGGGTCAGACCTCTGTGATAGCAATCTGACCTAAAAATTGATTTGTGGCATTATCTGACGTGTCCTGCCCAGAAAGTAATGGTCATTCTGGCAATTTTTATTTGTAGGGGTTTGGTTTGATTTGGCTATTTATTGTCATGATGTGTACATTGACTGCTTTTCATCTTCAGAGTGCTTTCCAAACAAGTATGTTTCACAGCATTGGCCTCTGGTACTCTGAGGGGGTGTATGCTTTTTATAGATTACAAAGATTTAATCTCTGCTTTGAGGGAGAAATGCAATTCAGGCTTGCTCACAGAATTACCAGCAGCAATACCACATTTCCAGACATCTCAAAACTGAGTCAAAGAGAGACACAGGTTGAATCTCTTGCCAGAGAAGCAGAAAAGAAAGAAGAAAAGCCAAGAAACGATGGAACCGAATCAGACGTTTGGACCTCCACCTTGCTGTGCTCTTCTTTCTTTGGGTGAGAAACACAAACACTGCAGAGCCAGAAATGAGTGCATTGGCTCTGGAGTGAACTGTCCAGGTAACTAAACCTCTATTTTCGAGTCTAGGAAACAGCCTCTGCAAAAGTAGCAGCCCTTAGAAAAACAAAAGTCGTTAGAAAATGGAGCTGGCTCCCATATACAGAGTGAAGAACAACACCTGTGACGGCCATGGACAGAGTAACTAAAAAGGTACAAATGTTGAGAACAGTCTTTTAGAAAGCAGCAGAGTATTTTTATACCAAATAATTTTTATTAGATGCCCACAAAACAGACCTGCTTCTTATCTACATTTTAAAATCTAGATAAAAAATTTAGTTACATAGGTGGCGGTTCATATTTACTTCCTTTTCATTTTCTCTACTTTTTCCTGAAAATTTATTACTCCTGCAACCAGAGCTGTCCTGTTTGTTATCAATTACAAGTGACAAAGACAAAGCCAGGATTAATTACATTTTTACTTAAAAGAAATTTATGGACACATTTTGAGGTATTTGATCAGTATTTGCTCTTATTTATACATGAGCATTTTTTCAGGTGTTCAATCAGCATGATATGAGGAAAGACAAAAAGATACAAAACCATTTCATCAACATAAGGGCAAAAAAGCAAAAGTTTGCAAGGTGTGTGGAAAGTGGGTGGGTAAGAAGTTTATCCCATATACAGAGTGGGATTTAAGCACGTAGCTAAATGTTATTTAAATCTGGGCTTGGAGAAAGGCAGATTTTAGAGCAAATTGGAGAAAAAAAAATCTCATTTTAAGCAGATTCAATCCAAATTAAAGGTGTTTTTTGAAGTATGAATTTTAAAAGCGGAATCCTTTGAAAAAGTAATACAATATCCTAAACAAAAGGAGAAATACTTGCATTTTCTTGCAGATGCAAACTGATATATTCAACATTTCCCTCTTTGTACACACTAGTGTCTAACCACTAAAGGTTATATTTCTAAGCATATCGTTTCTGACCTGCCAAAAAGACACAATCAAGACTATTTTGTCCATGAACTCAGATTTCAGAAAAGCAGGAAAAAGGCTGGCAGCACTTTTTCATTATCTTGAGTGAAGTTTTGCTTTTGAAGGCGCAGTTTTACAGAACTCTGTTTCCCTCTTCCTAGCATTGACTGGAATGAAACTGTCCGGCTTTATTTCCCTGAAAATTATCCTTAGAATAATCACCAAATAGCCAGTGTCCAATGTATGAGCTGTTTCTTTCACTTTAGAAGATGCTGTAAAAGAAATTAATTTCCAAATAGAACCTTGTCTTTATTTGAAAATTTGTAGTTTCACAAACAGAAGCATTTCTGTGAGTTTTCTGAAACATTTAGGGAAAGACAATTTATCTAAACCTTACCTTCCCCAGTGTTTGCAATGCAGTGCATCTCAGGTTAGCAGTCAGGAAAAACAGACAAAAAGACTTACTGGACAAAGCAGGAGAAAGGGGAGGGGAATCTCCTGAAATGGATTTATCTGGTTTTACTGTCTTGAGTGAAAGGCAAAAGAAAATAGAACAGAATAAAAGCTGAATGAAAAGTAGAATCCAAATGTTGCTTCAGTTTAACAGTCCAAAGGAAGCTTAGTAACACAGCTGCAGCAACCCGAGGGGTATCTCTTTGCTTACAAATCAGGTTTAAGTTTCATACAGTAAACATTTAAAGTCCTTTGACAGATTGAAAATACCCTTTCCCCCCCCATGCGTTTTTCCTTTCCTCGATATTAATTTTCATCTGTAGAAAAGTCCCGGGGGTGTTAAATTGTTTTTCAGCCAAACTCGAAGCTTTCTGTCTGCAGAGAGGAGACCTAGCTGCCCATCTCCTCAAATTCGCTGTAGGGGGATGATGCTGAAGAAGTTTTAGACTCTCCATCGCTGTTGCACTCCCGCAGGGAAGCTGGACTGGGAGCTCCCGGGAGCTCCTTGGCGGAGAGCGTTCCCTCCCTGTCAGAGCCTAAGGGCTGGCAGTCCAGCAAGCCCTGCAGGTGTTTGATGTAGCTTATTGCAGCTCTCAGGGTCTCCACTTTGCTGAGGCGCTTGTCAGCGAATTCCTTGGGCAGGTGCTCCCTGAGGCGCGTGTAGCCCTCGTTCACGCAGCGCACCCGCTGCCGCTCCCTCTCGTTCCTCTTCCTGATGAAGGCAGGCTCCAAGGAACAGTCATAGATGCCCAGGTAGCCAGGAAATGGGATGTAGGAGATGCCACCTGTGTGCCCACTGTGGGCTTGCTCCCAGTAAGATGGGTCCAGAGGGAAGGCAACCCCGAAGGGCTCTCTCAGAGGTACCCCATGGGGGTGCATGTGGCTGTTAGCCAGGGACAGAGCTCCTGGAAATGCAATCCTCTTCAACAGTTTATCATGGTCTTTATTGCTGTCCATGCTTCTTTTTTTCCTCACCAGTGGAGTGTTAGTTCCTGAATCTGGCTTCCAAGGTATTAATCCAACATTTGGATAGGTACTCTGCCCCACAGGCTGCGGTTTCCTCCTGTGGTGTGTAAAAACTCAGATCTCAAAGCAGGCTAACAACTCATGAGGTCCACACTGTACCTGGAAAGCCTTGTTTTTATAGGTGTAGGATGCCAGTTGACGTACAGACAGGTTTTGAAGACCATCACTCCACAATTTAAACCCTTCCTTTCCTGTGATCTTCATATTTCAAAAGATAATAAGAGGTTCCTGTGTATTCCTTTTCTCTCCACTTGAAATTATGACCATAAGACTTAATGCCAAACATAAATAATCTTCCAGGCTCTAAACACTTCTCATGTATTGTAATCCATTATATCGTTTGATATAATTGTCTCCAAAAGATGGGTAATTTGCAAAGTTTACAAGGATCTTCAAAGTTTTGGCAGAACTCCTCACTTTCAGGAACCAAGGATCTTCTGTCATCTGAAAACTACCCAAAGGCTTTTCACAATGAAAACCAAAAGACAACTGCAAGCTTTGTTGTTTCGGCTGCTCTGGTCTAACTGAACCAGCTCACAAGCAGTTTGCAAAACTTATATGGCATAGCTGTAGCTTTCTGGGGAAGCTGAGACATCTTCAAAGCAAAGAGTGCTCTCTTGTGGTTGCAAGTCATGTCAGATCAAGAATGTACTGTGTGCAAGCATAAGAGGAAAACTTCTTTCTTTGCCCTAAGAGAGGTTTTCTCAAGAAATGTGAGTTTCACAAGCTGAACTTCATTTGCATTTTCAGAAAGTTTTCAGTGTTTTGTGTGTTTCTGCTCATTGTAGGGATGTTCTGTTCATCACTAGGAGCACCTGCCTCAGATAAACAAATACAAAGGTGAAGCCCTGATAGCCCCATGTGTAGCTATTACTAGAAGTTTACAAAGAAATTGGCTTACCTGATGGACCCTGCACACTGCTTCAATGGGGGAGCTGAAAACCCCTCTTGACCGTGCCAGGTCTGTGCTCTGTCCTCCAGTTTGTCTGCAGCTTGCCAAAGGAAAGATATTCCTCTGAGATACCCTGCTATGTTAGGATCTTCTGCAGCAACTTGACAGTCTTTGACTTTTCCCACGATGTTTTGTTCAAAAGCTCCACAGTTACAATGTTTAGTTGAAATCACATTTTCACAGTTAACTGAATTTCCTTTTTTTGGCCACCATCAGTTTGGGGAGTTGAAAGTTTGGTCTGGGAGAGCTGTGGGAAGGGACAGATATGAAAAGGTACAGGTATGTAGGCTCTATTAAAACTGTTCTTTTGCTCAAAGTGAAAGTTTCCGCCCTGTTCAGTGTTTCATGCCAAACTGCCTCAGAAGTGTGAGTAACTGAAACAACATTCTTCACTCTGAGAAACACATCTATGTCTCTGCTGAGTTAGAAACTAGCAGCAGTGATGTGAGTAGCATGCATTTTCGAGTCAGCCTTTGTGTCTCTGCTGGCCTATTCTGCAGCTTCAAAAAAACAATGGGAATCTTCAAAGTATGATGAACGTACAGGCAGACCATCCCAGACATGAGTGAGAACAATATTGGACTTTGGTTTATGTTAGGGTTAGAATCAACACCAAAATCACTCAAATCCAGAGCAAAATTTACCAGGGAATGCCCATGGTATGTACAGCTCATTTCAGATCAAATAAGTGAGAGTCTTTCTGCCTTTTAAAAAATCTTTGGGAACAGTTGATCAGGATGGATTTTTCAATGTCACTAGAATGCTAAACACCATTGTCCAGAAATGTTTTCAGAAACGAATGCTTAAAGGAAAACAACTCCTTCACTAGAGCACTCGGGTAGGCCAGGACTTCCAGTTCTCTTAAAATAAAGAGGATGTTGACCTCTGAGCAATACCTGAAGTAGGAAAAGGCCATTTGATCTGTGTTATCATTAGATTTAAAACGCCGCTCTCTGGCAGTATTCCTGTGAGGAGATGGAAGCATGCCCCTTGGGGGGCTCAGCTGCCAGATCATTTCACAGCTCTCCACGACCTTGCCAGCAGGCTGGCCATGTTCAAAAGGCAGGGTCACGTTTCAGTTCTCTCAAGCAAATACACCGTGCCCTGCTACCAGACCTCTTTTCTATGTTTACTGTAAATGCAGGCCACCAGCGCTTCCCAGAGTGTCAGAATTGCACCTGTGCTAAAGACATCTGCTCTTCTGACAGAAAAATCCACACTGCTAATCCTTTAGAGAAATACATGATGAAAAATTACAGGTAAATGTTAATTGTTGACCTGAATTATTGAAGCTAATCTCATAACAAACGGACTCTGAAGTCTGAATTTGTTTGTGTGCAAGAGAAATAAGAAAATATGCCACAGGCTTTTGATGAATGTGGTATCTTGTTGACAATCTAATGTCACTTGTTTGGAAAGGGATTTGCCCCTGGGCAGAGAGCCAGAGCAAGGCCAACACATCTTATATCCCACTGCAGCTCCTTGTTGAGAGCATGGGCAAGATTAAAGAAATTTATTGTTCCCGTACTGACTTCAACATGTCTGCACATGCAGACACAGTGAAAGTAGCAGGACTGGACCACCAAAGGGAAAGGCTAATACACACTCTTTTCAATTTTAAGAGTAGGTTAAGACTACATGGATAATGTTCCTCTTTTAAAATAAGCCTTTGATCTTCTTTCTTACGCTGTGTCTCCAATTAAGTCCCTTCACACCTTTGTCTGGATGAAGCTTGGACTCCAGAACGCAATATCTGCCATGCTGATACAAAGCAGATGGCCTGGTTGGCTTTCCAGGTGGTACAAATCAGGTGTTCACTGCTCTACAATGGCAGAGGTCGTGCTCTTTACACATATATTGTGTGTTTAAGTTTGGTTTAGGTTTTTGGGTTTGGGCTTTGTTGTTGTTTTGTTTTGTTTGTAAATACAAAGTGTAAATGGGGATGCTGGGAGCTTCCTTATACACTCCATCATCTGTGGCATTCAAACAGGTTCCCTTCCTTTTCTCTTTTACTTAACTATAAGCACTTAATTACCCAGCCAGAACAAATAGAAAATATTCCTGACATATCTAAAAATAAGATATTAAGGCATCTTCCTTCCAGATATAAACTGGTTGTGGTTTTAATTGCACATATCTAACACAATATCTGTAAAAATGTAATCTTTGTACAAAAGAACCCTCACCATGTTCCCACTCCAAGCATCACCCAACTATTCACATTACACAGTGACTTGAATTACTTTGAATTACTCAAAGAAACAGACTGTCCTTGACCCTGTGTTCCTCTGTGTCTGAAAAGAAAGTCATCGGTGGAAATACTGTAGTAGAAACACAAGAGTCAGCTGAACACATGCAAGTCCACTAATTTCCCAACAGAAGATATCTCAACTGTTTTATCTGCGAACACATTACTGAGAAGGAAGAAGAAAATACACTGGGAGTTTAAAAAGAAACTCTCACAACTCTGTGCATTTCTTTAACTGAAACTCTCATAATATTGTGTATTTCTCATATTTTACTGTGCTGTAATTATGCCGAATTCTAGTATCTATTATACATATCATAGGTTGTCTAGCCTGCTGCAAGTTATTAACAGATATAAAAATATCTAATTAACAGATTCTCTTGTTAACTGCTCTCACAGAACTAGAGTGATAACTTCATTTGAGACTGAGGTACAGGAATACAGGATTGAGTAGGTTTGTGTCTCTCTTGTCCTAACCTTAGGTCATCTCTTTCCAACCCTACAGCTAGAAGTGAAAGCTGAACATAGACTCCCTAGGCTTCATACAGTGACCATCACCAAAATACGGGCCTGCAAAGTGCTGACGGGTGAGGTGATAAAAAATTTGGATTTTTGATGGTAAAAATTGCTTTTTGCATAATCTTCATTCCGGTGTTATTCTGCTTGGTCTGAGAAAGAACCCAAGGGCAGGTTTGCAACAGCAGAAGAGAACTGATTGTACCGAGACATGGGTATGGTCCAGAAGGGACTTGGGCTCATGCTGCAGGGAAGGACTGAAGCATGCTTACTGCATCTCTTTCCCCTGTGGTTTCAGAGTCTCCCTTATCTTTCCCTATGTCTCCAGGATCTGAAGACGACTTGAAAAATAGCTCAGCAATTTGTTCCTCATGCAGCAAGCACCACTATAAATGTCAATAAACCAAGCTTTCAGAAGACATAGCGCAGTTGTCTTATCAAAACACTTCACATATAATAAAAGTGTTTGGTATATAACAAAGATATCTTCCCTTGCAGAAGAAACAGTTCCCAAATGTGTTTTATCACACTACCTTGGGCATGCAGTGCACATCTCTGTAGACACAGATCAATTTCTCATTCAGTGACACCTCATATTATCACTGGCTTCCTTTGATAGCTGTGCTTTAAACTGGTAGTTAAGATATCACCAGTTCAAGGGAGTAAAGTGACTACAAAAAAAGCTGGAATCTCAGAGGACTCATGCTTGACAGAAGGAAAAATATACTCTTATCTACGTATGACTACATCCAATCTGGCTCATAGGCTCAAAGTATTACTTTCAGCTCAGACAGTTGAAATAATGCAAGGATTTCAGAGTCAGGGCAGTTCTGCTGTAGAATTACAGTATCATAATTGGAATTAAGACAAGCTGAGGGCTTGGGATAACCCAGCATTTCAGGACAAAACTGAGATGTACTGAGTGTGACCGTGACAGTTTAAGGATGAGAACTGAAAATAGAAGGTCTCCTGTCATGTCCTATGTATTAGGGAATGCAAAGCACAGAGAGAGACTTTTGGGCTTGTAGTCATTGGCTGTAGTTTCTAAGAAAGATATGAAGTATCAGCACGAATATGTGGTACTACACACACACAAAAATGAAGCACACATAAAGCCCCCACCACAAGATTAGCTGTCAATAAAAACCTGATGAACTGGTGTATTCTTTCTTGACTTGCTGAAATAATGTTTGTGGGCCAATTCAGATAGTCAGTTATGGTTAGGGTAAGGATTATTTGGTGTCATGGAGGAGAGGCTATGGGATATGAGGCAAACTAAATAAGGTCATTCTTTTGGTCACGAATGACAGAGGCCTGGATTGACTTTGCCTAAATGTACTCCTTTAAGTGTTACATGTTTAGACAAAAACCATTACACAGGTCCCAGTTACAGGCCATAGACACAGAAAGGCAGCTCCAAAGGGAATTCTTCTCACACATCTCGGACACCTACTTCAGGATGGGATAGAGCACTCTCTGCAGCAAACTATTTCTCTCCTTCAGTTACAGAGAGAGCCAGTGTATACAAGGTGTTTAACTTTCTGACAATTAAAGCCAAAGGAGGAGAGTATATTTCCACCTCTGGAAGAACCGATAGGTTTATACTGAACTAAAATGACCTCTATATTTACCCTCTTTAGATCATGGAATGATCCTTACAGATCCTACATTTAGATTCTTTAGATCAAAAGAGAGCAGACAGAAAAATACTTCGAATTTCCTCCTGTGCAGACATCCTGTTGGGGGATGGCTCATTTAATGAGGCGTCACTTAAATGTCAGGCACAAGCAAATTACCAAACCCCATTACAGTGTTTCAGGAAACAGCTGTTCACCCCGGCACTGAAGGAACGTGGTGATTGATTTGAGCAGCCTATATGATGGGCATCCACGTGTCGCAGGCGAAAGCGAGCTACAGAACTGCTAGCACACATCAGGAGATTCCTTTGCAATGCCACCTTCGCCAGAAATGCACATACGGTCAATCATAATTGAACGACGATGTCCAGAAGGCAGCTGGGCGTGTACGGGGGGACACAAAACGCAGCCTTCTAATGACAGCAGACAGGAGGGTGCGATGAGAAAGCAGTGCGATAGCTGGGAATATTGCGTGGGAATATTGTGTGGGTAAACCATCGCCAGCCTCGCACCCTCCCGCAGGAGGCGGCAAGGGAGCTCTGGGGCAGGGGTTCGGGGCCGGGCGCTGGCGCGGGGCGGGCGGAGAGCGGCCGAGCCC
>VZRN01001507.1:1464652-1650303 GCA_013397935.1 Dasyornis broadbenti | reverse complement strand
ATGCGGCTGCGGGCGCCCCGCCGCCGGGCCCCATGCACCCCAGGTGAGCGCGCCGGGGCACCGGGCGGGGCCGCGGGGGCACCCCGGCCGACGGGACGAGCAGGGGAGGGAGTCCCTCAAGCGTTCGGCGCCTCTCGCAGGCTCCGGGGCGAGGGTGTTGGTTCCCTCTCGGACATCGCCATCCTCAGCAGCCGCTTGGGCCGGGGGGATATGCCCTGCCGCTTCGGGCAGCCGGAGCCCTCGGCCCCGGCCCTGCGGAGCCGTCGCTGGCGGCAGGTGGGGCGCCCGGCAGGGGTGGGAGAGTGCGTGGTCTGAAGGGTGGGCACAGCCGAGGTGCAAATCGGCGAGTCCGTGCGGCTCAGCCCTCCGGGTGTCAGGTGGGCTGCGAGGAGCTGGGAGTGGACTCGATGTTCCTTACGGGCGCCTTCCAAGCTGAGATACTGTGCTGTTAACTTGGCGTGAGTTTGGTGCATTCGGCCGTTTTTACTGCATGAGAGGTGCCTTTCCTGACCGGAGTGGCAGCCCAAGCTCCAGCTCTCCATCAGCACTGCAGCGCTTGGGCCTGCTGCTCGCCAAGGCCATGTGGGAGGCCTGGGTCGGCCTGGAGGATGTTGCGTGTGTAGCTGCTATGGGGCCAGCTGGTCTGGCTGGCCCGAAGAACTGCTGGCCAGACCTAGTGTATGGGTAGGAGGGCCAGGGTGGGCACAGCATAGGTCAGGCAGGGCTTGCAAAGTTGTGACTATTGTGAGTAGACCGTGTCACCTTGGTGTCCCCATCCCTGTAGACCGTTTTGGGCTGCGTGTGCAGCTTGAGACCCCAAAGGCCATTTGCTCCCAGCTGACATGGTTTCTACCAAGGCTGAGGGTTTAGGGTGTTGGGTGGTTCCTGCAGCTACTCCTGTGGTGTGTCCGCTTGAGTCGTGTGGGCACTCAGGAACCACCAGTTGATCTAAAATAATATCGTGCATCGTGCCAGTTTTTAATGTGATGGGAGCATGTAGAACTAGACTGAGACAGTCTGTTAAAACTGTATGTACTGTGACTGTTCTGCAGTGGTAACTCTTGTCACTATTGGCCTAGTTCAAACTGATGGTGAGTTAGAGGTTTTGTGTCCATTACCGGTTTGAATACCAGATCAGAAGGATCTGCAGAGTTTGGTTTTTGAATGTGGATATGGTGTCCAGAAGTCATGAAATATAAATCAGGTGCTGTTGTTTGAGTGTCTGTGTCATTCAGCTTGTAAATGGATCTGTGTTCACAACAGTTTAATCACAATGGCATTTACTACTGGGAGTAAGACTTTGTTTTCTGGATGGCAAGGAAAAAGCTATGGTCTGTTTTGTCTTTCTGTACTGTTTTTTAATCCTGATTATTGCTATCTAATATGATCAATATGTATTGATCGTGATGTGATGACAGTGTGAGTGGCTGATGTGTTTTATGCTTAGCTTTTTAAGGCAGGGTTTTTATATGCCAATATCAGATTTTGAGTTTGTTTGCTCAACCCTTCCTCTCCACAATACAGTCAGTAATCAGGAATGCTCTTGCATCTGTTTCTTTTTCCTGCTCCCCTCTCTGTTCCCTGTCTCCAGAATGAATGAAATGAACTTGAGTCCTGTAGGGATGGACCAGCTGACCTCCTCCTCCGTGAGCAATCCCCTGCCAGTCTCGGGAAGTCACTTGGGCTTGGCAGCATCACCCACTCACAACGCCATACCAGCACCAGGTAATGGGGGAAGGTCCCACTCAATGTGTTGGAGCTCATACCCTGTGTTCTGCTGTCACAGGAATGGTCATAAATGGGCAGCACTGCTTGGTCTGGTAGCAAGTCACATCTCAGGTATGAAATGATGCAGAGTTGCAGAAGCAGAAACTGTAAATCGTTGCTTATATGGGCAAAGGAAAAGGCACAAATGCTTAGGCTTATGTCTCAGTGGGAACCTCATTTTGTTTTAATGGGATGATTTGCACTGTGGGTGAGTAGTATCAGAATCCTTTGAAATTAGAACTGTAGCTAAAAATCTGTCTCCACCTATGTCTAATTTCTCTCAGGTGAAAATAATTTTTCACCTGTAAAGCAAAACTGTTTTCATGTCTCTTCTTTCAAGGAGGCTGCACAGACAGAAGTCCGTTACAATTGTAAATTTGAAGCAAGCCCTAGAAAACATATCCAAAAAAGCTCTAGGCCATATGCATGTAAGGCATGCATCTCTGTGCTGTGATAACTGATCCTTTCTTTGATGCCTGGCACCTTACTTGGACAGTACTATTCTGTATTTCTGTAGGGCAAGAGCTCCTGAGGAATTACTAATCTCTTTGTTAGCTCATGTGTTCATAGAGTCAAGTAGTTCCATTGAATTTAAATGAGCATTTTCTCTTGCAGGCTTGCCTGTTGCGATTCCAAACCTGGGCCCCTCCTTGAGTTCCTTGCCCTCTGCTCTGTCTCTGATGCTCCCAATGGGTATTGGGGATCGAGGAGTGATGTGTGGTATACCAGAGAGAAACTACACCCTACCTCCACCACCATACCCGCACCTGGAGAGCAGCTATTTCAGACACATTCTACCTGGTGAGTACTCTGGTGCTGATGGATGTGAACAGAAAGAAAAACTGTTTTAAGAGCTGTCTGTTTCTGTCCTGAAGCAGGCATGACTGACAATTTTGCAGAGCTGTTATCTCCCTGAGTTTGTCTGGAGACTGTTGTTTTGTGTCACATACACACCTTTGTTTTCAGGTATCTGTTTCTATATTTGTGTATGAAAAGAATTGCAGGACATTTTCTATTTAAAACTAACCTTTGATTGCTCCTCCTGCTTTGATTTTAGGATTAACAGAAAACAAAGCATGTCTGATTTCTGTCTCCAATGCTTGTAGTTTGAAAGTTGCTTCTATTTTTCTTCTCCTGTAGTCTGAAGCAATATTTAATAAGTGCGTAATGGGAGGTCACAGTAGTTCAAAGCTCAAAGAGGGCAAGCCATCAGCTGCAGAGTTGGGCACTTTCCCACCCATTTAGCCCATGGCACATTTTTTCTTCATTTTTGTTCAAGGTTGATTTCCAAAGGCCTAGCACACTGATTTCTATCTTGATTCCTTTCTCGCACATGCTTTAGAGTATAAATGTAGAATTTTACATGTTAGTATATGAAAACACAGAAATGGGAGCTTTAAATGCAGTCCTGGTTTTGTTTTGTAATTAAGATTGATAGGGTGGGAGGGGTAGTATAACTTCTTCAAGGTGACTCAGTGAGTGTTGTTGGTTCAATCTGGGTTAGGAATAAACCATAGCAACCCAGGTCTTGTGCAGTTACCTGTTGACTGATGGGTGAACTTTCCAGCTGCTTAGGAATAACCTTACTGCATTGCATGCCTGCCTGCTTAGCGGCCAAAAGTCGACAAGGAGACTGTGCACTAGGACCAAAGGCATTTGCCATTCTTCTGAGCTGGAATAATCTTCCCAGTTCCTGTGATGTTTAGTCTGATGTTTCACAGGGTTCTTCTGTCAGTCATCTTGCTGCCTTCAAAGATCATCCATGTCCAAGTCACAAGGCAGCATTGCACGCAGAAATATTTGATGCAGCTGATTAAATTAAACTGTTCATTTCTTGGCTTAGTCATTTTTAATAGAGTTATCCTGCAGAAAGAGTATCTGTGCTTGTATCCTTGTAATAACAAACGTATTTGAATGGAAAGCTCTCACAGAGCAAGTGGCTCATAGGGTTGAAGGCTAAAAAAGAAACATGCTGACTCAGATCTGGCAGAATCTGCAAAATCTGCCTCTGTCTCTGCTGGAAATAATGTTTACTTGAATGTGCTGCTGTAGTTCTTCCAAAGATTTTGTTTGTTTGTTTTTGTTTGTTTTTAGTATGTAAATACAGGTTAGTGGTTTTTTGTATCTTGAGTTCCAAGGTTGTTGGATGTTGAGAAGCTTCCCAGAACCACCAGAAAAGATGGTTGGGTTTCTGATATAAATTCAACCAAACTATTGTTTTAGGAGAAGCAATGTGCTTTCATGTAAGGAAAGAGAGCAGATGACTCATGAAATCTGTAAGAGAACTTGTCTTTGTCCTTCAGAATTGCAGTTGATGACCTCTGAGATGGACAATTGTGCCACATAGTCTTAGTAGAGGAAGGAAGTAGTCATTGTTAAAACTTAAATGCTTAAGCGAAAATTATGTGTCCTGGAGAATTGTTTCTGCTTCTAGCAAAGATGTACCAGGAATTACCAAATTACAGATTCCACTAGCAGTCCTTCATCCTTTGTGAGCTGTTTCTTGGGAATGAAAAATTAAGCCTAAAATGTGAAGAACTTCTTTTTCATTTGGTCTTTGTACTCAACAGCTTAGGTGGAATTCTGCCAGAAACTTGGTTGTTCAGAGTTTGAAAAAAAACTAGAGACTTAACTCTGTTGGGTGAAAATTCCAAATTAGTTGTCAAGTGGTACTTAGGCAAGAGTGTTGGGCTGGCATATGTTTGTGAGCCATTAGTGGACTTTAATTGGAGGTAATGTAGACAACATGTCTTGAGGGATCTGGGTCTCACTGTGCTATGTTTCAACTGATTTTTATTCAAGGTGTAAAAACTGATGTAATCTCATTCCCTTCTTTTTCTCCCTCTCTTCCTATCAGGTATCTTATCTTACTTGGCTGACAGACCACCACCTCAGTACATCCATCCCAACACTATAAATGTGGACAGCAATCCAGCATTGTCAGTCTCCAACAATCCCTCAGCCCTGGATCCCTACCAGCCCAGTGGGACCGTGGGACTGGAAGCAGGGATTGTCTCCATGGACTCCCGCACAGTGAACACGCATGGTCCTCAAAGTCTGCATCCTAGTGACAGCCACGAGGTAGCACTGGATACTACAATCACCATGGAGAGCGTTTCGAGGGTAACCAGCCCCATCTCTACAGACGGGATGACGGAGGAGCTTACAATGGATGATGTAGCCGGGGATCACACGCAGATCCCGAATGGCTCCCGGAGCCACGAACCTTTAGCCGTAGACACGGTGGGGAGTAACTTGCCATCGGACGCTGTGGGACACGGCGGGGTCATTCCCATTCATGGTAGCACTTTGGAACTCCCTGTTGTCATGGAGCCCGACCACATTGCTGGGCGGGTGACAGGGATCTCGGACAGCACACTAAATGACTCCATTCATACTGTGGCCATGAGCACCAACTCCGTGAGTGTGGCGCTCCCTACCTCACACAACCTCGCTTCCCTGGACTCAGTAGCCTTGCATGAAGTGGGCCTCAGCCTGGAGCCCGTGGCAGTGTCTTCCATAAGTCAGGAAGTAGCCATGGGGCCAAGTCATGTCGATGTGTCTGCAGACAATCTTGCCTTTGTACCATCATCTCTGCAAATGGAAGACTCCAATTCAAACAAGGAGAACATGGCAACCTTGTTTACCATATGTGAGTGGACATTTCCTGCTTTTTTGGGGTAGGGTTTGTCATGTAGCTAATGTCTGGTGTGGCAGGACTCTTGTTGCTAGTCTTACAGATTTATGGTGAAAAAACCAGTTGTTTAACAAGTCCAAAAGTTGGAACATCTGCAGTGCCAGATTAATTGTTCTGAAACGACAGTAGTTGGAAGTAGACGTGTTTTAGGATGTTTTAGCATAATTCTCTTTGTATCTATTTCCCATGTTGCCATGAGGTTGGAAACAGAATCTTGATGAAGCTCTGGATTTGGTGGATATGCTTGATATCCCTTACAATGAGACTTCTATTTTTGTAAAGTCACATCACAAGTGACTCTTCTCGCTCCATTAAAGATAAACAACAAACACCACCACAAATAATACTTTTCACCACATGGGTATAATTGTTGAGTATGACATTATGTGATTTTATAAAATTTATATTAAATCATGAACAATCATCATGAAAGTGTTGTTCTCAACAGGAAAAAAAGAGCAGAGAGGGAAGGAACTTTATAATATTTCTAATAATTATCATCAAAAGACTTTAGTCCAGAGGTTCGTGCATCTCATAGGAAGAGAGGAGCACTGAGTATTGTATTGTCAATGCTGTTACCGTTCAATGAGTGGTGTTTGAGAACTGAGTTCTCATTTGCTGGGAGAGAGATTTGAACTTTCACCTGCAGGATATCTGGCTTCCTGCCACTGAAGCATAAGGCCACCTTTTATATTCATTTTATTAGCTGTGGTAGCACTGCTGCATGCTGCTCTTCATCCAGTGTGGTCCTACAACCGCTAGAACCTAATAGCTTTGCTTTGCCTGCAGAACATATTTTAAGATATTGAAAGATGCAGTGCCTTGGTTAGCAAGGGAAGAGGTGCAGTTTAGTGTGAAGTGTCTAGTCAATCAGACATTTGGATTAATTTATTAAAATTTCATTCTATGGGATAAAATACAACTTAAAATCAGGTGGGCATAGAACTATGTTGAATTTACAACTCCTAGAGGAAGGGTTTTACAGTCGATGCACTCAGAGGCTCCTACAAGTATCTGTTGCATGTTGAACAAATAATGATCCAAATACTGTGATATCCAACAGCCTTGTTGTGAAATCACTTCTCTTATTCTCCTAAAAGTGAGATTTGATGTGCCAGCTTGTTGTTGCTATACTTAACATAGTCCTCAGCTGTTTTCCAGACGATGCTCCCCTTTGGTAGGATATTAAAATGGCTGCTGCATGCCTTGTGCTTGCATGTGATTTGCAGAACAGATTCTTGACTTGGGGAGGTTTAAATTTTAACTTTTTCTTGTTGTGTTTAAACTTCACCTGAATAAACAGGAATTTGGGTCCAGACAGGTGACAGCAAGGACAAGGAGTTGTTTTAGAGCTTCTTTGTGGTTTTTCCTCACTGAAATGGCAGAAGTCAAGGCCTTTCCCAGAAAACCTTTTACTGTACCAAAACAGGAAATAAAAAGTGTGCCTTTGCTACAGTCCTGAACATTTGCAAAACTTTTAAGAAGGGCTTTTTTGTCATCTTTGTTGACAACTTTGGGTATCCAAATCAGAGAAGTAATCACTGATTCTTTTTTTCTTTTTTTTTTTTTAATTATTTGGCAAGGACAGGAATGGGAAGTATAGTTCACTTTCTGTAGAATGTGAGATTTCTCTTTTTTCAACTTCTTAAAAATATATGGATCGTTGAACTTCTCCTAGTAGAAATGTCCATGCCTCGGAATTTTCTTCCTCTGCCTCTCTTGAAACTAATCTACACACCCATAGTGGGTGTGTGCTGGACAATGCTTAAAAGCAGCTCTTTCAAATACTGGTTCTCATTACACAGGTCTGGCTGTTGTCACCTGTGCACATGAAACAATGCTTATATAGCCTCTACCTAATAATTTTTGGAGTACCTTCTTATCTTCCTATGTGTAGTTGCTCAAACTGTACTTTATATGAGGTCACATTCTGGTACCCTGGTAATTGAAGGAAGTATCTGGAAAATATCTTTAAGCATGTAAGGAAGGAGCTGCTGTTTAGGCCTGTGGAAGGCTACTTCTGTGATAGGTCTTTTATACAGGAGCTGGGTGGTCAGAGGCCAAAGAAGGTCTTTGTGGAGATCCTGATTAATTAGCTGAGCATCTTTCTTCTCCAGAAGAATGATGATTTATCAGGAGAGTGGTTGCTGAGTAGGTGTTGGTTGCTCCATCCGTAGAGAATTTAAACGACATCGTTTTTCTAGATGAATTTGTAATACTGTAGAGAGCAATTTATGCAGTACTTTTCCCCAGATTTATTGGACTGAAGACTTTCACTGGTTTCTTTTATAACATTACTTCTGCTGAATGACAGATTGGGAAAGCAATGCTACTGATTCTTCTTGAGCTTTTGTTTTTGTTGCATTCAGTGGCATACTCACACTGCATGAGTTTACTGCAGTGAGACCTTCAAAAGCAGCAGTGAGGTCGGGGTTTTGCTGCTGTGATTTACACACTGTCTGAATTTAAATGGAGGTAAGAAGATTTCAAATTTAAAAATTTTAGAAAGACAACCTTACTGGTCCATTTGCATGGATATCCTTGATGCAAGAAGTGTTTCTGGTTAATTGCAAAAATGTAAGCAGTTAGAAAGTGTTTGGTTTTGTTTGTCTTAGATTTTTCTGCCAGTAGAGTTCATTTCACTTGTGATCAGAGTGAAAATGGCTCTTCCATCACCAGCAGTACCACCAGCTCTGGGGAGGCTATCATCCATTTTGCAGTAGCTTTGATGAACAGTGGACTCTGTCCCATTGCTAGATTCCCCTGTAGAGATAGTCTGGAGTCTAGGTCATTAACTTACCATCAGAACGGTATGTGGAGATCCTCACATTTGATCTGAATTGGATAAGAAACAGTGATGTGTATGTCAGTGCCCACCTGACAGTAACAACATGGTCTGTATTCTTGTGAGTAAAAGCTCCTAAGTGGACAAGTTGAACCGATAGAAGCAGCCTTTGCAGGAGCTGAGCTGAAGCACACTGGCAGGGAGCTGATTGCACTGTAGGAGCTGCTGTATGTTTTTAATCCCCGTTGTCCCCTCCTGTCTCTGCAGGGTGCACGCTGTGTGACAAGGCGTATCCATCAGACTGCCCGGATCACGGGCCTGTCACCTTTGTCCCTGACAGCCCAATAGAGAGCCGAGCCAGGCTGTCCCTCCCGAAGCAGCTGCTCCTCCGGCAGTCCATCATGGGAGCTGAAGCGGGTAAGGATCACGTTACTGTGCACTTCCCTGCAGCAGTTTAAAATACACTCACTGCCTGAAATCCAGAACCGTAGGGAGATTAATGTGGGAAAGAAACACCGCAGTACAGAGATGCTTCCCTCTTCTGTAATCACCCTGACTTATGCTATCCAAGAGCTCCTTGTGGTCTGGTTACTGCTTAGACTTCAGCTATACTGTAGGGCTGCTGTCACAGAGTGTGGCACTTCATAAGGTCAAGCTCAAGTAAGGTATGGTGTTTATTTTTATTGTTCTAAACAGCCCAGGCACAGCTTTGATAAGAAAACACTGCCACAATTGCAGTTTGTGCATTTTTGCAGGGGGAGGGTAACAATCAAGTAATAGAGGAGATTTCTGTCTGCTCATTCATCAGCTTGGTTTGCTGCCTTCTGGGTGCTCTCATTGGAGTATTGATCATGAGTACCTCTGTTTCTTTCCCCCTCCATTTACATTTGGCATGTAGACTGTGACCTTGTCATTGGATGTGGACCTTGTTACTGTATTTCACGTCACTGTCACCTGGAGATCGAAGAGTACAGTGCAATACCCTAAGGATCTGAAGGCTAGAGAAGAATGTGATTATTGGCTTGCTTAGTGATGCTGCTTGTTGAGAGTAGATTACATCTGTTCTTTTCAAGCTGCACTAGTTTCCAGTTTATTCCTAAAAGCTATGCAGTGTATTCATGTAGACCTATATATATATATAAATGTTTAATAATAAATAATATATACGCAGGAATCCCTCTGCCCATGACAGAAATACAGCTGCCTCTGGGGAGAAATGCAGAAGCTGCTTAACAATGCCCAGCAACAATTCTGGAAATTCCTGGGGATTAGGTAGGCAAAATGTAGCTACTGAAACTAGTATTTTCTGCTTCTGCAGAAAGTGCCATGAGAACTTTAATTGGTACAAGTGGCTAGGATGTTAGTTTTATAGTTTACTGAAAAATAAATTACTTGCTTTTGACCAAATAAATATTTGTAATTACACCAAAGCGGCTCCCAATAGTGTCATGTGGTGGTGGTGGTTCTTGTCTCTGCCATAGGTGTGAATCACGTGTGAAGTAGAAGCTTTGATGATCTTATGCATAGATGTTACCTCTGGAGCATTATCTCATAATCCTCCCACTTCTTTATTATGCATGATTAGTTGTTTAAATAATTGATTTCTTCAGATTTTGGTCTTCTAATGATAGGTGTGTGGACACGAGAAACCATTCCTGTGAGGACTTGTTTTGGACCTTTGATCGGGCAGCAGAGCCATTCTCTGGAGGTGGCCGACTGGACAGACAAAGCAGCCAGTCACATCTGGAAGGTCAGTGGTGTTAGAGCTCCCAGAGTCTGCCACCATGCCTTTATCTGGTGAAAGCTGCCACGTAACAGCAACTTTTTAACCAGAACTCAAAAGTAATGCAGTTTAATTGTTTAATGCTTAGAATCAGCACAGCAGAGCTATATACCTTGCAGTATGTTGGTAGTCAGTCCTGAAGTACAAAAAGCTCCTTTAATGCCTTTTCTTTTAAAGGGCTGTATGTCGTTGCAGTATTTGTGTAGAGTTGCAGCAGAGATTGTAGATGAATTACTGGGCAGTACTTGTTTGTTTTGTATCTCTGTTCGTTGAGGGTTCCCCCAGGTGATGAATGATTTGTTTTAGGAAAGCAAATTTAAAGCTTTCTTTTCCCCATCGTTTCATGTTCAGAAAGTAAATCTGATCTATATAAATAAAACATGTACTGTTTGCCCAGATATTGTTATTCACAAGACTTTGTTTGTAAGAAAAGCAGTCAAATGCACTTCTGCTGGGAGTTAAAGGTGAGAAAGATGCTGATAAACAGGTTTTCTGGCCTCTTGGGTAGCAGAGAGGTCAAGATTCCTGTGTGAAGAGGAAAATAAGAAGTGAAAACACGGCTGCGGTCTTGGCAATGACAATGGAAACTTCTAGTTTGTTCTAGGTAAACACATCCTCTCTTAAAGAAAGGGGCTGGCTTTTACTGCATTTATTGCTGTTTTGTCCTAAGATTGCATTTGTTTTTCCTGGTAGATATATCACAATGGTGTCCTGGAGTTCTGTGTCATCACAACTGATGAAAATGAGTGTAACTGGATGATGTTTGTACGCAAAGCCAGGTGAGAGCCACCTGTACTGTGCTAAGGAGTTTTGAATCTGTGCTAAAGCAGCCACAAACCTGCACACACACTTGTTTCCCTTGTTCTAAAGCTTTAAACCAGGTTTTTTATATAGTAACTTGCCGTGTATGAGGTTGTTACTGCTCTTCCTCTGCCCCATTCCTTTTAGTTACATCTGTGAAACTGATGTTGATTGTCCTTTTGATTTTAATACTTTGTTAGTAAAGTGTTCCTGGGTTGTTTTGGCCAAGTTCCAAGCTCTTACAGCTTATGAGAGCTGTGCTTTTCAGTCTTTCTGGATTCTGTGGCGAAAACTATCTAGGCTCAATGAAGTATTGCTCCATCCATGGTCAAATGAGAAGGCTGAACCTTTCCTGTTTCTCCTGCAGTTCATTTCATTGCTCCCATATGCAGGAGTCAAGAAGTTTAATTCTTAATCTTCCACTGCAGTGGGGCAGAGCTTTAGCCAGTTTCAGATACTGGAAACAAACATATGCAAGATACTGCTTCAAGAGATGAATGACCACATCTTGGAAATGCTCCTCCAAGAGGACTTTTAAAAGATAATTTTGCTTTAAGACATTACTGATATTTTTTCCATCATGCGTTGTCTATTTCTTACGGGGATTAATATGAAAAATACATAGGTTTTTGTAGTTTCTTAGGAGATTGTAAACTCACTTTTCTCAGCCCACTCCAATGTCTATTAATAATTTTCTCAGAAGTGGTGTGAGAAATGCATCATTTGATGGAGCAGATTGGCTCGAGGTCTAGTTTTACTTTCCTTTAATAAAGAAGCGCAGAAGTAACAGACAGGAAAGTTTTTATAATATGCTGACAAGCACTGAGGTTCTCTCATTACCTATTTGTAGGAATTCCCTTCTTTTCTCTCTCAAAAAGTCATTACTTTTGGAGGGCTTTTATTCCTAACCCTTGTTATTGCTATAGGAACCGGGAAGAGCAGAACCTGGTAGCTTATCCTCACGATGGAAAAATTTATTTCTGCACCTCTCGGGACATCCCCCCTGAACACGAGCTTCTCTTCTATTACAGTCGAGACTATGCACGACAGCTTGGTAAGTAAGAGCTCATTTCTTCTGGCTTTGCAGGGAGTACCCAGCTTGAATTCCCTTTCAGTGCTATCTCTGGGCTCTGTCACTTGGGAGTGCATTATATTCCTTCTCAGTTCCTACTGGTGCATGTCATAGTTTCCTTTTACATTTCATTACTACAGAGTACCATCATTTAAAAGAAACATTTCCCTATTTAATTCCACTGATCAGGAGTAAGATCACAGTTTTGAAGAAAAAGCATTGTTTCAGTTCTGTTCATCCAGTGCTAAGGAAGTTTTGGAGCTGGAGATGTTTCTATCCTCCCACACCTTGGGTTGTGATAATTTAGATTTGGTGGAGTTGTGGTCAAAACTGTTCAAAAGTTTGGCCCCTCCAAAGGTTTCAGATGACCTACCTGAAACAGTTGGAAAGCCACACCGGAGCTGAAAAGAGCAAAGGTGAAAATCTCCGCACCTGGCTTTGCTACCAGACAAAATGTTAACCTGGACCTTGATCATGCTCTGCTAGGCCTTACTGTGCCTCATTACAAGCGATGCTTTTGTGCCCAAAGGTGTCCCAGAACATCCAGATGTGCACATCTGCCACTGTGGAAAGGAATGTGCTTCCTACGCGGACTTCAAGGCCCACTTGAGCAGCCATATTCACAGCCACCTCCCCAGCCAGGGGCACAGCAGCAACCATGGGCCAGGCCATGGCAAGGAAAGGAAGTGGAAGTGCTCCATGTGCCCCCAGGCTTTCATCTCCCCTTCCAAGCTCCACGTGCACTTCATGGGGCACATGGGCATGAAGCCGCACAAGTGCGATTTCTGTAGCAAAGCTTTCAGTGATCCAAGCAACTTAAGGACACACCTCAAGATCCACACAGGTAGGGGCTGAGGGCTTGATACAGATGCCTGTGTGAGGACAGGGGAGAGGGTGAAGGTCAAGTTACAGGTGAGCGATAAACAGTGTGGATATTTTTGCCTCTTTTTTTTTTTTCAGTATTCCACGCTGGGAATCACAAAATGCAAATTACAAAGCTGGAAAATGAATAAAACTGGGAGTTCAATGCTCTCAAGTCAAGCATAGGAAGCTGTAGGCTCAGTAGTCGGGAATTTTAAGGAACTGATCACGCACAAATGTGGTATACACAACCACAGAATACTCAGTGGGGTGGGGTTCAAGTGGTATTCAAACTTAGTCAGAACTCAGTAGCGTGCAGGGGTTTTGAACTATTTCTGGCAAAGAATAGCAGAAGAAGTACTGATAAATGGAGAAAGGGAATAAAACATAGAAGTTATCGAAGAGCCAGTGAGGTTTGTACCTGTGTGTTTGTTAGATAAGAGAACTTGTTTTTGTAGACAAAGGCAATGCAATGCATCAAATGTGGTTGGGCTCCAGTAAGGCATCAGATATGATTCCTTTGGGAAATCAGTGGAGATAGGGATGTACTAATGTACAATAACTAGAGGGTTACCATGGTTACTGTTACAAAGGAAGCTACCATTGTTTTTACTGAAGAATGCATCTTGAATAAGACTAGTCTTTTTAAGTGTTTGCCTAAATCTCTTGGTGGAAAAATGTACTGCTGGGGGTGTTTTGATGTCCAGAACAGGGAGGCACAGTTGGTGTGGACAAGAAGCCAAAAGCCTCCCTTCACAGGAAAGGCTGCTTGGCCACGAGCACTGGAAAAAGAAGAAGCAGCAGTGTTTAGAAGGACGAAGTGCAGAAAGGTGCATCACACTAGGGGATCAGTGGTTTGAAACAGTATCATGACATTATTTTTTTTTTGACTTGGGGGCATGGAGTAGGGGATGAAAAGCTTTGGGGAGGAATTATGAAGTCAGATGCCTGGTTTTTTGCATAGCTAAATATAGATTGGAACTGTGTAGGCTTTATGCTGAGTCTGAAGGAAGTGCAGGAGAAAACAGGTCCTGTTCACAAAGAATCTGCCTTCCTTCAGGGTAAAATTTCATTTTTCAGCAGTGGTCAGGCTCATTTGCTTCCTGCATTTCTTGGGACACTGATTGCCCATCTGTGGGTGTGCATGTGTACTCCTAGGTCAGAAGAATTACCGCTGTACCCTCTGTGACAAATCATTCACGCAGAAGGCTCACCTGGAGTCGCACATGGTCATCCACACCGGGGAGAAGAACCTCAAGTGCGATTACTGCGAGAAGCTCTTCATGCGGAGGCAGGACCTCAAGCAGCACGTCCTCACTCACACACAGTAAGTGACCTCACAGGAGCTGTTGGACTGGCCAGTGCAAAAATAATGAAGCTGAACAGCCCCAAACAGGATCTCCAGTTTGCAAATAGTTTGGCTTAGGGAGTGCAGATGGGTTCATCCTCTGAAATGACAGAGAAGTCGGTCTGGACAAAGTCATTGTTTTACTGGCTGCAGTTGTGGAGTTCTAGTGTTTGCAATATTTCATTGACACAGTACATTCCAAGCATGCTCCTTGTCTTGTGAAATGGCAGTCTGGAGTGTTCATCATTTTCAAGGACCACAAAAGACATAAACTCCTCAGTGCTATTGTCACCGAGTCCCTCTTTAGTGAACTCCACCTATTTGCTCTAGGGGTGTGCTGCAGCCCTTCCCAGCCCTTTCCTCCCCGCAGGTCTCACTCAAGCACTTGCTCTCCTGCTCCGCCTGTAGGCAGATCCGGCTCACAGCCCTCTACCAGGCCAGGTCTTTTGCTCTGAGAATCTCTCCATCCTGTACATTTACTCTCAATCCAAGGTCCTCCCTTAAAAGCTACTTTGCAAGTCCCTTTGCTTATTTCATTTTCAGCATCTGGTTTTTGTACTCACTTGGAATCCACTGCTGCTTCTGTCGTGCTACCTAGGAGACAGTGTAGTGCAGCCAGGATGAGAGAGAGAGAGGCAGACACAGAGACTTGCTTTGCTGCTTGTTGCTACAGCCTGAGCCAGGAGCACTACTGCTAGGAGGTATTTTGCAGTGTCATTACAGAATTTGTTGCAGTCTAGTAAGCTCCTCTGTTTAGCATTTACAGACTGAGGGTTGTTAACCCTCAGCAGTCGTTTTCTTATTTGTTCTTCCCTGCCTCCTCCTCACCTCCCTTTATTTAGGATAGGAAGGAAACTGACCTTTCCATCAAGGACAATATTTCTGTCCTTGCTAAAACATGGACCATAATCAGCATTTTAATACCAGCTGCCTTGTGGCAGGAGCAAACTCTTTTTTTTCTTGTATTGCAGAGAACGGCAGATCAAGTGCCCCAAGTGTGACAAGCTGTTTCTGAGGACAAATCACCTGAAGAAGCATCTCAATTCACATGAAGGAAAGAGGGACTATGTCTGTGAAAAATGCTCCAAGGCTTATCTAACCAAATATCACCTCACTCGACACTTAAAAATATGTAAAGGCCCCACATCCAGTCTGTCAGCCCCAGACGAGGAAGAGGAGGAGGATTCAGAGGAGGAATTAATAGACTCTATGAGGACTGAAGACTGTAGGATTAACAATGGAGTCTATTCAACAGGTGATGCTCTCTCTGGACACAAATGAAGAGAGGGAAGCTTTCTTGGATATTTTAACTAGAGAAGGACAAAACCCTCTTCCTTGTTTCCCCAGTCACCAGTGTATGTCAGGTGAGGAATTCTCCTTCTGTTTTGGTCTCCACACTACCACCACTTATTATGATCTGTAGCCAGAACACTGAATGAGACTGGATCATGCTCATTCAAGTGAAGAGTTGCTAAGAAGGAAATGTGAGGCAAGATTTTTTTTCACACATGCTGTGCATACTTCTTTTCCAAATCAGATTAATCCATCCAGTGCTGGGACACATGCCACACCTTGCATAGCCCTTCAAGCAAAGAGCCACAAACCAGAAATGTAGCTGAGTGATTGCAGTGGCCTGTAAGCCAGCTGTCCTTAACTGCCCTAGCCGTGACATGAAGAGAAACAAACAAGAAATGGTGGTGGCTGTTGATGTATTTTAAAATTTTTTAACTGAAGGATGTGGTTTGGCACAAAGAAAAGACTTACCAATGCTCAGGTTTCCTTCTTAAAACAAAACCTTTTGGTTTAAAAAAAAAAAAAAGGCCAGTGAAATCAGCACTTGCAAAGTAATTACCCCACTACAGAAAATGGAACTTTGTTTTTTGGAGAATAGTTATTGCCTCTTCTTCTCCCTCAAGTTCACAGCCCGTGGAAGCAGGTGAAGAGATAAAGACTGTATGGACTCAGTAAGGAAGGGGCTTACAGATGATCAGGCAGTGTTTACAGTATGTATTACGCCTTGTGCTGTAAACCTTTTACCACCTAGAATGATGGGAGGGTTTGCTGCTAATATTATTTATGGAATGAAGATTATTACATTTGGTTGTTTTCTTTTGAAATAATTAAAAATGTGGCTCTTCTCTAATGCTTATTTTTTAATATTTACACATGCTGAAAAAAAGTTCCTATATCTGATAATGATGCTAAGAGAAGTAACACCACTTTTTAATCATATGCATCTCCCAAGCTTTCCTGGGACACAGTATGTGTAGGAGCACTTCTGTGAACTGGTGCAGCTAAAAACCA
Organism: Dasyornis broadbenti; assembly: GCA_013397935.1. NCBI lineage: Eukaryota > Metazoa > Chordata > Aves > Passeriformes > Dasyornithidae > Dasyornis > Dasyornis broadbenti. The sequence continues at coordinate 1,633,885 of VZRN01001507.1, read as the reverse complement.
GTAGATTTGCTGTGTCACTCTGTGCTGCAAAAGAAGATTCAGCTGTGCTCTGTTCTCCGACAAGGTAATGGGAGGTTCCCTTGGGAAGGCTCTGCTTCTTGCCCTGAATGGCCCAAGCTCAGCTGTACCTCTCCCTGTATCCTGTAGTGCCTAGAGAGCTGCCAGGATTCTTAAAACCTGAAAATGCTTGCCCTCAGATCAGTATGTGACTAAAAAGCTCCAGAGAGACAGGTGCTGGGATCTTGGTAAGTCAAGGGAAAGATGTGTTGCAATTTCTTCCAAAACCAAAAAGCAACTTTGAAAGCTACAGTGCCAATTATATTACTAGAGGTAGAGATAAGAGAAATCAGTTACCCTCAAAGAACTTAACATAAAGCATTTATTTAAAATCAAAGCTTTGAAAAACTTGAAGCTTTTCAGGGGAAAGCACTTGAACAGAGGTGGTTCTGGTACTGTCACTTTAAGCTTCACAAAAGCAGTTGTTCATTTGTTGTCCACACATTAGTCACTACTGCTTGGCAGAGACAGGATGGAGGCAGGAATCCCAGCACATCCAGAATATTCTTGGTTCCTGCAGAGCCATGCTGAACACCTTCACCAAAGTAGAAAAGCCTAAGTGGATTTAGAAGCAGCCAAATACCCTCAAGGGAGACGAAGGAAAGTTACAGACCCGCCTTTTCCCCATCAGCAGTCTGTAGGGACACAATTTACCTGCTTTACCTCACTAGAGTTACAGTGAGTTAGGGTGGAAAGCACTGGGAAGAGCTTGTCAGCTACCAGTGTGATCCTACAGCTGCTTTGGCATCAGTGGGATTAATACCCAAGGCGTTTTTGCAGCATAAACACTCTCCAGGCACCTTGAGTGCGTGCAGAGGGCAAGGGCTCAAGAGCATCGATTATGTTCTGAGGTAAGGCACGTGGGTGTTACATTGTAAATGCAAGGAAATTGTGTGAGTCACATCCCTTGATTAGGTGTGTGATTCTGGAAACAAAGTGTTTAAGTTGTGGTTAGACTGATACTCAGAATGTTCCTCTGTGCCTTCAGGTGTCAGATGGAAATACCTGGGCCTGGGCAGTTAAGAAGGTAACACAGAGAGCTTTTCACCAGTAACAGTGACCAGCTGGGATCCCAACCCTCACTTCGTGTCTTGACAGCCTCTCATCCTCCTCTAGTTCCTTAGCAGCTCCTTATTTCAGTTCAGGTTCTCTTGAAATACATTACATATGGAGTGTGAAGAAAAACCCAGTACTATGTGCAACATCACTAAGCTTCAGGTGCTGTGGAACCTGGAAAAAGAAATTCCCAGTCTTGTTGGCATAGAACTGGGTTATTTCTGGTTTGATACTGGTGGTACCAATGTTAGAAATACATTTCAGGATTCTGCTTGGAGACTCCAAATTGTTGCCTGAGAGCTACTCTTAAGATTGAAAAAGTTATGTGGAAGATCTTTTAAAATCTGTAAACCTAGCCTCAAGTTAAGGATAAATTATCTATTTACACTTGTAATTTAATTCAGCTTTTATTTATTACACAGCTGTTGTGTGAAATATTTTTCCTTATGCCCTTAGAAGGAAGACGATAAAACTGTCTTTGCAGTATTCAACAAACTTCTGGTAGTCACAGAATGCTTTTCTAGTGACTTTCATTTTATGTATCAGCTTTACATATGGTAACCCCTGTTTCAGGGATCATGATCTCAGGCTAAAGCAAGTGATTTAATCTTTCAGAGCTGGTAATGGAGGCAGGAGCTTAAAGCTTTACCACACCACCACCCTTCTTTGTCTGAGATGAAGAAGCCTGCAGATTGCAAGGCACCAGAGTCATTTCCATGGACTCTCACCAAACAGGGGCATTTGTAGAATACACTTAGTTGTAGTCCCATTAATTACTTTGATTTTTTGGATGTTTGGTCCATCATGATTCCATTGCTGTCTCCAAATCGTTGCTGCTACTGCTGGCCGTGGAGCTGGAAGCCACAGAGTTGGCACTAGCCAGGATGAGCCTCTCTCTGTTTCCAAAAACTTCATTCACTGCAACACAAATAGGAGATTGCTTATATGTTACTCTCCCCAAGGAAAGAGGAGTCCAGCAGGTACAGCCTGATGAGCACCATGGAATGGAAATCCTAACCTGCTGTGGTTTCAAAGCTGTTCCCTTTACCCCAAGTAAGGAGTTGAAGCTTAAAGGTCAGAACAATTGCCTGCATATGCTACTTCAATTACAAGTGCTGTTATTTTTCCCCTAGAGCATCTAGAGGTTTCCCTCTGTGTAATTCCTGTACCTAAGTACTGTGAAATGGATGAGGTTGGAAGAGCACATCATTAAGTTTAAATAATTTATTTCTGGTTTTAGTCTATGGTTGCCACCAGTTTCTTAAAAGCCGTCTTCAGAAAATCATGCTGTTTAGTTATAGGTAGCTACAACAACTGACCAATTGATCAAAACCAATCCTCACTTTTCCTCCCACAAGTACTCAAAGGATGTGATAACCAAATCCCACCAGGAACATTAGGAAAAAAATAAAACAGGTATTACAAGAAATTACACTTCAGCTGCAAGAAAATAAATGGTGCCAAGTTCTCCGATTCAGAAAAAAACCCAACATTTTTTGAAGCTGAAAATGTGACCACATATGCAGTCTTGGAGTATTTAAAAATACCAACCTACAGTTTTCTGTCAAGAGTCACAATACATTACTGAATACAAATACAAGTTGCGAGCAAGGAGAGGACCACGACATTCAAAGAAATGAGAACATTACCTGCAGGAATCTTGCTTATATCCCAAACACGCAGGCCCTCCCGCTCTCCTCCAAAGGCAAAAACAAACGGGTAGTCAGGGCAGCAAGCTGCACAGAAGATAACTCCCTGGGAGGGTGGGAGAAAGAAACTTATTTTTTTTTTAATCCTAAAATGAATTTGCCATCTGAAAATACTTTCAACAAGCAAGTTTTAACAAATGTAATCTAAGTTTCTGAAACTTCTTTTGTAAAGACACAAAATGGAAGGCAAGGGCTGCTAGTTACAAACAGTTCATCACATCTTTGTCTTGAATGTAGTAGATGCAAGCTGGAGCACCCATAGTTCTGCTCAGAACATTGCATCTGGAATTTGGGTCTGAGGCTTTGAAGCAGTCTGCCAATTCCATGAAGAACACTGCACTGTAATGAGAATGATTTACCCAGAACATACAGATGTTACTATTTTTTTCCCCTAAGAGATGTTAGGTAAAACAAGATTCAAACTAGATAAAAAAAGAATAAGCAGACAAAGATTTATATATAAAACTTACTAGAATCAAGAAATAAATATTACTATACCATTTTCATATCCCTGGAATGGACTAAACTTGGTCTGTCTCCCAGGATATCCCAAATTTTCATGTATTTGTCGGCAGATGATGTCACAAGGCACCCTTTGATCTGACTGCTTAGTTGTAGCCCTGGAAGATGAAGAGTGCAGCAGTGAGAGCAACAGGAACTCTCATTTCACAGAGATGAGGATACACTCTGAAGTGAAGACATGGGAACAACCCCAGTATTCTCCTCACCCTAAACTCCATTATAGAACAAAGGAGCAAAACATTAATGAAAGTTCCATGCTGCCACTGGTCCCTGCAACGAGAGCCAAGGGAACCATGCAGGCCTATTCTGCCTCGCAATCCTCTCAGCAGGGATTTGTTTCACATGCCAGCTAACATGATTAGCATGCACAACTTATTTGTTAAACAAGGAATCACTACCACCTCAGTCCTGCAGATGAAAGGCATCTTCCTGATGTGCCTTGCCAACTGGGGACAAAGAGGACACAAATAGGACACACAGGCAATTTACCTGACACCTCTTCATCGTGAGCTTTCAGAGTAAACAGGGGCTTATCAGAGCGAGCATCCAGACAGTACACAAAGCCGTCGTCTGTGCTTGCCTAAGGAAACCACAACATTTTAAAAAACAAACAGCCACAGTCACTCATTTGGAAAAAAAGCCTCCAGTGTAGTTACACCCACCCTCTGGTAAATCCCTGTGATCTGAGGCAGACATTACTTCTCCCTGGGACATGCTACTCTGTTCCAAGGCCTGCACCCACAAAGCCAGACTCCACCCAGCTAGTGCCCGAGCTGTTCTATGAACCTGTTATGCTGCACTGATGACATGGAAGTCTTAATCCTATGCAAATTTCCTGAAGTATACTTTGAAGACAGGTGACCCACTAAGCCTGGCCCTCATGTCAGGCAATGAAATACAGGGCCTTCAGTCTCTTCACTGTCAGTTCAAAGCTTTTGGAGCCACCGGTGGCTACGTAATGGTCCTGAGCAAAGTGTGATTATACCAGGAGAGATCCACATCATAAACCCAACAGAGCTGAGCACCACTTCTGTTGGCTGTATACACAAAGCAACAGAGAACTAGACAGTCACTGAGATAGCAGAGATTTGGTTTTAAATTTTGTTGTAGAGTTATATTATAAAAATCTCAACAAAAGCAAGGTATTTTTACTTTATACTCTAGGTGGCTGTTGGTCTATTCTCCCAGGTAACAAGCAATAGAAAATGGCCTCAAGTTGCACCAGGGATGGTTTAGATTGGTTTACAGCAAAAATTTCATGAAAGGGTTGTCAAGCACTGACACAAGCTGTCCAGGGAAGTGGTGGAATCCCCATCCCTGGAGGTATTCAAAAGCCTTGCAGGTAAGGCACTTACGGACATGGTTTAGTGGTGGACTTGGCAGTGCTGGGTGAATATTTAGACTTGATCTCAGAGGACTTTCCTGACCTAAAAAGGAATGGATCACTTCATACCAGCCAGGAGGACAGTGCCCTCTAGCGCTGACTTTAAATACTGAATTAATATTCAGGATCTTCCTTCTAATTAGCTATTTCTCAGCTGCAATTGCTTCGTTAAAGGAAACACAACAGCAACTATGCAAAGAAAAATATATCCCAGCCACTGAACACTGCAATGACACGATGAAGATTCCACCTCTGGAATGAAATATCACCAGCATCGATAGCTTTTCTACTGTCACAATGAAGACAGCAAATAAGCACCTGGTCTTGAGATACTGATTGAAAAAACTACCTAAAAACATCTCCCCCCAGACTGCATTTTTATAATAAGCAGCACAAACCAGCCAAATGTGCATTGGCTCCATTCTGATTCAGAAACATTATGAACACAAAAATATAGGCTAGATGATATGGCAACAATCAACCAGAAGAGAAAAGCATGTACTAACCAAGAAATGACAAGGTGAAAAATGATTCCAAATTACTCTCTCAACCTGACCACTAAACCGCCACACACGATGGTTGTCCTGAGGGTTTCTGCAGTCATACAGCACTGCTGATCTAGGGGAGAAAGGGACATGAAATAAAATTTTAAAAATCAGGGCAGAACACTTAATAACATAGTTTGTTTTCCCACTGGCATCAAGAGAAGCTCCACGTAAACTGTAATTAAAAAATTAAATGGAGACAACTTCACTACTTAAGTCTTCCAATGCAGTAAGAGATTAAAATCTTGCAGATAAGCACGAAATTTTTCCATATGCTTCCAAGTTTCATCTTGGTTACCAACAGCCATTCTATTGAAACTAAGCAAACAGAGCTTGAATTTACTCAATACGTAAGATACTTACCACATAGCAGACCATAATTATGCAAATATGTCACTTAATTATGAACAGACTTCAATAAAGTCAAGCAATGATGCACTAATTAGGACATAATTTTGTGATACATATGCATACATTTTCAAATATGCTTAATAAAAAGAAATAATTTTAAAAACCTCAACAATCTTTACAAATAGTTGGAGAAACACTACTGCACACAAAGGATAAAAAGTGGATGGGAATTAGTGGGTCCTCTGGGATTCTTTACAGGCACATGCTCAGCTGGGTGGCTGCAGAATCTGTCCCAACTCAAAAACTCCTGGGTGTACATGCAAGGGAGGAGTGCTCATGTCACCCCAGCGTCATCTCACCACCATCAACATCCTCAGTGTAACCCACTCCCGCTCTGTCCTGTAATTTATGGAATGTGATGTAGGTCTCCCAGCTCTTTTACCAGGCATTTTACACATAACAGTTTTTTTAACAGTTTGATTTTCAGGCTATGAAGGCATCTCCAAATGTTCACTGAATTGCCTGTGGTCCTGCAAGGCTTGGCAGGAAAAATCCACAAGGGCCGTCTACGAATTTAAAGACAGCACAGTGGTTTAGAGGTGTTCATGGAGCCAGAGGGCCAGCTGAGACGGGATCAGCAGCTGGTCACTGCTTGGACTTAAGGCTCCCTTTCATCAAAGGAAGTCAATAGGGAGTAAAGAGACACAAGCAGCTTCCTAACAACAGCAAAAAGTCCTCCTCCAATACTTCAGCAGATGCAGGAAGAGCGTAACAGAAGCCAGGGAACTCGAAGGCTTGGCTAAAGATTGGCAAGTCTATAAATATTTTAACGTAAGGACAAAGTCTTAAAAGCAGAATAAAAAAGTCAACATACAAAAATCACGGTGATAGAACAAAATCAAGAAGTTACCCCACTGAGATGAGAGAACAGAGAGGAAGTTTTATGGCTGGCAGGACTTTTAAGAACTGGCAGTTACAGAGTAGTCCAAGTGTGCAGACACAAACCATTTCCCAGCATCTCCAGGCTGCAATCACAGGAGAGAGCCCATTACACTTTGGCTATGCCTAGAGAGGCTGCAGGGAGTGAACTGGGATTTTAAAGTCCCTCGTGCCTCCACCCTGGCCTCACTGGCTGGCAAAACCTGGGCAAATTTTCACAGGAATAAACAGTGACACATTCCCAATGCAGCAAATGCCATAAGGCCAAATTAAGGAATAAATTCAGTTTGGAGCAGACAGACACCTGGCACAGAAAATGTCAGTCCAGATGGTTAAAGCATTTGCTACCTCTGAAAAAGAGGTAAAGAAAACTACATTTTGGCCACATACAAATCTGGCTTTCTTGCTGGAAAAAAAAAACAGCATTACTCAAAATGGTACAGTTATGAAAAATAAAAGAGAACACAAGGCTTAATTGAATAGGAATACCCTCCCTATGTGCAACATTTGAAAACATTACCCTGACATACTTATCGAACGATCCAGAAATGAGGGTCTGAGTTTCAAACGGATGGAATTGCAACGTCTGGACCTAGACAATGGAAGATTTTATATAACACACATATACAAGAATCTTCTTGGAACAAAGCACAACCATCCCTGCCCCAAGCCAGGACATATTCCTCCCCAAAAACCCTCCCATTAAGCTTGTTGCTATTCAGATTGCTCATAAAAGAGCGCAAGAGATGCACATTACTTCAATACCCTCACCTGGTGAAAACAAGATATTTTCCAATATAATTTGACTGAATAGAACCCTGTGCCCCCCTTTCTGCCCTAGGTATTAAAAAAAAAAAAAAAAAAAAAAAAAAAGGGGGGGGGGGAAAAAAAAAGGTGGAGGAGGTAAAAGAATATCTGCTTCCAGTTTGGGGAAAAAAAGCAGATGTTACTAAAAAATGAAAATCAGGAGTTTGCCAAGGGCAGTGAGTTTGCCAGCAGCAAAATAAGGTTACAGCTATTAATAACTAGCTTTCACATTTTAATTACTATGAGATTAATTCATTTCTGAAGTACCCATCACTATGGTATTTTAGTATCATTTATTTTAAACCTTTTTCACCTAGAACAAACTGTAACTGACACTCATTGCTCCCTTAAGAGAGAGTTACAGTTTGACCTATGCTCAGACATCTATTTTTGGAGCCTCTACCAGCACTATGACATTCCCCTCCATTAGGGTTTCACACAAAAGTAATTTTAAAATCTGTTACAACTCTTTGTTAACTTTCTAAAAGGTATGTTAAATAACATTTTAAAAAGCAAATACAGTGCTGTTTGCAAAAGCAACTAATTCATAAATTTAAACAATTCTGCACAGTTCTGAGGGCTCACTACCAAAGCAGCTAATGAAAAACTGCAGTTACTTTTTTCTCTGTATTCTACAGTGCAAGAAACACAGCAATTAGTCCATACCTTGTCTGTATGCAGCGTCAGGCTGGCTGCTGGTTTACCTACAGCCATGTCCCACAAAATCACTGTATTGTCAGCAGAGGCACTTGCTAAAACGTTCCTGATAATGGATCAAAAATCAGCTTTAAAACTCTTTATATACATTGAAACAAATAATGGTCAAAAATCCAAAATACATGCAGAGCCCAGTTCTGGTAACAAGTGGTCTATAGATTATTTCTCTCAAGCCTAAAGGATAACTCCCTGAAGGCGGTTCTAAATTTTAAGTAAAGATTACAAATGGGCTACATCACATTAGTAGAACATTTTAACAATGACAGTTCTGCTTCCATTTCCCCCTGACATTACTTAAAATACCATTTACTCAAAGACTTCTCAAACGAAAGAAAGCAATAAAGGCTTTGAAGCACATTCTTTCCTTTGCCATTACACAGTATTTTGAAATATTACCTATGCTACTTCATTCTGTTTGCATTTGCATACTGCCAAGAGCCTGACAAACCTGTTTTTAAAATATTTTGCTCTCTAATATCTGTTTATATACCTCCTGAAGACCCAACACTATACCCTTTGTAGACTGCTAAAAGTAACCACTAAGATTTCAGTTAGTTTACAGACACCACATTTCTACTTAAATTCGACCAATTATGTTAAGAGCAGTAAATACAGCCTGAAAGTTTGATCAGAAAAAAAAAATAATCAAAACATTCCCAAAAGCCTGTCAAACACACACTGCAATTCCTACAATTACTTCATTGCTCTTAAAATCAGATCTATTACCTCAACCTCTGACTGAAACTGCTCCCCTCTTCCTTTTCTATATTAACCAAATGTTTCTGTCTGAAAGGGTTAACATTCTCCTGGAAATGCTGTTTTCCCAACCAATATTACAGGGGAAAGTTAAGAAAATGCAGAGTGAAGGCTGTAAGAACATTTTACAGTAGCACCACTATGACCTACAGGCAGAAAGGGATTTGTAGAGAGCTGTCACAACATGCCTTGCTTAAAAGAAAGAAACAACAATAAACCATTTTAAACATAAGCTGTTCCAAGGACTTCCTTGTTCTGTCCACAAGCCACTCACTTCAGGGCTGGTTTTATTTCCCGAAAGATCTACCAGTATCAATGAATTTCTAATTCAGCATATGACAGAATTATGCACTTCAGACTTAACTGCTGAAGCTGTAATTTTCTTTTATACTTGTCTCCATACTATCACCAGACAGCCATTTCCAGGTACATGACAGCTACTCTTCTGTAAGACTGATGGACTGATCACTGTCACACTCTGTGCATATGTGCATAATTTAAGAACAACAGACACTACCCTAAACTAAGAGTGCAATTGATATACATTTACTGAGGTCTGTGTGGGTGTTCTCTTCATCAGCATCTAGATGAGAAGGCATTACAAGTGCAGGCTCACACCTGCTCATCAGAACCTGCAGAGTTGACTGTGTACATCTTCAAAGGCAGAGGCATTTACGACAGCAAGAAAATAAAAACTTTTTTAAAAATCAGCCTCTGTCTGACTGAAGCAGTTTCAAGACCCCTGCTGAGGATCCTCTGACAGATGAACTCTTAACAACCACCTAAGTGATAAAACACCAGCAGCACCTTTACTCCAGCCAGCACTGGGGCATTGTCCTTGACCTCTGCCCCAAGATGGGCCAGCTTTGTGTTGCTTCAGTAGCAGAACTTCATTTCTAGTTCATTCAGGCAACAGGGAATTTTCTCTGCCTAGAGGCCAGCCATTTTTATAACTGTGCTATTAGGGCTTTTACACTCTCTTTTCTGTTCACAGCTTTGGGGCAAAAGCCAGAAGGAAAAAAAAAAACCAAAAACAGAATAGCACGGACTTTCTTCTATAAATCTACTCATCTCTTTTGAAATGGTGTTTTAGGCCAGTGGCAGACTAGCACAGCTCAGGGCAGCCCTTCTGCTTCTCCAGGCTGAACAAATGAAATGCAGACAATTTATCAAATGGTTCAGACCCCCCTTAACCCTGCCTTCATCTGGGCAACCTGCAAATCAAAAGTGATCTGCAGCCATATACAAGTATATTAAAAAAAACCTAAAAATCAGGAGTTCTAGTCAGAAAAAGAAAAAACAGGGGTGTATTTTTAGGACTGGATTAACTTCAGTAGTGCTTTCAAGTTTTTGGATTTTGTGAGAAAATTGCATGACTATTAAGAATGCAAATTTGTAACATCCACTGTTATTCAAGTATTCTTTTACCTGCTTTGTTTATTCCATGAAAGATCAAGCACGGCATCAGTATGTCCTTCCACAGTCCCTTCTGAAGAGAAACTCTGTGTACACACATGACAGAAGCAGACTTTTGAAAATTACAGCTTCAACGTCAATCAAGCATTACTCCACATAAGTATGAACTCCCTAAAGCCTTCACAAACAACATCATACTAAATTACTCTCACTTCCTGCAACACAGCTTCCGAGAAAATGTCTCTGCACCCCCTGCACCCTCCTACCCCAGATCCCAGCTTGCTCCAGCTGCTGGGTTTACAGAACTGGTTAATCCCTTCAGGCTAGTAAAAGAAACCTCATTATTTCTGGCTAATGTGCAACTTCTTCAGCTTCTTTCTAAACACTCCTGGCAGTTCCCTCTCTCTCCTCCCAATTACTTGAGCTTTGGGTCCTTGTAACTGCCAGTTCCTGCAACTTCTAATTTTAAATAGTTAAGATTCAAAGTTTACTGGGACACCACCCCATTGCTCTTCTGCTTTTAATTCCAGGCTTCAGTTATTTAGAGAACAATCAGCATTTCAAATACGGTAGGGGAAAAAAACCCCACATTATACCTGCTCTAAATTTCCTCCAGCCAACCACGTAAACCATTTTGCAACACTTACTTTCTTTCCTTTCTTCTTCTTCTTTTTCTCTTTCTTGCCTCCAAGAGAAAAGACTGGTTCCAAGGATTCTACTACATCAAGGTCCCAAATGTCAATAACGGGGGTCATGTTACCCACTGCAACATAATTTCCTACAAACAAAAACCCAAATGCAATCACATTTATTTAGTTATGAAACAGCGTATTTGGCAATCCAGCCGTTGCTTATTTCTTTGATTAAGTAAAACTTACATGCCACAATCATCTATTTGAACATATTTACATTTATAACTGACAAGGAGCAATTTAAAAATATCAGCTGACAGCAGATGTTGCCAGAAAAAAAATGTACTTGCTGTCCTTGCCCTTCACTACAAGTAACTGTTAAAAAAAGCTGTATAAAGTTGCATGCTTTGTTTTTAAAGGAAAAACCAAAACTAAATGCCTGTGCTATGGAAAAGAAAGTATTTATGAAACACAGGAAAATGTTACTAAATACATAAATATATATAAATTTTGCTGTGGTTTATGTTAAATCAACTGCATTGGACATAAAGAGATTGAACAAAAGCAACCTTTCATTTGCAAACAGAAAATAAAGCAGATTTTAGAGACTGCTCTGGTCTGCTACCTGACAATAATCAATTGTTTGTAATAAAATCAGTATTTTAGTTAAAGCATTTGTTACAGCAGCATCACTAAGATGACTGTATCACCAAGCAAAAATACTTGATGTTCACATCTTGGTTATGTCATGTCAGTATTATCTTGATATTAACATCTTGATTTTATTTCTCTTTGTACTGCAGAAAGAAATTATTTAGTGACAGCATTATGCCTATATGCTTTTCAAGCAAGAATTCTTTAACTGGACATTTACAGTACCCTTTGTAATTTACCTGTTGATTCATCTGGACTAGGATCAAAATTCAACCACTCCAGACTCAGAGGGTAAGCAGGCAAGATAATGTCATGATGTACGTAAAACGAGTCCTCTTCATGATTATAAACTGAAAAATAATTGAAGTTATGCAAGACATCAGTAAAGAGGGAAAGCAAACAATCATAAACAGGTCACTTCTGCAAAAGGCAGATGAGGCAAAACCTAAACTATTGAGGAGATATAGAATGTAAATTCAGAGTGTTCAGAGTTTTACTGTAGAGGCCAGACCCTCCAGGTACAAATGTACTTCACAGAATTACACAAAACATTCTCCTGTGTACTTTAGATAAAGAAGTGACAAGTTCAGCAAAGGTTTGATGCTTTATCTCCAGCACAAAACACTCCTTTGTTTGTAGGATCTCTTCATAATACACGCTCCATATCCAGCACTTTCTACATCAGGATACATTCATTTTGCAGGATTAGCAATTAAAAATCAAATTATTCCAGATGAAATTGAAGGGGAAATGAAGGTAAAGAGACACACTAGAGGAAGGTGAAGAACTCAGAAGCTACCTTTAGCAGATGGTAACTGAGATACAGGAAAAGTTTTGGTAAAGCAGCCATAGAGTAATGGCTACAAATTCCCTGTAGCCAGCTATTTTAACTCCATATAACAAAATACCTTACTAACTGGGCAGCAGAGAAAACCCATTAGTATTTTTAATGGTATCTTATCATCACACACACAAAATCACTGTGCCATTTTTAAGTACATGTGACAGATGTTCAGATACTAACTGAAGTGTTCCGTTAACTAAGTTGTCTTAGTTGTCAACTAAGACAAGGTTACGCTATTTCAGAAACTGCAGAAGCCTTTGCTGTTGTTTTGTAAGTTTATATTGGTTATAAACTTCCAGTTAATAACATTTGTAAACACCTCCAGACACAGAAAATGCCACATGTTGGTATCTGAAGAGATGCTTTCACACATTTTGGTCATGTTGGTTGCTTAAAAAGAAATACTTTGCCTACAGAAACGTGAACCATAGCACAAGCAGCCAGAAACATTCCCAAAAAGAACCACAGTAAGAAAAGAGGATAATTTCAGCACGTTCAGTAGTATTCACGGCTGAACAGGAAAATCTTTTACGTAGCAAAATTAAACCTATTCCTAGAACAAGCAGTATTTAGGCCCTGTTAAGGATTATCTCTTCTAAACCACGATGACAACGGTGCTGGTTCTTCTAGTCCTAGCAGTGGAAAGGCCATTTAAAGAAGCAAGGAGAAAGCTAAATTAAAAAAATAAAACAACAAGCCACTAGAGGATGCTTGCAGGATATGGAAAGTAAGACTGGAAGAATGAGTGTATGTTCAGAGAATAAAAATGCCACAATGTTTTCTAAATGTTTTAAGAAATGAAATAAGGAAAGGAATTGCTATACAGCCTGGAAGAGGCAAGCTATCCTTTAAATAACAATAACTCCACAGGAAATACTCTAGTCCTGAAAAGTAGCTAAAGCACCATGCCATGGAAAAGGACAGGGCGCAAGGGGAGAAAAATCCTTCCCCAAAACAACCCACTCCCTCTTCAGCACAGACACACGGCACCTGCTAGGCAAGACATTCCCTACGTTCACTGCAAAGAACAAACCCTATTTTACTCACCATGGACCTCCAAACTGCAGCAGTCTTTATCAACTCTGCCACAAAGGACAAGATTGTCACTGGGCTTAATCAAGAAGTCCTCCTGTTCATATTGCTCCTGAACAGCAAAAAGGATAGGACAAAGCACATAAATTCACATAAAAGCACAAAACCACACAAAAAATGCACAAAAGCACAAAACACGTTCAAAAGGTGGAATCAGTAATTCTGAATCACGACTGAAAACACTCAAAATCCAACACCCTGATGCCCACACCCACCTAAACCAATCTTATGGTGCTAAACAGAGAAAGGCAGGAACCAGACTCACTGCCAGGGAGATTGAATAGTCATTAAATTAGATTGAAGGACTTTTATGTGAACCGAGGTGGATTTGCAGAGGTTTAATTATCAAATATGAAACCGTATTTCAAGGCTATCATGATGCAGCTGATTGCTAAAAAGGAAATCACCACCAGGAGCCCACAAACAAAGGTTATTTCCCTTGTGTTCCTATGCTTTGACCACTTACAGAGCATAACAGCTTTTTACCCAACAAGGATGCTGCAACTGCTCCTCACATCCAGGAAATAATTCCACTGTCTACTTCCTGGAAAGTACTTCCCCAAAGTACTGCCTACAGCTCTACCGGGTATTCAGCTGTACCAGAACAAATGTAACCTCTCATCTAATTTTCATTGTTACTGAGGAATGGGAGGAATTTGGGAATTTTTGTTAGTGAAAAATTAAGAACTGTACATAAGTCAATAATCCTGCACAGCGTACCATCCTTCCAATCTTCAACACATACAAGACTTACTGGACTTCTCATTAAAAGTTTTTAATTTGTTTTTTTATGCACTTCAAGCATATTTCAGTGTTTGAATTCTATCAAATTCTGTAATTTTTTGAATTAATTAAGGTTACACAATATTTAGTCTTCAACAGTTCTAGCAGTAAATACCAAAAGACAAGAGAAAATGCATATTGAAGAACTTTCAGAATGTGGGGAAAGAAGTTGAGCACAGGAAGAGAAAAAGATGTTCGTTTCCTGGATGTCTACAAGCGCAGCTCTTGCAAAGATGTTCCCCATCCAAGAGTGGAAACGAAGAGAGGCAGAAGCAGCCAATGACAGAGTACAGTGTGTGTGTATACATGCATGTACAGATACACAGATGTACAGACAGACAAAGACATAACACGCAGTGCATCTAGGCTTAATGGGGATGTATTTCCTCATGCCATATCCTTAATTTGACACACTGCCCGAGTCCACCTCAGGCTGATTTCTTACACAAACTGGTGGAAGGTGTAAGAATCTTGCAATCTGGGGTGTTTTCTAACTTTGGCCACCAGTGGCCTGAGATTTGTTATTTCTTCAAGTGTTTTCTGTGTCCTGCCAGACAGCTGAGAAACTGCTGCATGCAGAGAAGGGTGCAGTTTAAATAAGGAGCCAGTTCACCTTAACCTCCTACTTAAATGCAAAAGGCACAGAAATAAGGAAATGCACAAAGCAACCTGAAAAGAAAAGAGCACCATCCAATCAAAAACCTGGCACACCTTTGAAAACAGACCCCAAGGCAGTGTGGAAAACCTAACTGATTTTCAAGTTGATGCTATTTAAGGTATTTAACATTTTATAAGTACTTACAGTGGTTTTTAGAGTGATGTAAGGATCATTTTCATTGCTCCCATATACTGCCAGAGTAGCCAAAGAGTCTCCAAGTTTTAAATCACCTAGATGGGAATTTCAGAACACTTTTTATACATGACAGTGACAGGCAAAGTTAGAAACTCCTGTACCAATACCTGCATTACCTAATTAGCAAAATATCAGGTGCGGGCTAAATGAACTTCCAAGTTCCAAACATAAGTACCCTGGTAAACTAAACTGCTCAAGTGTTTGCAGGGACTTCTGCTGCTCTGCTCCAGCACTGCAGCAGACAGAGTGACAACCTTTCCAGCATGCTGTCGGTTCTAGGTGTCAGGGATGGGGACACTGAACTGTTTCTCTCACTAAATTACTCCCCAAGATGGGACAAGAAAATTATTAAAAACGGGAACTTCCAGCACCTGAAACTCAACACCGTGTAGCTTTAGGATATTAAGGTCTTAAGTACAACAAGAAGTGGGAAGGTTCTTCACTTACACTGCACATCTCACACACAAATTTTTCTTACCCGTGTATTCCTCTTTGTCGTAATTTTCCAAATCATATTCATCCAGTTCATGATCAGACAGGTCTTCATTGTTTTGGGAGGACTTAGTGCTGCTGCCAGGACCAGGTGCATTCGTGTCATGCGCTGTCTGGCCTTCATCACTGCCACCAGCACCCTCCCTGTGAGGAGAAACACAGCCCTGAGAAACTGTGGCAGACACACAGAACAATTCCAGGGGGCTGCTGCTGAGATTTCAGCACACAGTCCTGGCTGCTCATGTGGGTTTCAAGTCTTCACGCCAATAATTTGGAAATCCATTCACTCCTTCTTGATCTTTTCCCAAAATACAAAACACCCAGAGGAAGTTTTTCCTTGAAAGTTTTCATGACAAAACGTGGGATAAATTTTCCTCAACAAGGTAAACTGTATGTCTAAGTCCCTTTCTCGCACAATTTTTTTCTGGATACAATGCTCTCAGCCTCACTTCTGAGCATTCACGTGTGTCCATGTCATTCTTTCCTTCCCACCCACACCCCTGCAGGTACTGTTGTGTCTGAGGATTCCTACATTTCTTCAATCTTTTTAAGATCTCATTTCCTCATACTTCCCATATTTAAGAGAAGTAAAAGTAACAGAGAATTCATTACTGTGAGGACATCCTATGGATTATTCTTATGGGGTAAATTACGCCACATCTAGAAAATTCGGAACTTTGTGGCAGCAATTCTGTGTGCAAGGAATTCAGGAGAAGGAAATGTACCTTAAACACTGGCTGAGAAGCTAACAGACACCCAAGGGGTCCCAATGGAGCATGCTCCCCAGAAACTCATCCCTGCTGAACACGCTGTATTTCTGTTCTTCTGCATGCAAAATTCCCAAGCAATGAGGCAAGGCAGTCCTCAGATACAGTTTTTAAATTAAATACCGGAAACCTAATTTTCCTAATTTGTTCAGTAAAATAAACACTTCACGTTAGCAACTTAACTAGAGACAAGTGCCAAGATAATTAGAGACTCTAAATCTGAAAACAGGAAAAAAGTGAGGTGTTGCAACAAATTACACAAAGTACAACAAATTGTAAGTCGATCACAACAGCTTTGGTTGTTTCAGATGGTCTTCAAACTTCCATCCTGATGTTTTACAGGATGCATAAAAAACAGCACCTCAAATCTTTCCATGCTTTTGAAATTGCAAGAGAAAGGAAATCACTCAAAAAACCAAAAGTTTTCACATACAAAGGGGAAGCAAGTAACTCTACAGAAAACAGGAATACTAAACTTAATCAGTTAAGAAATTAACATAAAGTGAGAATCTTGCAAATGTTTAAGAATGTTTTGGAACCATTAAATAACCAAAGCCAGAACAAAATACATTCTGGAATGATACACTCTGTTCAGCAATAGTGTCACTGATTCATCCATCAGAAATGGGGTGGATAACATTCATCCCACTATAAAAACTTTTTCTGCTACCTGTTGCATCTGTTCAACCACACACACTGTGGTACAACCACACACCCTACACAGCTGAAACACTCAGCAGCCTAAATCTATGAACATATCTAACAGAAAAAGGCTAGAAGATTGAATCAGACCTCCATCCCTTATTTTTTCCAGGCAAAAAGCAGACATTTCTTTCTTGGCTTCTATAAGTTATGTTTCCTAAATATGTCACTTCTGTTATACATTTTTCTTAAAAGCAGAGTGACAAACCTCAACACAACTACATAACTAAGGGCTTTTATTGCTGAGGGGAGATTTGCGATATCTCCAGTGCCTGTGAACCATAAATACACTCCTGAGTGATGTTTTGCCTTTTTAACCAAAGCACAAATACCACGTCAGTCTGATCTCCACTGTGGCCTCCAAACCTAGACTGTCACATCACACAAACTTTTACCCAGTCAGTTTGGGACTCCCATCTCGCTTTGCCACAGCTCCAAAGCACCCACAGTTCCAAACCCAGCGTCTTAATTTTCACTGTAGGCGGGAATAGCAGCTCCAGAGAGGGCCAGGCCCCGAAATGCTGATCCAGCCTGACAGCACGCAGCTGACAACTGAGGAACCACACGGGAACGCAACCCGTGTTGTCATGTCCACGACGACAGCAGGATCTACTGCATCCGATGCTCCTCTGCTCGCCCTCCAGACCGCCGACCCTCCCGGCCATCAGGGTCCCTTAGCACAGCGTCTCCAGAAGGAACTCGCGCTGGCTGCTGCCGGTCTCCGCTCCTCGCTGCTGCTTCCCGGGCCGGCCCTGCAGCCTCTGGGCTGCGCTTCCCCCGTGCCCGGGACGTCCCCTCCCCTCCACAGCTCTGTGCGCAGCCGGGCCCGGGGGACTCCAGCCGCGTGCCCAGCAGAGTCCGGGAGATGCGGCGCGTCCCTCCCGCTGCCCCGGCTCACCCCAGTCTGTCCTGCGCCTCCTCGATGAGACCCTTCAGCTCCTCCTCGCTGAGCTGCACCTGCGGGGCGGACACAGAGGGGGTGAGGGCGGCGGCGGGGGCGGGCGGGGGGCGCTCAGTGCCATCCCAGCCCCAGCCCCACCTTGTCGGGCCTCTCCTTGGCCACGCCGCGCCGCACCCAGGCGGCGCAGGGCACCGGGCAGCTCATGGCGGCACCGCCACCGTCACACGTGCGAGCCGCCGGCGCGCCAGAGTGACGTCACGAGAGGGGCGTGTCCGCCCGCAACAGCGAGGAAATACGGGGGGCGGAGACTATGTCGTGACGTCACAACTGAGCGACTACATGAGGGCGCGGCTACGATGCAAGAGGCGTGGTCTGATTGGGCGTGGTCCGGGGCGGGCGGTACAGGCGTCGTCGCCTCACGGGGATGGGGTCGAGGCAGTGCTTCGTCTCCGGGATTTTCGCAGAATCACAGCATCAACGTGGTTGGAACACAGCCCTCCGAGATCACCGAGTCCAACCCTCAAGCCCTCCGCTCCCCACACTGGGTCACGGCCTCCCTCACGCGCTGGGAGACACCTGCCCTGGCGCTGTACGTTTCCAGTGAAATACCCCAGAAGTTTAGAAAGGCCTTTTTTGTTACTGATCCCTTAATTTTATCCAAGGCAAGGAAACCAGTGCACAGAGTCAATGGCAACAGGGAATTGCAGGGAGTTGTGGGGGACTGGCGTCTCCACAGGAGTGGCTGCTTTTTGTCCTCCCGAACGTCAGTGTCCCACACGAGCTAATTCTTAAATCAGAGGAAACCTCATTAAATCAGGATAAAATCCTAGCTGGAATGTACAGGAACGTAGTGTCTTACTAACCTGCAGAAATCACTGCTGTTTCCATCACTGGAATTTTAATTCAGTGTAAAGTACACGGATGGGAAGCTGAGGTAGGGGAAGGAGCGTTTCTCAACTCAGCAACCAAAATTCAGCTTGGCAGATAGAACGGCCACATTATTCCATCCACATGTCACCAGACAACACCACTGTGGCATTTTCATTATTTTGTATTCTGATTCCTCTGTGGTTCTGGCATGAGAGAGAAATAAAAACTATCAAAATATTGCTACTTCTTCCCTATCCCATTCATTTCACCAGTCTGCTGTGTTTTGTCTTAATGTAGACATAAACGTACCAAGGCAAAAGTTGTATCCTTCTCGCTCTTCCTTGTGGTGCCCTGCGACATGGACAGCCTAGTCCTACCTTTAATCCTGCGTTTTGGCATGCATGCCTTTTTGCTGGGCTGTGTTTGCTTTGCTTTGCTGGCCATCTTCTCTTCACAGTGTTCAAGAAATCCTTCTTGTCTTCCCGTGCATTAATCAGCTACAGTTTGACTGTCAGTTCTCCTCCAGATTCTGAGGAAAGTTTTGTGAAAGTGGCTGCTATTCTCAAAGGACAGGCAGAGGGGAGTGTTATGCAGCCAAGAAGAAAGCCAGGTTACTTCCCAGTGGCTGTGGCTCCTGGATATATTTTGGGGTTTTTTTTCATATATATACAGTTACAATGTGGAGTTTGCAGAACGAAGCTGAGCCAGACTTGTTCTTACTGAAGCAGTACCCAGAGGGGGCACACATGCTCTACCTTCCAGTCCACCGTGTGCGTAATCACAAGATAGCCGTGCTCTGTGGGGAGGCTCAACAGCAGAAGTACCAAGGAAAAGACAGTCGGAAAATAGGTAGCAATTGTGCATGATGGATATTATAGCTTAGAGAATTGCAGTTAGTAGTGATTTTTTTCAGACCTAGTCCGTAAATCCTGGGTGATTCCAATACCTCTCCCTGCCATATGCTTGCTGGGGATGTGCAACTGGGTTTTTTTTCAAAAGGAAGACCATTGTATTAAATATATTAGTGTTCTGCGGTGCCTTGGCAATCACAGAGATGTGGTTGAAGGACGGGTGCCCCAGGCAGGAAGCTCCCTGCAGGCAGAACCAAAGCCTAGTGCAGCCCAGCACACCCATACCAAGGAATCTCCCAGGATGACTTACAGCACAAAACACACCAATAAAAAATGGTCTTCTTGGAATTCAGCGTCCAAAGATGACTCAGCCACCGAGTTGGGAAAATTAGCAAATAAAACAGATGTTACATTCTTAATTTGGATGGAATTCTGACACATTAGAGGAATTTTGGGACGAGCCCAAAGAGCTGTCCTAATTGGAAATGAGGCTGTACAGATGACAGAATTCTCTCTGACTCTCTCCTAGGTAGAAACAATGGCCATGAAGAAATGGCTATGAAGAAAGATTTGTGCAACAGCAGATGACAACTCAAATGGCTGTCCCAGGAAGGATGTGAGGACCAAGCTCACATCCTGTGGAAATAAAAGAATTGTCGTCAACCATTTTCATGACACAGCCTGTTCTGGACTGGCCTTAGGCCTTTCCTAAAACCAGTCTTGTGGAAGGATTCGGTTTCACTCCCCTGGCCCCAGTCAGATGTCAGACACAGCAGTGCCTGAATCTCTTAGAGCCATAACTCTCTCCAATAACTACTGGAAAAGAGCTCCAGTGTCCAAGTGTGCTATTTTGAAACAATATAATTTTGGTTATACCTTCCATGTAACCTAAGACACCAAGGCTCTGCAGGGACCTTGATATACCTTGAGTCACGAAACTCTCAGAGACTCTGCAAACATCTCTCGTATGACAGCTGGAAGGTGCTATAAGGCCACGAAAAGATTCATTGTGCAAATCAGTACAGGCCGTAAGCAAAAAAACAAAGGGAATTTTATGTGTTTTGAGAGAAGCTATGCTGTAGCTTTACAGCTGTGGTTAAGTTGGCCTCTTCAGATGAGAAAAGGGGAAAGTGATAAATGCATTGGCATCTCACTCCGATTTTTTTGTTTTTCTGTTTTCTCAAATGATCTGCAAAATTCCAGTGTTGGAGTCCAAGGGATGCTAAACAGCTAAAAGCAGTCCCATAATCAAGAAATCCTCTAACTTAGGAACGAAAGGAGTACTTAGAGTGACTTTGAAACACCAGTGGCAGCCATCTAAGTCCTCAAGGTTACCTTTTGATTTTCTATTTGCATTCCCTGTGTGTTTCTGTGAAACGCTGAGCACAGACAGTGGGAGGAAACCAAAGAAATATCAGCTCTCAGTAGGGCAGCATCTCATCAAGGGAGATGACATGCCCTGTTTGCACACTGCTGCATAGCCTGGAGGGAAGAACTCTTGAACTCATAGCTGGGCAGAAAGTTAAGTTTTCAGGTAGTTAAAACAAGGCTGCTTTGGTTTTCTTTCATCCATGATCTCCTTAAGGAGTTCTCTGGGAGAGCACAGACCTCCTCACTTTGAAAGATAAAACATGCTGGCGCTAAGGCTTATTCTCCCAGATCTTACTTAACTGCTTTTGGTACTCTTTGTTTAACTTCATGGAATAAATGAGGTCTGTCACTTATCTTACAGCTATATCTAATACGTGTGATCTCAATGTGAACCAGATACATGTGAAAGACATTAAAACCTCATTGGGACACCGTAACTGCATTATCAGGGCAGAGAGGTGTGCTTATGGAGCAGCTGCTTCCCCAAAATGTGTGCTGGAGAGCTCGAGAATGAGAATCCCATCACACCTGCAATGAGTGCTGTCAGCTGGACACCTCAAAACACCTGAGGACTTGCACCTCTCCACCACCATGGGAGCAACGGGGGACACAAGGGCCAGTATTTGTCTCAGTGCGGTCACATCTTTATTTCTTCCATGTCTGAGTGTGTTGGTCAGTACTGGACGCTTCAATTATTCATTATTACAGCACGATACTACAACTTCTTACACAAGACACTGGCTTGTAGAGCTGAGGGGCTGATAAGCTCTAGGAAGGGTGCCAGGCTGTAGGCTTGTGCTGGGCATGGTGGCCTCCCAGCCTGCAAGGATACGTGCAGAGGTTCTCAGACATCCTCCACTTTGCAGGCTTACAACTTCACAGCAAAGCTTAGAGACAGCCAGCCCACACACTCACTCTGGAACATTTTCCTTGAAAGATTCATTGGACAAAATAAAAGCCATTCAAGAAATGTTCATTAAAATATAAGGCTCTGTCAACATAGAAAAATTTAGCTGATACCACTGCACACCTGAAAATATGTCTCTATAAGCTGCTATGCAGATTTAGGAAAAAAATATTTCTGAGTGGTTTAAATGTTAATTCTGTGTAGTCAAACTGAGACACACAGTGACCTTTCTTATGTTATACACACACTTCTGCTGCAGATTCCATCAGCAGAGCTACATCAAGCACTTCTGGCATGCTTTAGCCTCAGGACAAAACCTGGGCTCCTCTAGGTGAGCTCTGCTGTGTAGCAGGCGGGATTTAGACATCACTGTCCCTTTCTGCCCTGTGGAAGAGAAAACAGCAGTAGGCAAGACTGTCCTAAACCTTAATTAGCCCAGTGAATCTGTGCCACAGCCTTCAGTGTCTACAGAAAACCTCAAGAACGTAAATGTGAGTGGAATGTAGAAAAAACATGGGTAAATTCACAGAGAACCCAGAAGAATGATGTTACCAGTGACAGCTGAACTTCACTATTTTTCTGTGAAAAGTTAACTCAAATGCCCAGAAAGAATGGTTTTAAATTGTTTCGGTATCTATGGTTGGGAAGGGAGAGAAATCATTCCAGTTTGCTACATGTGAAGCTTGCTTTGCTTTCTTCCAGATACTGGGGAGGAGGCAAGGGAGGCCTACATCTCCTACAGAATCTGGACAACTGGAGGTTTCCCTGTGAGCTGCTTTTCAATCTCTGCTCCTGGACAACTGAGTCTGCAAAACCTAAAGGCACCTGTGAGAGCCACCACTGGTGTGGGCAATCACCCAGTCTGGTGTGAGTGGTGTCTCACTCCCATAACTTAGGTATAGGACATGACAGGGCATTACCCTCTTTGGGCTCCTGAACAAACCTGATCCTTAATAATCTGGAGAAAGATTCCAATTACGAAGAAAGAACTTGTCTCCAAATCCACTAAAACACACAAGACAGAAAACACTGTAAATTAATTTAAGAAGGAAAAAAAAAACCCAACTAAACCAAAAGTATTTTTAAACCTGATTTTCACACTTATGGCAAAGTTAATCAAGTCCCTCTATTTATACCTGACTTCTCTTTGAAATACCCATTTCCAGCTTCTGTGAATGCACTTGTAATGTATAACGTAGGAAGCTTCCAGCCTTTCGGATCTTCCTGCATCCAAACTGTCTGGCTGTAATGCATTTGCAGATGCTTAATTTTAAGCACCATGGAGCTCCATTTCCAGGACTTATGTGCTCATTTTATGGCAGATCAGGGCAGATCAGCACTCAGAGAACAGTTTTTGGGAACCCACTCCGTATCCCTTCTTCACGTGCACAGTAAGTGTGCTGATAGCAGTGTGTGTGGGAAAACAGCACCAGGACTTCCAGATGTAAAGTCCTGAACATGTGTAGTTTCTGGGAGATGGTTCTTGGGAGAAGCCCAGTCCTGCTGCTGCCTGAAATACACCTGAAGGGGAGAAGAAACAACAAAAACACAGCAGCCATTTCCTAGGCTAGAAAACAATGGAATTTTTATTGAACAGAGATGGCTCATAAACACACTCAAAGGAGTTCCACCTGCTGTTCAGCAATATTCATTGCTATCTGATAATAACCTATGGGGGCAGCTGTATAAAACAGGAATAAAATACCAAATTGCTATATTCATTAATAACTTTGCCTTCCAAATACAGAACCATAAGTATTTCAAGTCTGAAAATAGACCACAATTGTTAGCATTTTAACCAAACCTTTATGATAACAAATATACAAAAAAAGGCAGTCAATATATTAAACATCTAAATCAATAGCATACATTTCTCAGAGGTAAACATTGAGCAAACAAAGCCACCAATGATGTTCAGGAATCAGGGAAAAGGTTCAAGGTCAAGCTCCAAACACTGTAGCTTTTCTAAAGCCCTACTGGTATTACACTTTTATCTAGCCCCTACATTGAAAACTATGTAGCATGAACATCTGAAAATAGAACACTGGCTATCCGGCAGGGAACTGGGAGTTCCTTAAGTCCTCCTTGTATTTATGTTGGAGCACCTGCGGAGACAGAGGGCAGTAGGAATTAAGCACTTTGTTTGGCAACGTTGGGGTTTGAGCTCTGTTCTAGATGAGCGTGACAGTGTCCTCATACCAAACACGAATTCCAGCACTGACAAGAGAGAAGTATTGGCCTGACAAACTGCATGAAGAATCAGCCTTGCAACTTGCATTAAACAGAATGGGACTTGCACACCTGCCTATTTACTGAAAGTCTGTGCTATTTCTACTGCACAGAGGAAGTCTCCTTCAGTAGTTGACCTAATGCCTGAGGTTGAAAGCTTAGGATACGTACATACGCTCAAAAATAATGTGATAAATCTACTATCAACAACTAAGAAAAGTTCGTATTGCAATATTGCTCACAACATAAATGTACAATTTGCACAAAACATGGCTCTTCAACATGAATATTTTGCAAGCTAATATATATATATAATATGTATAATTTCTTTTCTTAGAGAATTATATGCCAGAGTGCATGCAAAGAATTTTGAAGCAGTAACACAACAGGAGCAATCACTTGTTTACAGGTTCGTGAGACCATTCAATACAGAAGCAGTGGGGTATCAAATAACAGACAGACAAGTAGGTAAGATGTATGTACACACTGCTTCTTCAGGGACCTTCCCATGTGACCCCTGAAGCACAGGCCCCTCTGAAAGACCGAACAGGGCTCTGAAGGTTCCCCACACTCTGACCATAAGTCACTTCTGTTGGAGATGACAGCGAAGGAGGCACTTGTCCTTTAGCCAGGGGTAGGGGCAAGCAGTCTTCTCCACAGCCAACATCTGTCCCAAATCTTGCTCCTGCATTTCTAAGCAGTAGGTGCTGAGCATCTCTCCATCCAATGTTTCAGCTGGTCCCAAGCAGTCTCCTGCAGCCTTTACAGCTGGAAATCCAAGACTGGAGACGCTGGATCTCCTGAAGAGCAGTGCACAGCACTGCCAACGTTCTAGTCAGATATGTACAAGGAATGACATGTGTCCTCTGGTTTGAAATTTACATAAGAGTATATACAAATAAAGCTATTCTATCAAGGTGCAAGTTTATTATCCTCTGGTGTGTTTCAATAAAGATTTCTTAAAAAACCTTTATACAGACCCACCAGGAGAGTTTACACAAAGCTGACATTTTGTCATCGTTCATTATGTAGGTTTCCCTCTGCAAACTCCATAATGGAAATTCCTGTTACTTTCCCTTGGAGTTCTGCCTATGGACAGGACTGGATCTGATAGACTAGAGTCATGTCTAACATAATTTCCTTGATTTTAGAATGAATACATTTTAAACTTGGATGAAGTGGCACCATGTGTTTTGTTTTTCTTTTCCAGGATGTCATCAATCTCTAAGAAATGAGGCAGAACATGTAACTGGATGTCAGGGGGTTTGCAATTCATGTGCCCAGTCCAGCTCTCCTTGCTTTTGATGGGACTGTGGTGTGTGAAGCTGGCACCGTTTGGCCCTAAGGGTATGTCTGGAAGTCCTTGGTACTATTTTACACTGGCTGATGACAGGCGATGCCCTCAAAGAAATTTTAAAAAAGAGCCCAAATGCAATTTACTAAACAGTAAACGTCAGATTGATGCACTAAACAGATGGATATGGAATGCAACTTGTCTAAAATTAGAATGGTTGTTTTCTTAGGCAGGTCTAAATTCATAAAAATTTTTCCCATCCCACGCAGGCCTCATTCTGCAGCATGTAAATATATGATGCTCCTAATAACGTCATTGGGAATGCAAAGCCTGTGATCAACAAGCAGAAGGAAGGCCTGCCCTCTCCCATTTCTCTTCAGCAAAAACCTCAAGTAACAGAAATACATGTTTATGATCCCTGCTGAAGCAGAGGGGCTGTGTGCAGTGACAGCAGGATTTGGCCTTCAGCCTTTATGGTGTACCAACCACAACTGTGCGGATGACTGGATGGGAAATTACATCTGCTAGTGCATTAAAAAACCATACAGCCTTGCAGTAACTCCCATTAGAAATTCCCACTGACTTCAGGAGAGAGGCAGAACACGAGAGCAGACTTTAGCAAGTGTTCTGCTCCGCTGGAGATATGTTTCTCAAAAATCTTTCTGTAATACCATTTTCCTCCATTTTGTAACTTGATTATACTGAGGTATTCAGAGCACAGGCTTTGCACGTGTCCTCTCAAGCTAAGGGGAGTATTTCACACTAGAAACAAAGATCTCATTAGGCTTTTTTCTTTTTCAAAGTAATGCAATAATAAAAATCAACTTGCTGGTTTCACATGCTGCAGTGCCTTTATGCAGCCTTAACAAAATGACATCTCACAATGACAAATGAATCGTAATCTCATTGGAGATTTTAAGAGGATCAGCATCAGACATCATGGGGTTTAAGATGACCTAAGGTGCACTTGGAGAAGATGCTGTGAGAGTGCTGCAGCAATTTAAAAAAAATTCAAAATAAATTAAATACAAACACACCCTTGAAAATACTGTTCAAGTTGTGGACACAATGGACAAAAGCAAACAAAGCTGCCACCTCAAATGATGCCTGAGCTCCTCTATTTTACATACATTGCCTTCTGCCTTGGCTGTAAGTGCCCTCAGTTAGTGTCTCCAGTGGAAGGGTTTGTTCTGGATCATTAACAGCACAAAACGGGCAATTTTCAAAAGCATCTAACACACTCAAGAAACTGACATCTTTGAATGAGCTGCAGATGTCTATCTGTCATTTTGAGAAAAAATATTTGGTTCCAGAAGCATTTGTATTCTTAGCTATAATCTTTCTCCATTGAAAAACATCTGCCATCCCTACTGTCCATACTCTGACTCTGTTATTTTGTTTTTATCCACCATAAAGGGGTAAGCAAAGGGGAAGAAAGTTTCACCTGTGTTGTTAATTATAGATGACCTCAAACATGCCTGTGAAGCCACAAACCAGTATTTAAGCCACATCTGTGGGATGGAGGACAGGATCTCTGTGTTTGTTGGCGACTGCTGTTGGGTTATGTGATCTTTCATTTCCTTCTCAATAAAAAGTGAAATGAAACCTTCACAAAAAACCCCAACAAAAGATGGCAGCAAACAAAACCACTTTGCTAGGAAAAGAACCCAAACCCAAATTCATAACAACCATAACAAATGCAAAATAATCACAACCGTTCCTGGGTTTGTATTACGCAAATTAGGAGTCTGCCTAAAACCAGCAAAAAATCATGATCAACACAATGGTTCTGCACTGTTGTAGAAACCATCTTATTTCCAGCACATCCTTTCCTCTTGTTTTCACTTTTCTTTCTAGCTTTCAGTTCCAAGACATCTCAGGGAAAGGTGGGAATGAATGTGAAGAGGGAGCAAGGAAGCAAAGAGCTGTCCCACAGACAGCGCTAGCTCTTCTCTCTTTCCAGGATGCTCACGCCAGGATTTCCTGATTTAGCTGTTCTTTCAGTGATAAAGACACAAACCCAGCCCTTCAGAAGTGGATCATTCTCCATTTAAAGATCGAGACCGTGCTTTCTAATTGCAGATATGCATTCGGCCTGGAAAGACTTCAAAGGTGACACAGCACGAAAGAGAGATGGAAAACAGACCTAATCCACAGACTAGAGAAATCAATGAAAAGGCTTCCAGCCATTTTAATGGAGCAAATTGCATCATGCTTTCATGTTTTGGTTTATGAATGGTGTTATAGTAGAATCTTAACTTGTATTTTTTCATAGAACATTCATGTATTTTTAACATGTAAATTACTTCTTGAACCCTATATCAAATATTTATAAATGCTAAACTAGGTACAAAGTGAAACCCATTTGGGAAAGTGGAGCAGAGGGAGGTTTAGCTGCACTAATGGATATTGCATTAATGCTTAGTGTCAAGGAAGGCTGTCTGCCATTAACAAGAAATCTCATTACAAACACGATTTCACGCCTCATAACATATCCCGTAGATCTATTTACTGTCCATCTCTCTCCTGAACATACACACAATGATAACTATAGACAGAAAATCCAAAGCATTGCACGTTTCATCTTTTCTTCCCAAAGCAAAAATAACCAAACCAAGTGAAAAAAAAAAATTCTCCAAACCCCCTCAAAACCAGCCAACGAACACAACACCAAAACCCACAAGGAAACAGAAAATTCACAGCATGGATGATTAGAATTAAGTTATTTTACAATCTCACTTCTGCCATGAATGACTTAAAACGCTTTCCAGACTTGAACCCAATGAAAAGCCTGCTCTGAGGATAACTAATGTACAAATAGCATTACAAGAAGCTTTCAGAGGAGTGGGACTGAGGGACGCTCCAGCAGCCCACCTGTTACTGGGGGTGGGGAGAGCAGGTTAAGAGAATGTGGGATTTCCTGTGGGTTTTTCTTTGCTGCTCTTCAAAAAATGCAGGATCCAGATCCCTCTTCGCTGTGGTAGATGGCAGAGGCGAGAGAGTGGGGGAAAAGAGCACTGATCTTAACTTGGGGCTGTAAACAGCAGAGATGCATTATTCAGCCTTCCCCATAATGCTGAAGAGATCAGCAGGAGGAATTGCCTGCATTGCAGAGAGTAGGATTTACTTGTTTAGTGTCTGCACCCTGCTCAGGCACCTCTGTTCCTCACTGGTACAGCACATACAGCTGCAAGGCTCCAGAGAAATGGGGACAGGAAGCAACATACTGGTCAAAGTGTACTGATGGGACTTAAAGAGGTCAAGTCTTTCTAGTACCAATTGGAATTTAGCCAGGAACATGAGGTCAAAAAACTCTTGATATACTTTCCAATAGTCCTTGTATTCTTCACTGGATAAAAAAACCCACAACTGAAGTAAGACTGCACATTTTACTGCACCCCCAAATGGCACAATTAGTCACTGGCTTAATAATCGCAAGGCAAAAATCAGTTCCCAAGGTATTGAACTGACTGTTCCAAATTTGTCTATCAGTCTAGGCAGGCTTGAGCAGGTTAAGCAGGGTATTTGACCAAGTGACTGCTTGGATATTGGGGAAGCAGCTTTCACTCTGATGAGGCTCCAGAGGCTTCCTGTACTCCTTCCTACTTTCTGCCCCAGTAAGGCACAACCAGCACTGGGGCACAGGGGGCTTCTGACTGTGCTGAGGGGCAGACCCCAGCCTGCAGATGTGCTGTGAGCTCTTTAACAGCTATGCAGAACAGAGAGAACCTGACTTTGGAAAGGCTCATCTGAAAGCCTCTCACGCAGTAAGCGACAGGATATTCAATTTATCCGCTGCTGGGAAGGGGAAAGGGTAAGGCTGGACTCTCTTGAACCTGTAGCTTGAACAAGTCCAGATGTTCTGAAACATGTTAATCCGTCCCTGCCAGAATAAGGCTTTGACCTTAATTAATTAAAATGACCTCCTAACACATTGGAGTTTTCTAAAGTGGCAGTCTCTTTTTTTGTTTCTGTGAATCTGCATTTTCTAATGTGGCTTACTGTAAACCATAAATGATTTTTGATTGGGTATTTCAGCGAGGTTTTTTTCTCTATCTTTCTTTGCTTTAGAGAGGCAGTAAGAAACAAGATTACCTCTCACTGCGCTGGGCAAAGCCGAGTAATGGAAGTTTTAATGAAAACACAGCAGCAGAGATGATGGCAAGTGGAAAGACCAAAGTTACCATACACAAAGGGTTTCAGGCAAATTTAATTCTTGCAGCAGCAGCAGCTGCGGCTGTGGAGATATTTGTAAGGACAAGAAAGTGCTACCAATGGTTTCAACTCCGTGGCCACATCTGAGCATGGGACCAAGCGAACCCTCTGTGTGAGCACTGAAGAGACTGGAGCCAACTGGGCTGGCTGGGAATACCAAGCGGTGAGAGATGGGGCAGCTTCCCCTCTTCCTGCTCTCCCCTCCCCTTTGATTACATGGAAACCCTGAGTTGGAGAACAATGAATTAGGAAACAGTGAACATTATATGTCTGGAATCAGAGGCAAAGATCTGGAGTTATACATTCAAATTCTTGTACCTAATCCTCTTCCCTTACTAAGACTTCTCCGTTAGTGCCATCCAGCATTGACAGAAACCTGGGCCTAAGCTAAGCATGCTCATTCACACAGCGTCACCACCTCTACAGAATGAAAGAACAGAACTGTCAGCCCAAAGAAAAGTACAAAACGCCTCTCCAAAGGAAAAGAAACAACAAAGCTGCTGTTCTGGTACAATCACGTGGACAGACATAGCCAACTAAACATACAAAGCACAAGGTGTTTGCAGAATTTAACCTAGCCAGCCAACACAACCTCTTGTAAGCTGCTGCAACGTCTCCTGGGTTGTTTTAGTGACAAGCAGTCCAAGCAAAGCACAAAATCCACGGTCTAATGCGACTCTTGACTTTGAGGAGGTGAGATACCACATTTTAAGTCCTGTACATGCATCCACGATAAATAGACTCTAGGCCATTCATGGCTGTTCCACGCAAGAAGCCTTGGACAGCTGAAAGAATGACAGTTCAATGGCAACAAAAAGAAACTGAATGCCCTCCTGTCCACACTGAGCTTGCTTCCCCAGCTCTAAGCCTCACTCAGGGCAGCTGACAAATTCCTATTAGTCTTACTGCAGGTTTCCAGATTTTCCTTCTGCTTTGGGTACCACATGCGTAATATTTTCAGCAGTGGTCTCACTGAAGTCATGGATCATTGAGCCACAGCTGAAGACTTGGTTTTGCTGTTTTTTGCCCTTTTGAAGGCCGGTTACAAACAGCAGGTCAGGTGCCACTGTACTGAAATGTGATAACCCATTCAGAGCAGGCAGCCTCAGTTTTCACCCACTGAGGATAACAGGCATTACCTCAAAACAAGTAACAAGTTAAAAAATAACATAACATTAGTTTTGCTATAAAGGTATGGAAGATGTGATTGGAAGTGCTGCAGGTTTGTGTGCTTATAGGTTGACATATAAAATTAGTGATGTTCTCATCTATAGGGCTTCAGATATTATCTGAGGGCTATTTCAAGGCTAACTTCCTGCAAACCAGTTTATTAAATTTTAGCATAAATCCTAAGCAGCTTTTTTAATGCTCATGAATTTCAACATCTCTGTACCAGAGCATGAAAGCAACATCAGGCCCTTCACTTCTGTAAAGCATTTGCAGAGCCTCACATGAAAGACATTTTGTCACACAAACTAACTTAAAGTCTTTGGCTTTAGGTAACTCCCATTCACTAGGGGGAAAAAAAAAAATTAAAAAAAAGAAAAAAAAAAAATCCTGTGGCTTCAGAGGCAGCTTTAGTAAATACAGGCTTCAGGATGTCATCTTTCAGCAGTATCTTTAAGATAGAGCCAACTCCTGAGGGACACTGAACATGTGTAACTGATTTTAACTAGTTCTGTAGGTCCCAGCTTCTCCCAGGATTTAACCCACAGACAAGAGTACTGGGAATAGCTCTTTTTTTCTGGGATGGCCTAATCCTTGCCTTGAGTATGTGAATGTGTTAACTTTAATGATTTATTTTTCTGGAACACAAAACCCCCACTTCAACAGGGTCCTGCATCCATGAGTCCCCACAGACCCAGCTGCATCCCGTGCCATAACACAACCCTCCTCTGATTTTAGACAGGTACAGGTGGGAAGAAGAGATGCCCTTTCTTTTTCACCACTGCACCACCTCAGAGCAGTTTATTTCAGTGCAAACTGACAATTTCTCTTTTTCTTTTAACCTTCCAAGAGCAGCACATGCTGCTGTGCTTTGAAACCAAACTAGAATTTCCAAAAGCCCCCAGCATACCACAACACTACAGCCCATCCAGGACTTGCACAGTGTTTGGTACGAAGCCAGTGGATATTCAGTGGAAAAAGGCTCAGTGTCCAAAGCAGCATGTGGAGCATTCAGCAAGCAGCTCTCATTAATGCCAAGAGGAGCCTGGCTACTAACCTTCACACCTTTTTAAAGATGTTTCCTCTGTCTTTAATAGACATTTGCACAAATCTACTCCGGAGCTGACACCAAGCAGGCAAAAGATTTAGCTGGGGAAAAAATACTCTTAGCCATTAGAAAGCTGGCCCTTTTCCAGAACAGAGAGCATCTGGCCACCAGCTGTGTTTAGAGGATAGCAGGCGTAAGGAACAGATCGGGGAAAATCTGGGAAACAAGTAGACAGTGCTGAAATTCGTAATGAAAACAATACCAGCCTTCCTCTGTGATGTCCAAAACCTCTGCCCTCCTACATTCCCCATCCTTTTCTCTTCCCAGCTCTTGAGCCAGTTATTGGAAAATTGACTAGTCAGGACAATACAAGATACCTTTCCTGGCCTTGGGAAGGCATCCAGCAGGGCTCTAGAGTAAAAAAACTGGGAAGTGTTGAAACTGGCAACATGGGAAGCAAAGTGGGAATGTGAGGAAATTCTGGAAACTAAGGGAGGACTGTGTAAAGACGGCAGGAAAGATCTGCTATGAGGCAGGGACAGGATGTCTGTCAGTCCTCAAATATTACAGCAGTGGATTAGTAAAAAAAAGAAAATCCTAAGTTTTCCTAAAGATGTTCTATTTTTTTTTTCCTTTCAACAAGACTGGAGGCAATATTTGGCCTCAAAATTTGTAAATTATTGCAACTCATACAAAGACTAAAGGACCAGAAAGCTTTTTTATTTTCTAAGGTGATAACACCATGTCTCAAAAAAATGCTAATAAAACGCTCTGTTGGAAAGAGCCTTATCTGATAGGGATGGTATTCATGGGCACCCACTGAAACTCACATTGCTTTTTAGATTAAATTGACAAGAGCCCTTCCCCCCAGCCTCAGATTAATGGAATGAAGAATCCATGCATGAAGGCACGTAAAATAAAGGTTGGAGATTATGAAACAGGCTAGGAGACAGGATCAGAATTGCAATTGATCTTGATGAA
This sequence comes from Dasyornis broadbenti, assembly GCA_013397935.1. NCBI lineage: Eukaryota > Metazoa > Chordata > Aves > Passeriformes > Dasyornithidae > Dasyornis > Dasyornis broadbenti. The sequence goes on along the minus strand of VZRN01001507.1, from coordinate 1,600,973 downwards.
GCGGGGAAATTGCCCTGATTAGAGCAGAACAAATTTGATAAAGAGAAGTTAAAGTGTTATACTTCGAAAGGTGTAGTAAACAAATGCACAGATACAGATGGAACTCCTGGGACGGCAGCAGTGAATCCCTCAGAAATTATAACACAACACAGACTAGATCAAAGTCAGCCATGGGATGTTCTTGTAGAAACTATCTGGGGATATATTTTCAGATATGCTTTACATAAACCACCGCAAAGTTTCTCTGCTTTGCTTGTTAATATATAAAATTCCTGCTGAAGTGCGGAATTTTGGGGAAAATGGGAAGCCATGAGGAGAATGACAGCAAAAATCAGAGACCTAGAAAACAGTAGCACAGGAACTAGGAAAGACTATACTAGTGATGCAAGTAGGATAATTCCTTTCATACATGGAATAACGTTCCAAAAAGATCTTATAAGATCATCTGGTTTTCCTGTCAATCAGCTGTTGAAGGAAAAGTAGCTTGATTTGTAGTGAAGAAGTTCCGAAATCTCTTAGGAAAACCTTCTGATTATGAGGGTGGTGAAGATCGTGGATCGCTGTGACTGGATTTTTGAAGAGCCTGCAAGCTGCACATTGTCTGGCAAGGTTCAGCTGGAGCTCACCCAGCCTCGCATCAGGAGAGGAAGACTAAAATCACCATTTCCAAAACTCTGCTATGTGGATCCATAAAGGTTTGCTGGCTGCTTCCAGGAGAAACAAATGCCAGGTTTACTTAGGCTGGCTTTTCTGCTGGCAAGGGTCATGGGGACCACTGGTCAAAAAAGAATTCAAAGTTATGACTTTTTTCTTTTTTTAGGCTTCCTTCAGCTATACACACGTGATGTTGGGATTACCAGTGCTTCCAAGTGCAAAAGTTATTCCTGTATCAATCCCTTCCTGTAACAGCTCTGAACGGCAACTTCTTGGGGTCTGTTGTGTCCTGCCATTTGCCAGACACCAACAAAGCAGAGGGTGCCATGCTTTGTGCTGTGCTCAGCCATGCTGCTGCACAGGCCCACGAAGGAGCAAGGGGACCCCAGCTTGGCTGCAGACCTGGCTCTGGGTGGCTCTGGAGGCAGCTGCACTGGCACTTTTGCCTCTGGGTGCCCAAACATGGTGACCACTCCGTGTACAGCCACAAAAGGCCCTATTAAACCCTTTATTGCTGAAAAAAACTTAGTGAACGTTACCACAGATACTCTCAACTCAGAAAAAGGACTAGCACAGAGCTACCAGTGTTTCCTTCCTATTTAATATAATGATTATTGTTTGAAAAACTTTGCTATTTTAAACTAGGAGGCTGCAGGGTGCTCTTAGCTAGTTATTTTTGTCATAGGATGGGTTTCCATGCATGAGAAGACACACCAAACAACAACAAGCACCCCTGTGTGCTGCTGTTGTATCAACTATGGTCTTGCTTCTCTATGATCACAACATTCACACAGAAGTAGCCATTACTTGAATGATCCAGACAACATCTTGTGTGAGCATATACTATGCAGGAAAAAAGGTCTAAATGACTGACATGCTGTGTCTCTGTGGCACTAGTGGCAGTTTAGACATTTTGTCATTTGTTGCAGAAACTGTAGGGGCTTTAGAAGACCAAGCACAAAGGAGAATTTACACCTCAGAGTCATAAAACAGCTTCCGACTGTGTTGATAACTAAAGCCAAACCTGTTTTCTCTGAGCATGTCAAAAGCTACCAACATGGAAGGGCACCTGATGTAGATGCTTCTACAAAAGAAAAAGAGGTTAACACGCAAATGTCTAAATTTACTGAATGGCACACCAGAAAATAAATATATTAATGTCACTTTGCCAGAGAAGGCAACATCTTTGCCTGCTTCTTTACTGTGGTTTTTACAGGGCATCAGGAATGTTGTGGCACATGGCAGATTTGTCTCGCTAACAATATGCTGCAAAATAAACAAAGCTTTGACATTTAAATCACAGCCCCCACCCCACCCCACCCACCCAAGCCCTGCATTTGTAGATAACCTATACATTCTCAGGATACAGTGAGAAATCATTCTATAGTACATATTTAATTATAATTTAAAAAAGTCTAACTCAGACACAATCTCTGGCCAGTAGCAAAATATCCACACATCACTGAAGTAAAGATCTGCTGTTATCTCCTCACTGCAACAAACAGAAATCAGCATCTCAAGAAAGAGCTCCAGGGGTATCATATCACAGCCAATCGCACCAAACAAAAAATTAGGCTAATTTCACAAATGAAGTTTGACAAGAAGTAACATTGCATTTGTCTTGGCGAAACGAAGCACGAACAGAACATTTCACAGGTACAGTTACCATGCAAACGCGTGTTTGTTGAGTTTGTCATTGATTTCAACCCCAAATCACGAGTAGCATGCAGTTCTCCTGCCCCCCCAACTACTGGATTAGAGGCAGTCTGGGTAATGTGCCTCTTTGGTGGAACCATAGCCTCTTAGGCAAGATTATACCACCCTAGGAAAGAATACGAGCAAAACTTGATCATATGTGTGTTTACACAATGTACATTTTACCAGTTAAAAAACTAAAACATGTTACATAGATTCTCAAACACAGCTCTGTTGAAAATGAAATTTTAAGCTTAAGAAATAGTTTTTAAACTACAAGGCCACCCCATTATTTTTTATGAACAGTTTAAAAAGTTCCCACCCCTAAAAATCTGCCAGTATATTTCCTCAACTAGAACAGTTTTACCCACTCTCTAATACAGCTGATCTCTCCTCAACAGCAACAACAGTTCTTACATTTCTTAAATGCACGAGATAATGGACTCCAGGATAGATATAGTTCTTAACTGTGTAACACTGGAACAAATCTGACTTAAATGATTAATTGGTCGATTCAGGTGTTCCCCAGCACTACCCTTCAGGCAGGGACTTCTGCTGCTCACTGATGTGAGTTCTGGCTTTCGTTGGCATCAAGCTCCACAAACAGGCTTGTGTTCAGAATTTCAGTACAACGGCAATTCACCGGATGCTCTTGTACCCAGCTTGCTCAAAACCTGGGAGGAACTTTGTTTTCTGTATTCTCTCAACCCAATGGGGACACAGCCCCAGCGCAGCACCTTTGGCCAAAACAGAACTATTTGGATGCGACGTAGAATTTTTTACATTTTCTTTTTTGTAGTCATTTAAGCAACTGCAACAGGTTTGAGCAACTGCAACAGCAGACTTAACTTGCAGGGTCTTTTATTGGAGGGTTACCATCTTCCTCAGCTTTACACAACGGAGCCCTTTGAAGAAGACAAATGAATTGACTGAATCCTTGTGGCCAACGTCCTCTGTAAGTCCTCTAGCACATTCTGACCAGATGTTTCTCCATTCTTGTCATACAACAACTGTTTGAAAGCTTCATTTTCAATGAGGACCATCATATTTTTTAGAAAGTAGCCTTCACAATAGGCAGATAGTTCTGTGACGCCGAGGAACTACAAGAAGTGAAATTAGAGAAAGATAACCATTCTGATAAAACCCAGTCAACAAACACAGTGCATTAGAGCAGCACAAAAACAAACACACAAGCTAAGCCTTTTTAGACAGGCCCAGTAACACCTACAGATATGGATACGAAGAGGGGACGGAGTTAATCAAACAGTATTTTAGGCTGATGATTCTCATAATAATTCCATGTTAAAAGACTCTGACTGTTGGGCAAACAAAGTTCCATGGGCTGAAGCTTCACTCCCTTGGAAACTGATGGGAGTTTTACCACAGAGTTTACCAGACCCATGATTTCATGCTAGAAGTTACAGCCTAAAACTACAGGTTTGGGAAAACATTACAGACCAAGTTTCAAGAATGTCATCCTTAGCAAGGATGGGGCATTTGACTGCACAAAGCTGTCACACAAAGTTTCATGTTTTGAGGACTCTTTGGAGGAGAAATGGAAACAAATAAGACATCGAGAAGATCTCCCCAGGGCAGAGGTAATTTCCCAGCATTGGACACTTTAAGATTCACCTGGACAGAGTGCTGGGCCATCTTGTCTAGACTGTATTTTCGTACAGAAAGGTTGGACCAGATGATCCTTGAAGTCCCTTCCAAGCTCGTATTCTACAATTCTATGATTGCAATTTTAAAAATGGAAAGCCCATAGGGATATTCATGATATTAGCACTCTCCATTCAGCTTTTATTTGTAAATATGACCAAATCCACATTACAGAATCACAGAATACACTGAGTTAGAAGGGACCCACAAGGGTCATCGAGTCCAACTTCTGGCCCTGCATGGGACCATCCACCAAACTGTATCTTTCTCTCAATCTTGATGACAAAGGATGTGCTCCACATGATTCTGGGCCAAGCTGCTCACACATTCCCCTCTGGCAAGGCAGATCTCAGCATTGCCCCAGGTCCTGCAGGGGCAGATGAGCTTGCCAAGTAGTTAAGGTCAAGGAAGGTGTCCCTGACCATGGCAGGGTGGCTCCAACCAGATAATCTTTTAAAGGTCCCTTCCAACCCAACGAACTGCTGAAGTCAAAGGTTCATTCACAGCCAGCCATTTGGCTATTGATGGAATGCTCTCCCCACAGCAGTGCAAACATGACTCTGGCTGTAAAACCCACCCGAGGACCCCACTTGCACTGCCTCCACTGGGAGATGCAGGCACAAATAACTTGCAGGTTGGGGCTCTTAGAGGCAAACCGGGAGCTGGATTTAGCCACTGGGTTTGTTCAGTCCTAGAATTAAACAGCGTACAAGTCTCTCAGGCAGGTCTAAAGCTCCATGTAAGAATTTTCTTCAATCAGGATAGAAATAATAGTCCCATTTCAAAATCCAAAGAAAACGTGATTTTAAACCAGAATTATTAGTTTTACTAACAGTAATACAAATTGAGAAGTTCCCACATGAACTAGAAGACAAATCAAATATATTTCAAACAATTCCTGCACTGTAATTTTTTCCTATTACATTAAATGGACCTGCACATATACCTCACTGCTTATTTTTATAGGTGGAACTTTGTGTTATTTCAAACCCTGATTGCATGTTATCTGTACAAGAAGACCTAGCATTTCTATTCTCTGTAGGAAATACCTGATGATGGGAATAGAGGTCAGATCTGCAGGGGTTTGGAGCAATCTGCAGGATTACTTTGTTCAATCAAACCTCCATGTCACAGTGCATCAGTTTATCTTTCGTATAGACCATGCAAGTTATAGAAAAAATTTCCTAAGAAATGGTTGAAAAATATTTCACTGCAGTTATTTGTGTGTCATTTCCATCTTCCAAGTGAAAGTCTAATGACTACACATGAGGAGAAAAAAATCCTGAAACTAATCAATGTGGTAACCACCTCCATTAATGCGTGAAAATAGGTTTTCTAGGACAAGAAATGCCATGCTTTTATGTCTAATGACTTAGGCAACCTCACAAGCTAAGTATATAATTTGATTCCAATAAGAAACTCTCCAAGACATAAAATTCTCATTACCATCCTTGCAGGGCTCTGAGCCATTGCATTTCCACAACTTGGCATTTTTATATATTGACAAGGTGTCATCAGCATTGAGTGTATCACCCCAGTCGGGTTCAGGCAGGAAGAAACAGGTAATGGAAATGGGAAAACGCATCTTGGAAGGTGAAAGCAGAGGTGTCTTCTTCACTTAGGTGATTCCTGTTAAATCAGCTCAGCAGTTTGTGTTGCCATGAAGAAGGCATAGGTCTCCCACGCAGTGGTTCACTCAAATTGAGTTTGAACTGCTCAGGGAAGGGGCTGAGAAGCTGCCACCTTGTACTTTACATAATTTTTGATTGTCACTATAGCAGGTACCTATTAACCAGTCAGTCCCAGTAAATGAATGACGAATCTTAAACACATAAGCTTAAGAGATAAATATATATATATATCTCACTACTTATCATAAAACTGACCTACAAGGATGATGACAGACACACAACATGCAAGCATATGCAGTTATTTTTACCTTGGCATGATTATAAATATCCACGCAGTTGTCTGTATTAATGCTTTTTGCACAAATGATCTCACAGTGTCGTTGTAAAGCTTCAAGCTGGAAAAATTTAGCAGCAGAGAGAAGCTAAAAAAAACAAAAGGCATGGAAAAAAATAGTCAAAAACTGCTGAGCGATACAGAATCAGAGCTTGCTTCTTTACTGTTTCATTTTATTTTTTTCTCTGCCCCTTCTTCGGTTAGCATGAAAGTACTGACAAAAAGTCAGAATGAGAAGATTGCTTGGTTGTTTTAACCCTCTGCAGCCCCTTCTAAATCACACTATGGGAAGCTGTACACAGAGAGAACACCAAAGGCTGCTCAGGTCTACATGCTGACTTAGGAATGGGACAAGGAGAAAAAGGAAACAGAGGCTTGAAGAACATTTTGTCACTTTGCAAACATGACTGTGAAATAAAGGCCTGCAAATACATCCCCAAAACCCAAAGCTCTGGTTCAACTGCTCCCCAAGATCTTATTGAAACAGAGCACCTGGGCTGGATGTGGGGAAGTCAACAGAAAGGTCAGGACCAAGAGTTTAGAGGAATTCAAGCCAGTTGATAATGACCATCCTGGGTAGTCTTAATCTAGAGAGACAACAAACCTCACATCTACCACCTCAGCAGGCTCAAGGGAATCAGATCTCCATATGCTCCTTGTCCTACCTTGTGAGCAGCTGTGAGGGGATATCTAGGCCAGGAGTGCTGAAACATTGTCTGGGCCCATGTTACTCCAAGGACTGAGTGCACAGAGGTGGAACCAGCTCTGTGAGGCAATGCCCAGCTAACGTTCATGGGAGTGTCGTGCATCTGTCACTGCTCTACCACAGCTCTCCTGACATCAGCACTTGAGCTGACCTCCCTCTTTGGCCATGCATCCCCGCTGCGGCTATACTGCCTACACTGGCACTGCCTTGGCATCTCTGCATGCCTGTGGGGTGAAAATGGCTTGAATTTTGAGTTGTCCAACTGATTTCAGCAGTGCTAAGATTTCCTCTATTGCCCTTATTCTGTCCTTTTACAGCAGGGAAAAGTAATTTCATTTTCTGTCTTTCCATGGTAGGTCATTGTCTCTGGCTCTCTGCTCTGCCATAGAAAGCAGGTTGGGGTTCTTCATTGTTTGGCACCTTGCTGTAACCCAGCCAGACCTGAGGCCAAGCTGTTCAGGTATTTAAATAGCACTTATTCAGGTGTCCAGGCCTTTACACAGCTCTTCTTATCCGGGACTGCTAACAAAAAGCTAACCTGTGAATCCCAAAGGGGCTCTCATGCTGCACTGGGGAACAAACAAAACCCTGAAACTTCTATGACATTATTCTGACTTCTCCTATGCAGTCTGCTCAAGCTGTACTTTAATCCCATAAATAAATCCAAGTGCTGGAAATCTGCAGTGCTGATGTGATAGCAGCCAGCTGGCCCCAATTATGAATTGCAGCAAAGATTTCTGTGGAGTATTTCTAGTGCTTCTTGTTATCATATTTGTAATAAGGCAAGTTACTAAATGCAGTTTTGAAAGATAAAGTCAAATCCTATTCCAGCTGCCTCTGTGGCTCAAGCAGTCATGTGCTGGTTTGTAATTACTTTAAACTGCGAGGAACGATGGCCAGATCTGTTATCAAGAGATCAATCAATCAGTCATACATTCTGGAGTCACAGAAGTTTTGAGATGTCACAAAAGTAGAGCAAGCTGCCAGCTGAAATGCAGCACAAGCTTTTTAACGGCCTAGGTGAAAACATGCACATCCCTATAAAGGCATTGCACTGCCTAGTCTAAGATTCCCTGTTTCAGAAAAGGTTAGAAATACAGGAGGTCTTTCAAAACTTGAGTGAAACAGAGAATTAGTGACCTTTTCCCATATAACCCAGGAGGTCGATGTGGGAATGCTTACTTAAAAATCCACTGCCTGCACTGGAGAGGAATAACCTCAGTCCTGACCAGTTCCATCCTCTGGCTGCCAGACAGTGTTACAGGGACAGAATAACACAGGCAACAGTACAACAGCAACAGGACACGGGGAAATGGAAAGTAGCTGCACCAGGGGGAAGTGCAGATTGGCCATAAGGAAAAGTTCTCCACTGAGAGGGTGCTCAGTCCCTGAACAGGCTCACAGGGAAGAGCTCACGGCACCAAGCCTGCCAGAGCTCCAGGCGCATCTGGACGACACTCTGAGTGATGTGGTTTAGTTTCACATAGTCCTGCAAGGAGCACAGAGCTGGACTTGATGATCCTTACGGGTCTCTTCCAACTTGAGATATTCTATGGCTCCATGATCGTGGTGGCAGATGCTGATGATTACCAGCTCTTTAAGCAGCTCTGACTTCAGTATTTACTGACCTGTATTCTTTTTGGTTGCCTGAAAACTCCCTGAATGACTACCAAGAATTTGCTCAAATACCTCTTAGTTCTATGTATTTGGAGTGGTTTTGCTGATCACAGCTGACAACGATGGCATGCAGTATTTGGAAGAGGATGACTTAACATCCTCTTGTTGTGGTTGCGTGGCTACACTGAAGGTTCAGTCAGCTCTGGCAGGCTTGGTTTGGCTTTTGCAAAAGGGCACAACAGCATCTGGATATTTTACATCCAGTGAGAAAGGGGTAAAGAAGTCTCTGTCTCTCAGGGAGCAGATTATGGTTTTATTATTAAAATTTTACAGTCCCATGCTTGAAATTGAACTGAACTGTGTCTCCAGTGGATTTCTCTCTAAAGCCCAGCTCATGCCCAAGAATTCTCCCATGTGAGGAACCAAACTGGATGTTTTTAATGCTGCTACGATAGGGAGGATAGAACACTATGTTGCTGGAAATTGGTTCCGGATTTTGGTAGCACCAGCTTTGCCTCTGAGCAGGTATTTGCAAAGTCTCCCAGCTTCCTGCAGGGCTGCAGAGAGCCTGGGCACTCTGGGGGGGGCACTGCTGGCTCTTACAGGGGTGCTCATGTCTTGCCCAATGGCCACGTGCCCTCAGGTGAATGGTACACAGATAAGTCAGCATTGCTCCCACTGCAATTAAATAAATGTCTCTTACCTCCATAATTTCATTATTTTTAATCAGGAGTGACTCTGCACCTCCATAATAAAGATACTGCATAACCAGCTGTAACAAAACAAAGGGAGTGTTTATAAAAAGCAATCCAAAACACAGAGGAACAGGGGATGATGCAGGCACACCCGAGGCTCTCCAACACCACCAAGGATTTGTAGGCAAAACTGGCCCAAGCCTCCCGATTTCAAGATATATTTGGTTTTACTCTCTCTCTGCAAAGTTCCATGTTTACTTTTCATAGGTAATCTAATGTCTCAACCCTCACCCTCAAATTGTCTGGACTTTCTGGTGAGCTCCAAACAGTTTGCATGAAACTGATGAACTCACTCTGAATTTTCAGTGTGTTTCCCAGTACGTTAAGTACATCACTGATTCAGGCAAATACAGCATATCTATCCCTTATTCCTTCCCTGGCAAAGGCACCCCCAGCTCCATCCTGCTGTGTGTGGGCATGCATGGATGGTAAGGAAGAGGTGGAGGAGGCTTTGCACTGGAATACAAGCCAGCTAAGATCTCTCTGCAGGGAGCCCACAGTTCCTATAGGCAGCTGGGAATTATTTGCAGAGGCAGTAGTCGATACATGGAGCTGTCTGAGCTCCAGCTCAAATAAAGGGAAGCATCTTCATGTACATGCTACAGGTATGGAGAGCAAACTCTGCATTTTCATGGCAAAAAACTGATTGGAGAACACTGCCAAGGAAGGAAACAAAGTGTGTCTCTTCCAAACCTGCCCATTAAATCCAGAAAGAGCCAACTACAGGAAGGTGAACCAAGTGCTTTATGCTGGCAGGCAGTGCTTGGTGCACACAGCCCACGTAAGTGAAATGCACGGTGCTGTATCTGCTGGGGCACATTAGCAATCAATAGCACTCTGCAGTGCACGAACAGAGATGAAGCCTGTGCTCAGCACACCAGCACTCTGGTTTATCAGATACATATCTACTAATCTGGGCAGAGCATGCATGACGCTCCTCTTACAAGCTCCATGCAAATTCAGTGTGAGAACTGTACCTGAAAGATGGGGTACTTCACATAGTTGATCTCGATACAAGTACTATCAGATGAGGGCTTGCTAGACAGCAGAGCTTTAAACCTAAATTAAAAAGAGCAAAATTGAAATACCAGCCCAATTATCTCTGTGAAAAAGTATAGCAAAAACAGCACAGAAGTGCAGTGGAATGACAGCATCAACTCTTGCAAAACCAGTATACTGAAATGAATGGATTTGTCACCAAAAAGCATCAAGATTTAGACACCAACATAAAGTTCAAACCAAAAGGCAGAAGCCTCTCTCTTGGAAATTTCAATTTGAAATTTTTGAAAAATGCATCTAATATAACAATAGAATAAAATATACTTCAGAAATTCAGATTCTGTAATGATACATATTACAAAACCAAATGTTTTTTCTTTAAGGCAACATGATCTTTTACAAAGATTTGCACCATTTAAAACCTGAACATTTTCCTTTCTGAAGGAGATAAACTTTTAGCTGTTTTAAAAATGTTTTGGAGCAAAATATTAAAACAACAACACTAAGATTTTCAATGCGAATACAGGCTCAGTATAATTGTGTAAGAAGAGGCCGGAGAGAAAACTGAATAGGTTGCTGTTTTCTGATTATCAAAACCTGAAATTCAGACACAAGTTTCAGGACAAAAAAACCACATATATTTAGTTAATAATTGCAGACTTATGTGAGATATATACACACATAACAATCTGCTTCTCAAAACCAGATATTCCCATTGATCAGAAGGTGAAAAAGGGAAACGTGCTGCCACAAACTCTTGCCCCGTGTTCTTCCTCTCTTTGATAACTCATCTGACCTTCCGGCAGCTGCTCAAAGCTTGGCTTATCTATCCAGACCAGCATTTGCTGGATGGTAACCTTTTCCATAATCATGACTGCATCTTGTTAATTAAAATACAGATAACAATTTATTTGCTTTCAATAGTGCCAAACTCTATTATGAACACATTTTAGTAGGCTTAAAGCTGGAGTTTGCTCTAAACCCAAATATCCATTTCTTAATTGAAGGCAGGGTCAGACACTGCAGTTACTTTATGCAAATCTCTTTACTCTGTGCTGTGGGTGAGCAGCACGACCAGCATCAATTACCATATTGCTTAAACTATCCAAACTCAGTGATTTGTCCTTGCCACATCTTGAAATAAATTGTTAAGGAGGGCCAGCTAGATCTGTTTAAAAGCACACCTTTAATTACACAGATGCATACAAATAACATTTGTGAGCAACTTTTAGGTTGGGTTGAGGCGGGTAATCCACATTGGGCCTTCTGAGCACAGGAAACAGACTATAAATACTGCATTTGGAAACAGTATGATATGTTTCACAGCTATTTAATTTTATTTAAAAGCTGCCAAATGCTGCCAATGAATTGTGTGACAGTAGCTTGTTTTTTCTGGAGACTGCCTGAACTGATGCAAGGCAGGATTTAGCCACTCACAAGATAAATTATTAAGAATCAAAATATTAAGACTCCTGTATGGTCGAGAAGCGAGTGCAGCAATGAGCACCAAGCCAATGTGCCTCAGCGGAATGAAGTCAGATGCATGGCCAGAAGCATGAATCATTCACTGGGTGAAAATCTAGTGACAGAAGCACTTGTTAAATGTCTGTCAGATCAACCAGAAACAAGCTGTGGAGATCTCCTGATTAAGAAAAACCTGAAGATTGGGCCACTAGCCCTCAAAGAACTGGAACAGCAAAACAAAACCCACACAAACCCACACAATCAAATTCTATTTTTGTTAAAAACCAGAAATGTGTCTCTATTTTACCTTGGTGATGCAGTAAATAGCAACACTCGATGTGCATAAAATGGTCTTCCTTCCACCAGAAATGTGACATCTGACATCTCTTTATTGTTAAGAAAATGGGGATCTAGAATCACGAAAAGAAGGAAACAAAAAAGCCAATAATTTTAATTTGGAAGAGGTCATGAACGCACTGAATATTTTCCTGTTTTGACAAAAGAAAGCAACAGAATAGAAGGATATTGTTTTTAATGAGTAAAGCCCATAAAGCTATTTTGGACAGCCTCAGACAGAAGCCCCTCAGACAACCACATGGAATTCAGACAAAGGGGATTCAAAGCTCTGAAATCCGTGACAACCTTTGCTGAAATGACAGCAGCCGTTCCCGTGGTGTGCCGCTGGCACAGCCTCCCAGCTCTGCTGCCGAGTAGCTGCTGGAGGACCCTGTGCTCATTTATACCCTACCAGGCCACTCCTCCCTCGAGGAGGAGGTCTGTGTCAATGGGAAGAGGGTCCTGGAAAATTGCTTGGGTCTTCCCTGAGTCCCATTCAAACAGCTTGGGCTCTGCTGAGCCAGCTAGCTGGGAGGGCTGTGCCACGCAGCATCACCTGCAGCCAGCCAGAGTGGTTTGAGATGCAGACAGACAGAACCTGGCTCCAGGCCCACAGCTTGGAGCCCAGCCTAATCAGCAACACAGACGAATCTTTGCAGATTTACAGCCCCACTTAAACACATCTCATGACCCTCCTGATTTCACCGTGAGTTTTAGGTCAAGCTAAGTTTGGGGCCCTTCATTTTTCTAGTTCTGTCTTTCAAATTCAGATTTTTCTGGCTTGTGGCCCCCTCAAGCACCAGGCCAACACCAGCCTTCCTACAGCTCTCCCTGGAGAGCCAACCAGGATCTTCCAGTCCCACTTACCCAGGCGGGAGGTCTGCTTGCGCTTAATTTCCACGAGCTTTGGAATTGGGTAGGGTCCATAGCAATGAGTGAAAATGACAGAGAGCTGCTGGCTGATCACCTCATTCTAAGCAAAAGAAAACAAATATACGCAACATGGGATCAGTATGCAAAGGACACATTATGTTGGTCTCAACCAGCTGCCTGTTTGGAAGGTGAAAAATGTGATTGCTGAAGCTCTATTAAAAATTGGAGCTTATGATTATTAGCATTTGTTAGAAATTGCAGTTCTCATTTACTTGATTGCTATGTCTTCTGTACAAATAATTTTAAATGAAAACGTCTTCCCGTTGGATGACAAGTCTTCTTTTCCTAAAAATTCCATAGCCCCATCCCTTCTGCAGAAACAAGTTCCTTTACAACAGTGATTTCATTTTATCTACAGACTTACTGTACTGGAAAATAACTTTTTCTTTTTTGCTCTTTAGTAAATAGTCACTGGTAACGTTTTTAGAAAACTCGAGCTACAGGCAGATCCAGCTGCACAGGCTGTACGCATTTCTAAGTGCAACATTCTCACAAACAGACCCCTCCCTTACAGACTGACTGAGGCACCAGAGCCAGCCACTCACTTCATCCCAGATGTTTCATTAACATGCTCTTCAACCTCTGGCACCAGCGTGGGCACCGCTGTCCTGTGGAAGCCACCAGACCCTCACAAAACCAGGTCTGGTCCCTGGCCTTACCCGTTCTGCCCCGACTCTGTGGGCAAGGCACCCACAGGATGCTTTCCTAAGCACCTTGAGTATTTGTATGCCTAAGCTGCAAGGGTAGTAAAATGGATTTAATGCTTAACTACCTAAGTCCCAGATGAAAGCAGGATTTAGAAGCTTTGGCAAATTTTATCCTACACTTTGCTGATAACCGGAGCAAGTCTAGACAAGTTCAGCAGTGCCACACTGTTAATTCATGGTGACATCTTTTAACTACCCTGTTGCCTGGTGATTCTCTCCACATCAGGAAACTGAAAAGGCAAGACACTCAGACATAAGAGGGTCAAAAGCCAAGGAAATAAGCAGGTGAGGGACAAAAAAAAAAAATCATAATATAAAAATTTGAGGAGTTTAGATGTTATACTAAAAATATCTCCAGGCTTTAGAAGCGGAAATTGAAGCTTTCCTTGCTCTGAGCACATTTCAGACGTGCTCCTTAAATTCCACGAGTGACAAGGAGGAGTGGCAGAGATGCTGGAATGACTCCTTTACTGAATCTAATCAAACAGGGTGGGAAGGGGTAGAGCTGTTCCCTCACAGGCACATGCTGATGTCAAAGGAAATTACACGCACTCGCTGGCAGCCAGGAGTTGGCTCCTATCACTACGTCAGATGTAGCACAGAAAGAAATGCTAAGATAAGAGAAATGCTCATACTGAGAGACACCATTTAGCCGGGCACAGGGCCCAGCCCTCGGAGAGGGGCTCACTGCTGTGCCTCAGACAAGGAGGGCGTCTCGCCCCAGGAGCATCTCACTGCTCAGCATCCTCCCGAAAACACTTCACAAAGGCAGTGAATCACAGGCTAAAGAGAAAAGGAAGATATAAGGCCAGATTTAAAGAAGGAAGTGACTCAGCTGCTGGGAGGGTTGGGAGGGAAAGCTTTAGACAGACAGGGCAGAAAGAGCAATTTCTTCTCTGCTCGAAAGGGCCGTGCCAAAGCACCAGGGCTGAGTCAGCCAGGGAGGAGTGCATCCGGGGGGATGCTGATTACCAGCAGGGCAGCTCCCAGCTGGATCTGGCAGATGCCAGAAGTCAGAAAATAAAACAAAACATGGGGACAATTCTATGGTTAGAGCTTCTGGAGAGGCATAACTGGAAGAGCAATGCTCACCTTCAGCTGCAGTGAATAAAAGCAAAGTGCACTGAAAGGGAGAGCTCCTGGCACCTCCCTCCTCAATATCTGCTGGGGTGCACAGGTCCTGTCTGTGTCACTGACGTCTGAGTGGGTTCCATGAACTCATTAGTCCCAGCCACAGCTGTGCTTATGCAACAGCTTTTTAAAAATACACATATCAATAAAGACAATGCAACTCCTCCTTCCAGGGTGCCTGTGGGAATGTGCTGATGGAAAATCTGGGTATTGACTTTGCAGTGCCTTATTAGGAGCTGGGGGCCTAACTCGCTGGACCAGGACATCCAGCTGAGACCAGGGAAGGATGGGCCAAACCCAGTCACCCAAGTGGGAGATGGGGACCCCTGCTAGTAACTCCAACCATGCACACAGACAATCCCATGGGAGCCTGCCCACACAGCGCAGGTGCTGCCAGCTCCCTGGGTCACCAACGGGGCACGAACGCTGTGGTGTGCAGATATGAGCCAATTAAAAAGCCCCTTTGCCCATAAGCCTGTGAAGAAAATAGTGTAAACAAAACTCTAATTAGCTCAAGATGTGATACATTCACATGAGAGATGCTTAAAATCCCCAAGACATGGAACAGAGATGGGACAAAGAGAAAAGAGGCCTTAGGATGGACACATCAAAGAAAGCAGGGCCATCAGACAGACAGTGGCTTCAGACCTCCAGTGCAGAATACTCATTTGGCAGAGAGGAGGCTGGAGACCTTTGGCTTCTGTCGATAACATTAAATACTTACATCTCATGCCACTCGAAGGCCAAAAAATGTGCTCAGTGAGAAAGCTGAAGCACTGTGCTGATTTAGAGTCACTGCTAGCAAACAGCAGCAAGGGAGGAGAGTGGTAAGTTATTCCAGCACACCAAGTTTGCTTCCCACCCTCCCCAGCACGCAGCCAAACTCACAGGGCTGCAGCCCTGGATCTGCTCCCCACAGTGCCTCTGCTGACTTTTACCACTAAACCAGGTAGAAACAGGAGAGGGAAAAGAGATGCTTTATCTGCAACTGGATGGCTGGGGAAAAAATTGGCTTTTTAAGCCAAATCCTGCTCTTGGAGGACCTGGGCTGCTTGTGGAGTAACTGGGAACAACTGCAAAGTCTATGACCTGGGGCACAAGCATTGCTCTGGAAGACAGGAGGACATGTTCAGCCTATTCAACCTTCCCCTTCACACAGTGCCCACACTGAGGTGCTCAGAAGCTCCCATTTAAGCACCAAGATGTGTAATTCTTCCCTGTTTATCCTTTCATCCTACCAACCTAACTGTGAAAGCCCAGCTGTTAAGAGCTCACTGCAGCAGTTGTGGGCGGCAATATTAACACTGGAGGAGCAAACCAAAGTTTGTTTCCTTGATACAGTTTGATGTTGAAAAACATTGTGCCAGGATGTGTGAGGCTGACAGCTGGAGTGAGGCCAGCTTCCTTTTAGACTTGGGCATTCATTTGCACTCAAAGGGAGCCGGTGCAGATCTTCTTCTGTGGGAGGGGGAAGAAAGCTTGGCACAGGATATAATAAAAATATTTACCTAGCCATGGGGTAGTTTACAGATAGGCAAGAGGGAACAGGGAACAACAGTGAGTCTTCTGAAGGAGATGGTGCTTCCAGCAGAGAGCTGCTTGGTGAGCAAGCAACTTTGCTTTGTAGATACAAGCAGTCCCTTGACTTAAAAGCATTCTTCAGCAGAGATCTAAAGGAATTCCCCAGTCCTGCTGAATGCACTTGAACTGTGAGGGGAATTCATAAGTTCTTTTGAAGCAAAGCTGGAGACTTTAAAGTTGTTGCACGAGGGATGCCTAGTCAATTTATCTGAGAAGAGGTGAAGACCTGAGTGGGGAGTGCAGGGATATTTTTTCCTGAATGTCCATCTGACAAAGGTCTACAGCAGGATTCAGGGCAGTCTCCTCCAGACTTTGGCACATGCTCTGGGAGAGCTTGCTCCATTCCAGCTTACACAGATGAACGCAGCACAGCCATTCTGGGATGTGTCCCTACAAGGTCCTGGACACAACTGGGAAAGAAACAGCCAATATCCTCCAGTACCTGTGCAAGACATGTGTCTGTGCCCCAAACTCTGCAGGGCAAAATATGTGTTGCAGATTGCTCAAACCCCACTGCTTAGTTCTCCTTACCAGCCTATAGACATCCTACCACCTTCACATGGCTGCCCTCTACAGTGGTAACAAGTCAGGCTTCTTTTCTTTATCTCTGAAATCCCAAGCAGTATTTTGGGATTTTCTTCTACTGATGTTACCCTCAACAGCTCAGCTCCATTAATGCTGTTTTAACCTAAGTCTGCCAGGCCCTCAAATTCCTCTACCACATAGCCCAAAACCCAAAAGCTCACCACATTAAGGCAGAAAAAGTAACATTCTTCTGGGTTTGGTGTCTACCTGTTAATACACATCTCCCCAGCAAGCTGAGAAACCACACTGCTCAGAGAACAGGGGCACTGGCAAAGATATCTTCTCTCTCTGGTCCTGAGGATGCTGGGGGAACCCATTTCTCTGCTAAAGGCAGAGTGTCAGAAAGGCTTTTGCTAGTCACCCATCTCACACGCAGTCCCAATAGCTGTGAGAGTCTCAGGATACCTTGAGCCCATTGAGGACTCATCCATGACATACTGGGATACCCTTGAATTAGTCCTCTATTTATGCTCCTCCTTCCCAGAAAAAGATGGTAAGGAGTGAAGTAACAGAGAAGGCTTTTTGCTGACCCCCATCCCTAAACACTCAAACTTTGGGACCTTCTTTGCCATCTCAGAACCTTCTCCATCCTCGCATGGGTGTTCCTCCTACCATCCTCTTGCATAATTCACTTTTACCAAATGCCTCAAAACTGATTAAATGCCCCTTTAGAGGATCACTCCTAGATGGTTAAGCAGCATACACATAATTAATATTAGTCAACAGCTGGAAAGGTAGGGAAGCCCCAGAGGTTGGAGCTACAGTTAGAGGCAGTGAACTGCGCAACAAAATGGGTTTTGTTAGTTCTGGGCTCAAGTCTTTCCACTGCAAACACAACCGGAAAAGAATTAATCACAGGTAAGGCACAAATGGATCCTTCCATTGCTTCTGGGAAAGCTGCCAAGGCTCCCTTTCAAAAGGCTCTTCATATCACAGCTGTGCATTGTATGTAAAAAGCTCAGATCCCCAGGCACAGTCTAATCCCTGGGTGAGAGCCCAGAAAAGGGCAGGTGTCACATCCATGGCATTTATTTATTGTAAACGAAGAAACGGCTCCTGCCTCTGGCAGGGGAACATTTTAGAAAGTAGCAGAGGGTAGGAAAAAGAATCAAACCTGTGTTAGTACGAAGCTGAAAGTGTGTTATGAAACCACAGGACAGGGTTAACAGTGTGTCACCACCATGCCACTCGGTACCTGGCGCTCGCATCTCACGCGCAGAATGCAGGATGTACACGTGTGGATAACCTGGGTCCGCCTTACTCGGAACTGTTCAGACACAGAAGAACTACAAGTGACAAGGGGAATGTTACAGATCACTGCAGCTGCTTGAAACCTGCCTTACAAAACCGCAGCAGGTCCCGGCCGAAAGATCGATCACTGCGTGCTGGCTGGGCACTAGTGAAACACAGCCACTCCATGGGATCCATAAGTAGATCCTTTAGCATCCTGGGATGCCTTCAGGGTTATTTTTAGTGCAGTTTTTGGTGTGTCTGTCTCCTCTGCGGAAACTCCCCGTTTTTGTTCAGCTGAAGTATTTCAGTTGTCAGCCAAAATTTTCAGATTTTAATTTTTTTCAAGAAAGGTGAATTATTGTGTGGGGAACAAATATCCTACTGAAGCCTGTCATTACAATAAAACCTCAACTTTCTGTTGAAAAGTAGTTCAACAAGACAAAGAGGAGTCTTTCCTGATGGTTTCCAGGTAAGAGAAACACGCACAGCTCTCTTCCAGGGAAAGACCTTCCCCTGAAACTCGATTATGACACAGTGCCTGCCCCAGTGCTGTGTAGGGTTCACCTCTCCTCTCCACCCATAGCCCTTCCTGCAGAACAGGGCTTCACACAACAGTCCGGGGCTTCACACAACAAAACACAGCTTCACTCAAGCTCATCTTAAACATTCATTTCAGCCCATCATGAAACAATGGAAAAATGTGGAATTTTCTAGCTCCTTTGTCTTCCAGTGCCACTTTCTAGGTCACATGCAGACCCTGGGGAAATACTGATGTATGCTGACCACCATGCCTGGACTTAGTAGAACAGATGCATGAGCTGCATCTGTTGACATTCTGAGGAACCTCTCCCAACATTTGTTTTAGAAGAATCAAATCCAGAAAAAACCTCAGCAACAGAGAAACAGAATGCTCATCTCAAGCTTCAGCTTTTGAAAGTTTCCCTGGAACACAACAGACAGATATTTTAGTCTTTCCTGCTGCCTTCTGTTTGATGGAGACATGAAAATACTTTTTTAGTAGTTAGTGCATCTGTGACAGAGGCTATTTCTGAAAAGACACATTAAAAAACCCACCCCAAAACATCCCTTTTGGGAGATTTTGGTTTCCAAATGGAGAAGTTACTGCTGAAAGAGTACTTTAGCTTTTAAACTATATAGGCTAGATTTCTCAAGATACCCACATGCCTGAATCCTTTTGGAATTTTAAAACTGGTTATTGTTCTGAACTGCTGTTTGTTCTCGATAACTGTCAGCACCAGACTGATGGCTGTTATTCAAACAGCTCAGCCTTCCAAAAGAGCCTGTGCACTCCTGCACATTTCTTCAGCTGCCTATAGGTGCATTTGTAAAGGCTGGAAAACTGCAGGCATTTTAAACTCTGAGGAAACACCTTTGCAAAATAGTTTCCTGCGTCTTTCAACAAGCCTGGCTGCCCAACCTCAATAATGGGCTAAATTTTAAAATAAACTAAATAAAATAAACATGTTGTCACTGACAGAAATGCATGGGAAGAATGAATAGAAAGCTGCAGAATGCAATGAAGGTATGGCAGTGAAGGCTCGCTCCTATGACTTCTCAAGCTGATTTTGTCTTAGACAATACACTAGCAGGAATACTCATAGTCCTAAGCCAACTTTTCCTGGTGTGAAGCACCTCTAGGAGCTTCAGAAAATGCTTCAGCACACGTGCTCAATGCATGGCCACACAGGTCCAAAGAAATGGCAAATAGCTCCTTACCTGTCCTATGGGGGAAAGGGAGAAAGCTGTAAGAGATTTATTTGGAATTAAAAGATTGTATATTTTCTCAAAAAAATAGGCCAAGGACAAGCTGATGTAAAATGCTGTAGGCAGAAAAAGCAGTGGCTGAAACTGGCTCATGACCTCATACAACTGGCAACGGTGCTGGCTCATTTCCATGGACGGAGCTGGGTGATTTAATAACAATTCAAGCTTATGCAGAGCCCTGGAGTGGAAACCTAAAACCAACCTCCTCCAAAGGCCAGATGTGTTTAACTTCCCAGGTTGTGGTTTTGAGTCTCTCTTTTCAGGTTGTGGAAATGTCAAGATCAAACTGAGCAGCTCAAGGATTTTCGTAGACAGAGGACAAAGAAACATCTCTGTACATTCAGTGTATTATCCTCAAGAGAATCTCTGCAAAAACGAAAGAGCTGACCTGCAAGCCTCACCTCAGGCACTACAAGCTCACAGATCTGGGTGCAGCCTCCACACAGCTTTTTTACAAGCCTCTACCTGGGGGGGACCGCTCCTCAGGCAAGTACGGTCCTCTGACACAGCAGGTGGGCAACCCAGCTCAGAGTCAACGCAAACATCAACCTCAGCTGGAGGCAAAGGAAAGCTTTCAGTGAGGAATTTGGGGGAGTTTCTCCTGGCTGTGAAGAGCACACCACAGATACCAAGAGGCAGGAATTCAGCTGCATCTTCTTATCATTCTTTCGTAACAAGATCTCCAGCATCATTTTAATATTGAGGGATTTGACTCTGCTCTACACAATAGCTAAAGTTTAGCTCAGGGCTACTCGCTCCCAGAAGTGACTCCCTGCTTTCTGCCCCACACAGCCCTGTCCAAATGACCTCTAGCAGGTTATGTTTGTGTGCTTGTCTTCTAAAGCGAATCAATCTATCCCTAAAGAGCAGTGCCCTTCCTGCCCATCCAGAGTCTCAAAACCACCATGTAACATTAACATTTTTAGTGTTGGAGTTTTCCTGGTTTGAGTTTTGCTTGCTCTTAGGAGAGTGCCTTAAACCGAGCTCTCCATGTCTTTTCCACAGATGTTACTTTTTCCAGAGTACGTGGTTCCTGGTCTTTAATTTGGTAATGACCCACATTCACTGCAGGACAGCAGGAGCTGCGGAGGGAGTGACTGCAGAGCAATTCTCTCTCTGTTCTCACAACAACTCCACCAGCATGGAAATACTGCAACTCCCCCACTCCCCATGCAATTCTCAATGGCGCAGCTGATACAGACATTGAAAGGGATGAAAGGAAATGAAAGAGCTCCATCCCACTGGAAGCCACCAGGAGCTGGGTATCAAACCTTTGTTTGTGCTTTTGCAAGACTTCCTCAGGGCTTTAGTGCAGCAGTGAACAACCCATGTGCAACCTATACATGGTTCTCCCCCACTAACTTCACAGCTTGAAGAAAGGGAATAAACCCAGGGACTTCAGCTCAGCCAGTTTTGCCTGACTCGCCAATTTTTGTTGCTGTTTTATGTTACAGCATCAGGACTTCTGCAAATTTTATTTTTATTTCTACTGTCAGCATCCCCGGCACATAGATGGGAATGGAGTTCCACCCTGCCACCCTACAGGACACCAGCATCGGTGCTAGCAGAGCTCCCACATAAACCCTCACATCTGTATTCTCTAGAAACAGGCATTTCATAAACCATCTGTACGACCAAAGGGATTCCTCATATCTGACACTGTTCTTGCAGGTATTGGTTACATTTCCTTTAATATTTTCATATGTGTAGCATTTGGCCTTTTTTGCATGGCCTGGGAACCTGCAAGAACATTTCGTGTGACAGTACAAAGTAGAAGGTAGGGGCATTGAAAGCTTACTTCCTACCCTGACACCTGCCCTGTTTCCATGCAATTTTGGGGGAGTTTCTCTGGTCAAATTGCTCAAAATTATGAACTGCTGTCTGGCTTATCCAGGTTATCACAGCTTCTGAGGCTGGGACTGTCATTCTATGAGACGCTGAAAATCTGCCTGTTTAATTACCTCAGTTTCCCTGTTGGTGCAGGGAGGATAAGATCTTCTTCCATGTCTCAACTCATTAATATTAGTAAATTGTTCTGAGATTATGGGATAGCTGGAACTATTTATAGGAACGCAAAATGCCATTTCTATTAGGTGCAAGTTGCCGTGCAATTAAAATATACCGAGCATCACAATATGTAGCAAATGGGACATCTTGTTTTACATCAGCCAAGAACTGCTAAGTGGCTCTGTGCTTCCTAGTTGCTTATTTTATACTTTTTGCCCTGAAAAACTCATTAAGGAAATGTACTGGGCCAGACTGTGATGTTTAGCAAGAGTCGTAATCTCTCTCGAAGTTTCCAGCCCACAGGGAAAAGGATGTCCATGTGGGCAAATCAAGCTCCTCTCTCCACAGCTCTACAAAATGCAGAGCTTTACAGTTTGCTGTCAAGAGAGAGGGATGTGAACCACTGTTATGGCCCTTCTGCACCTCCTAAAGGAGATTTCCATTCTGTGGGTATACATAAAAATCCCTGCTCTCAGCCCTTCCAGAGAAGGGGAACAGAAGATCCTTTAAATCTCAGCTTTCCTCAGCTGCCTTCTATGGAGTGACCAGGGAGATCTTTTATTGGCTCATTCTCCTGCAAATGAATTTATGTAGATTCTTTCCAAAGGGTTGCATAGTCTCTTTCCTCACTTCTGTCTGGGAGAGCTTTGTAAGAGGCCATTTGGACAAGACCGCCACAATAATTCATAACATTTGCAGACAATTTGTAAAGCCTTACAGTGTCCCAGAATGATTCATTATTTTTTCTAAGGCTATGAAATACTGTGTGAGTGTATGTTTGTGAATATGCATGAAGACAGGCAGCTCCCCCAGGCCCAAGGGCAGGCATAAAGATCAGCACAGATTTCTTCTTCATCGTGTAGGGGTTTTGTGATACTTCAGTTGTTTCACCCCTCCATATTTTAGGTTTTTAAGTGAACCCAAAGCAGAAGGTAGCAATCTTACCTTTTTCCAGGTCTCCTACAGTAGACTGTGGGAGACTCAGATGTACCAAAGGTATAATCCTATGTAAATGATTTATTCTAATGATGATCGCTGGCCTTGGCTTCAGCCACCCAGGAGAAAAGGATTAAAGTCACCCCTTCTCCTAGACTACAAGGCCTAAACTAAATCTCTGTTAAGTTTTCATCAGTATGATTAGTTTCATACCAAATTTCAAACCTAACTGTACTTTGCTGGTAGTTTCTGGATAAACATACATTAACCCAAGTGAATACAGAAGAAGAAATCTACAAATCCTAGTATTTGGAACAATTTCCTAAAACCTACCGCAAATATTCTCCATAAATACCCATTCAATACAAGCTAATTGCAAAGGCAAGGCTCGTGGGAGCAAAAATAAGAACAATGCTGGAACAAATATTCAGGATTTGCTCAGGACTCTAGTCCAAACCCACTTCTGCAGCAAGAAACAATAAATTCACGTAGGCCATCACTAGCTATACCAAGTTAGAACCTCTTAGTATTGACTGCCTATACCAGAACCTCTCCCCTTTCCACATTAGTTAGGCTATTGCTTCAGATGCTAAAAATTATTTGCTCCTTGCTGTTCACACATAGTTGGGCGAGGAAATTTACTTATTTTCAGTTAAACAATTAGAAGACCGTACCAACATGTATTGTGGTGCATAAGAAAAAAGAACAGCAACCAAATAATTCTGATGCTTTTCATCATTAAAATTAAATTCTGGTAACAGTAAAAGTTGACTGAGCATTCCTTGGCAGTGACTGACTGGTAGGGGAACCAGTAGACAAGAGGCTATTGGTTATAACAAGTTTCAATTCTTCTCTAGGTAAGACATTTCCCTCTCCTTGCCAGCCCCCATGATCATCCCTTTTCCTATTATACTTGCATTCCCAATAGTACCTCCTTGAAAAGGTTTTGTTAGTCTGATTTGCCTGGCTAAGAAGACATCAACTGAAAGAATAAATCTGGGGAGGCTGGAAGTACAAACATTCACACAGAAGATTTAAAAAAATTATCTTGTTCTGTGCTTGTAGAAACCAGTCTCCTCACAAGGTTAAGAGTCCAAATCCCACGTGAAGGGAAGAGAAAGTCATATGACAGGCTAAAGAAATCCAAAGTAAACATGAAAATTAGCTTTGTTGTATGGTCCTGTAAAAAAAAGTTGGTTGAAGTTACTCTTTGGGTTGATTTGGTTATCAACAGCTCTTGCCACACTGCAGTGACCCTTTTGACTTTAACTTCACCGCTATGCACCAGCTCCTGTTGATTCTCCAGCTAACTGTCAGCACCTGTTATTAGGCTGTTGTATCAGGAGAAGTGACTAGATTGTGTGTTTACAACCCATGCTTCCACTGTGAAAAAACCTGAGATACATAATACAGGTAATAATAATCCTGTGCAGTCTAAACAACCTTTGGGAGAGCTGTTCAAAAATAATACTGCAAGCTTTCATGTCTTACAGGATGGGAATAAGGCCGATTTCCTTTAAAACACATAATTTATCCTACCTTGCTGGCCTTCAATATCTCAAACATCAGAGGCAGCCCTTGTGTGATCAGCTCCTCAGTGTACTCTTCTTCCTGAATGGACTTGAACTCCTTCAGGAGGCACTGGATGAGGGGCCGGCGATGCTGCTGGAAGGACGTGCGCAGAGACTCCAGCCACGTGTGCAGTGTCCAGGGAACACCTACAGACAGAGCACAGAACTCATTCCCAGCTCCAGGGAAGGACATGCCCTGCTTTTTTACTTTTACTTATGTTAAGGTTTTAAGCAAAAGCTGCCAAATAACTCAAGAAATCAAATTCCTGTTTATCCCTAATTGAGAAGGCTGATGGTTATCAGTGTATCGCAGAGCTAACGCACAGAGGCTTTCCTCCAAATGCTGAGAGAAGGCTGTAGTCTCTCTGCTCATCTAGCCTTCAGCTTCTCTGCTGAGACTGCCAATTTGTGGTAATTGCTGTGGTGTTCTGCGTTGCAAAAGACTTTTGGAGACTAGATTTACACTAGCTCATTTGTCTGAATGTGGCCCTGGAGAGCCATTA
The DNA here is from genome assembly GCA_013397935.1 of Dasyornis broadbenti. Classification (NCBI taxonomy): domain Eukaryota; kingdom Metazoa; phylum Chordata; class Aves; order Passeriformes; family Dasyornithidae; genus Dasyornis; species Dasyornis broadbenti. The sequence continues at coordinate 1,576,148 of VZRN01001507.1, read as the reverse complement.
AATGGTAAAAACCCCTGATTTTGGTCACTACCTACCTGCATTCAAATTGGTGGTCTTCAGATTAAAACTTGCTTTAAGTGATACCCCATGTCCTCTCCTGATCATTAATATTTTCCCTAAAGAGCACTGGGCGAGTTAAGCAGATCAGCCCTTTCAAGCAGATTGTCATGGCAGAACCGCTTTCCAGGAAGTTAAAGGGAGTTGCTCCCATGCTCTGAGCAAGAAAGCACATGGAGCTGATGTACTTCTGCACGCATGAGGCATGTGACCTACCTTCTGCTCTTACAAAACTGAGTGGAAGGAAATACAAGCCTGGTGTTTGACAAGTGAAGGCTTTTCCTTCCATGTCAGGAAATATTCAGTGCCTGGAGAGTGCCCCTGCCACCCTCCTTTCATTCATCTCCCGATCTTTGCCTGCACAGCCCACTGCACATCCTGACCCACACCCCATGTCCTCAGGCTGGAGCACTGCTCCAGGCAGAGGTACACCAGGCACTTGAGTCTCTCTCTGTGAACAGATGAATGGGGATGGTAAATACACAGCCCAGATCAATTTCCCTCTGTGCCACACAACCACCCTCCCCATAGGCAACTTCCCAGCAGGCTCATATGATGTTCAAGTCCCTTGCTGGCAGAGCTGGCATACCAAGGAGTCAGTTCCCTGCTCCTGCCTTTGGAGTCTTGGAAAATAAAGTTGTTTTAATGGTGGACTGCTTTACAGCAGAGTACAAAAGAGAAGCAGCTGTAGGTGGCCCATGACAGCTGAACAGTGCCCCAGAGCCTCACCTACACTCCGCAGTGCAGACGGTTCCTGCTGGAAACCACTGCGTCCTGCAGAAAAAAGCCACTGGCCTCTGAACAGGGTATGTTGTGGAGTTGGAATGGGTTGGGAACCTCTCAGATCTCCCATCACCTTCTATTCCAAATGAGCTGAGGAAGATGTGACTGGTTTAAGCACGAGCCCAAGGGGACATGTTTCTCATAGTGGTGCTTCCCTGGCTGAAGAAGAGGAAGGAGCCAGGACTGACCTATGCTGCGGATATCGATGGTGACATCCACGTAGCCGTGCTCGGCGCTGTGGTACATGGCCTCCTTCAGGGCCTTCAGCTTGGCCTTGCTGTTGCGGCTGGCGCAGAGCGGAGCGGCCGCCGCGTCAGGCAGGTCCGTGCCCTCGGCCAGGATCTCCTCCAGAGACAGAATATCGCTCTTCTCCTTCTCTGGCTGAGCAAGCAGCTTGCGGAAGACATTCCTGTCAATCACAGCATGACAGAGAGAGGGCAGAAGAAGAGAGGAAAGGGAGAGCAGAGTCAGAGGCCAGGCTTTCAGTGTGCTGGGCATACTTGTTGTGACATGGCAAGTTAGGACACCTACCCAGGAAATTACTCCAGCTAATGGCAGAACCAGCTAAGAGCAGAGCCAAGGCAAGCACAGCTCCTGCTAGCCCACCTGCACTGCCTGGGACACGTCTGCAAGTCACTGCTGTCGTGACAGGAATGCACAGATGTCGCCTGAGTGGTGGCATCTTGTGGGAACAAAGACTCATGAGCTAAACGTGACTCAATACTTCTTCAGCAATCAGGGAAGGCCAAGGTGCTTCTGGACAAGCTCTCGGGACTCCCACCACGGCAGCCACCTCAGACGGGAGCTGCCTGGAGCTACTGAAAGCACCACAACTCAATTCACACTCAAAGCAGTCTGGGAAAGCTAGAGCAGCTAGACATTCAACAGGGCCAGTCAGGGCAGGTTCAAGTACAGCCAGGACTACTCTACAAAGCCACTGATCCAGCTGGGCCATCAAATAATGAAGCCCAAACTCAGAGGCTTTGTGCCCTCAGGTTCACACCAGCACAACCTCATCAACCTCAGTTGAATTTTCCTTGGTTTTGCAGCTGTGAGAAGAGAAACCAGGCTAGCTCCCAGCCCACCCTCTGTGCATTCCAGTGTCTCCCCTGCATCCACTTAAACTGCAGCTTGGTGTGTCCCAAACAAATTTAGGGCAGAGGGAAGGAAGAAGGTGTGTGAGTATTATACGGGTAGGAACACCAAAGTGAGAGTCTGTGACGTGGACAGCCAGCAGCCAGGCCAAGGAGAGCCCCACGTTCTCCTTGGGCCTGTGGCTCCCATTCACACTGGGTGAACGTGGGGCTTCAACACCCAAAGTGTCCTGTTTGTGCTCAGGATTCCTCGCAGGATCCCTCACAGGCTCCCAGTGGACAGAGCTGTTGAACCCACCCTGACGGGCCGTGAGCATGTTGTTAGACTGGCAGCTCATCTCTAAGCAAACACACGGGAGGTGCTGTCTCTAACCTGTATCTATGTTCCTCTGGATGGCTACAATCAGAAAAGTAGGAATGTGAGGATCATGATACTAATTCATTACACTGCAGTCAATTCCTGAGCGTTGCAAGGCCATGCATGCCAGGTGCTTATTTCAGTAGGGTTTTTTTTCAAAATTTGCAGCATACAAACAGCATTAAGACACACAGGACTTTACAGTAAACATAGATGCAGAAACTCTATTCAACAAAAATTAAGGCTGTAGCAGTAGACATAATTCACTCAAACCTGAGAAATACATTAGGTCATTCAGAAGGAATGTCTTTGACATTCCTTTCTTCTGTCACATCAGCTGCCATTTAACAACCACTGCATTGAACACACCACAAGGAGTCCCCTTCATTTTTTTTTTTTTACATCAGGAATCAAAAAGCAGCTTGTATCACCAACTGGTTTAATTCACATGCTAGCAGAAAGCCTTACATCTCTGCTCAGTTGGTGGCATGTTCAATTGTCCATGCAGAAATTTCACCCATCTGCTCAAACTGGATACCCAGGCAAAAAAGAAGCACTTGAACGATGCCACTGGACTTGTTCCAGCTCTACCCTACCTGTGTCCATGTGCAGCAGCCTGACTGAAAGAGTTCATGTCACCTTGGGGAGTCATGGAAATGCCGTTCCTGTACATTGTTCCTATCATGGGGTCAGCTCCTCGCTCCAACAGCAAACTGACCAGTTCAAAATTTCCTGCAAGGCAAGAGATGCAAGAGATGCATGGTCTTTTAAAATCCAGTATTTACTCACCTAAACCACAGAATCCAGCTGAGGAATTGTTACACTGGGAGGCAAAAGTCCTTACCAGCAGCTGCTGCCAACTGTAAAGGAGTTTCAGAGTAATTTTCCTCTCCATGCTCCAAAGAACCTTCTACCTTTGCTCCAGCATCCAGCAATAGCTAGAAAGAAAATCCACCATTTAGAGCAACTGGGGGTATCACAGTCTTCAGAGTTCATGAACAGTGACAAATGAGAATCTAATGCTCCTTGTTATCTGCAAACCAGATATAATGGAGACACGTGACATGCAAATTCTGCTCATTGTTTCACAGAGTCAAATTCGTTCCTTTTTTCGCTCATTTTACACTGCCAAACACCAGAAGCACCAGTGTCCAACTTCAGAGCCAAAAAAGTGTAACCCTGTGTTTTTGAATGGGAAATGGGGTACAGTCAGTGTTAGGAAGTAATGCACTGGAGATGGAAGAAAATTAGCCCGACAAGCATCCTTCCTTCACGGTCTTCTAGAAGCCCAGCACCATCCAAAAATGGATCAGATTTCTCCACTGTCTCCATCTTTTATATGAAGACATGGCCAAAAGAAAGGCAATTCTTAGGAACCAATTGCAGCAATGAGTCCAACAGCTGCGGTCTCCATCAGGGACGCTTCCACCTAAGTAACAACAATGCTGAAAACAAAAGTGGCCAAGGAGAGCAGGATGGAGCCTGTGCTCCAGCCCCCTCTTGGCCATTTCTGTCTTGAGGTCTTCAAAGTTTTGGTGCTTTACTGCGTCTCAGCTTTTGAGATGCCAAAGAACAGAACCAGCACATCCCACACGACACCTGGATGGGGTAAGGAGAGCGAGGGATTCCCTCCCTCTGGAGCAGCACGAGGGCTGTCGTCCACCTCTCTCCCACCAAGGCAGTGGTTTTGTGTTTGCTAGAATATTATAGTATAAGAAAGTGCAATGAATGAATAAACAAACATATAAAACAAGTGGTCAGGAGGGAGCACAAGGAGTTGTCAGACTTTCTTTGGTGCAACTTTGCTTTAAAATTGTCCTATTTAAGCCTCATATTGGTTAAGGTTTGAACACCATATTCACTAAGTCTATCATGGATCAGTACACTCTTGAAGAAGCAGAAGTAACCAATATGAGTATGACAAGAGGATGCTGGTTTGAGATGGATGTAATTAGAACTGAAGAGGAGGAAAAAAAAGAATGAGATGCAGGTAGGGAAATACAATAATACCTGAACTACAGGAATATGTCCATGCAACACAGCAAATGTCAGAGCTGTCCAATGGCGGGTCTCAGGGTGGACGGATGGGTATTTATGAGCAGTACTGACAACCTATAAACAAATTAAAGTTATTCTTTTAAAGAGCTATATGTAACAAAATTCAACCTGCCTGAAACCCAGGCATGTGAGGGAATAAGCGAAATAGAAAACCTGGGAAAGGTGCTTTATAAAATGATTGGCTTCATTTTTTTCCTGCAAAATTGTTCTCAGTATTAAAACTGTTCATGCTGATTTGACAGCTTGAATTGAGTTCTTACCAAATGAAGTCTTTTACCAACTACTGTAGCTCCATCTAAACCACTGGCCACCAGATTCTTTTGCACAAGGGCAAAACATCCACAGCTGGTTACAACAGTACACACTGGGGAAGTAAGGATGGATCAGGACACTTACAGCTAAGGACCAGTCCCACTGACTTCACCAGACCATGTATCAACAGCCCTGGGTCTTGGGACTGCTCCAGGCCCAGCCAAATCTCTTTGCACTTAAATCAGTTTGACTTTTGTCACTGCTGTCACGAAAGACACATCACAAGCCCTACCCTGGAGTTTGCAGGCATTCTTCCAGGCTCCTCCTCTCTAACCAGAGGGAAAAAAAAGTCTGAGAATTGATGGAGCAGAGCGTCACTTCAGAAGTGTTTAAAGAAAACTCTTTTTTACTGCTTTCTCTTGTCTGAGTTGAGCTAAAAGTGCTGGGTGGTGACAGTTAAAAGAGATGCAAACTATATCCTTAGAAAACAAAATGCTGTTTTTCAGATTGCTCTTTCCATTTTCTACGCCCTAGTGCCTGGTGCCTCTAATGTAGACATCAGCGAAGATGAATAACCATTCTTTGCTTCAGTTTCCCTGTCTTAAAGATGGGGGGTATTAATATTGATGAGGTTCACAGAGATGGTAAAATCTAATGAACGTTTGCAATCTGAGACTGCACACTCAGATGGAGTGTGACACTAAAATTCAAAATCTTGTTATTGATCTTGAGAGGAGGACTAAAATCAGAGTAAAAGATGCACCATCTCTCTGCCTCAAGAGCCAGCTCTGCTTTCACTACCTTGTCTGAAGTACTTTTATCCATACAGGGGAGCAGGGCCGGTCATCAAATATTCGGTTCCATCAGCAGCTCGCATTTCCAAGCACCACATGCAGTGTTTTGCTAGAAGCAGGCCCTCAGTCCCAAGGACAGGGATGAGGGCAAAATCTGAACAGCCAATGCAGATCCCATAGCTTGCCAGATCTGCACCAGCACCTGGCTATTACCACCCAGATTTGCCAAAGAGAGAGCTCAAAGGACACCGCAAGGACTATGCTGGCCTCTGAACAAGGACACAGGGCTCCTTAGGGGCTGGGTTTGTTCAGAAGGAAAAGGATTGAGCAGCTTAAGCTTTGGGGTTTGGGATGGGGAGCAAGAGCAGCAGAGGGTAAAGATGGGCTGGGAACGCATCCAGCTCCTCCTCAAGCATGGTTCCCACCACAGTTCAGGGAAGTCTGCGGAATGCGGCAAACAAAATGAAGTCATTTTAACTCCTTTGCTCCTTTTTGTTTGTTTTTTTTTTAAGTTAGAGTTCTCTACAACACTGTGTTTGCAAAAGACCTGTGGCTGGACAGGCTTTTAATGCGGAGATTGGCTGAGCAGCTACAGGTCCCACTGAGCACAGAGCAAACTGCAGCTTCTCAGCACATCTGGAAATGAGTCCATTTCCACTAAGGATGGGCAATCAAAAAGGGAGGTGCCCAGCATTTGAGGCTACTTTTGGAAATATATTTGCAAAGTGAAAGGGAGAAAATTATGCAGGCACCTGACAGAGTATTTATTTTTGTTCATGGTTGATTTGCCTTTTTTTTGCCATAATGGCCCAATTTGCACAGTTGGTTGTGGTGTGCACAAATCATCTTATAATTACACGCCATAATTATTCACAGTTCTTGTCCAAAAGTGTTTTCATTTGATTTTAGAGCAAACACTCTATAGCAATGAATTGGGGAGGTTCACATTGCTCATTGGAGCTGTTCTCTCGATGTCAGCAGTTTCAGGAAGACAAAACTGTTTAAATTTGCATTTGATTCAAGTCTGGAAGATTACTGGAGCAATTGGGAGGACTGCTCCTAATGAAAACTCGTCCTAGGAACCAAATAATGCCACCTCACATCTGAGCCAGAGGCAGGGTCAAGGAAGAGATCAGTCCCCCTGCCCATTCAGTCTTTGGTCTGACTAGGGGTTCAAGTGCTCAGTTATTGCCAGCTTTGAGAGTGGTGTGCTTGACTGTGGGGAACTGAAATCACCAGCAGATTTCACAACGTGGTAGTAACACTATCAGACTCCTAAGGGTGACATCCATTTCTACGTTTTAAATTAGACTTTTTAAAAGTGCAAAACGTCTGTCTGAAGCAGTGACTCCAATTTATCAGCTCGCTCAAGTCCAAACAGAACAGATGGAACACAGAAAAGTGAAGCAGACAGCTTAATTTACTCATGACCTCAACAAATTGAAACTGGAATCATTAACAGTAACTCTTCCACAGATTTTCAATTGGCTTTTCAAAAACGTACATACCTGCATTGCACTGAGTTGGACAACAATCTGTTTGGTGGACAGATTGTCCAAGTTTGCGATGCGCATTCATTGATGAGACATCTATATTCTGGAAGCTTCAAGCTCCTCATCCAACGGTTTCTAGCCTAAGGCACTTTGTAAAACTAAACAGTGGAACCTATATGGCACTTGTGTGCTGAGGATGCTTCTTGGAGCATCCATAAGCGTAGAAATGCTGAGCTTTGGCAGGTTACCAGATGGGTGTTTCTTTTACCCTCCTCATTTAAAGTCAGCTGAGATACAGTGAGGCCTTCCAGTATCATTAAGTGCTGTGCTCAGGGCTGGTGCTAACACCTCTATTCATTTGCAGTGTGGAAACACAACTAAATCAGTGTTACCTGTGGGCTGAGCCTGACGACTGGACCCCTTCTGTGCAGTGAATCCCAGTGTTAACCTAATGCCATCTGATCTCACTGTTCATTGCAAGCGGTCCTGTCCAGGATAAGACATTGCTTTTCTTTTTAATTCTTGTGATTTTCGCTCCGCTATAGTTTCAGGGTGCAGTTTAAGATGTACACAAACAACAGAAAAAAGATACAACCAACAAAAAGTCCTCACCTCAGCATTCAGATCTGCTCCAGCATCTAGCAGCATCTGCACCATAGCCTCATCACCCCTGACACAAGCATACATCAGTGGAGTCATGCCCTAGTCATTTTTTGGAGTTAAAAAACAAAGGAATTGACAAATTTAACACAGAATTTGCTTTGATTTTTTAAAACAATTATTTAAGTATATATCATCAAGACTAACAGTATGTATTTAATAAAAGCCATTACCTCTGTCACAAACATGCCCCTCACAATAGCAAAAAGTCAACCATTTTTTGTAAAAATCTCAATTTTTCTTGTCACTTGTGCTTACTGCTTGCATTTTTCATATTATCTTCAGCATGGTGAGTGAAACTAGGCTTGCTAGCCTCACCTCCATCCTCGTATACTGAGCACCTGAGCATCTTTGGGGCCCCAGCAGAGAAATGTTTTCACCAAAGCAACCATTATCTCTACTGGTATTTTAAAAAGACAAGAATTCTATTCAGTTTTCTACAATCACACTGTCTTAAAATATAACTTTCTAATTAGTGAAAGAGCCTTAAAACATTTCAAGCTCCTTTCAAGATTGGTCAGCTTTTTCAACACGGATACTGTAAGGGGCTGGAAATGTCAAGACTTTGTATAGCACTCCCTAGCAAACACGAACTTAATTTTAAATGAAATGCCAGACAGCTCTGTTGGAAGTTGCTGGCTCTAGGAAAACATGGCCCAGCTTGGAGAAAAAGTAGATTAAGTGACCCTTCACTACGGAATCACCACAATGCAATTTGCATTAATCTGAAATACCTGCTACGTATGATCACCATTTCCCCTAAGGGAAGTACTGCTGTGGCTGTGGTAATGAGTCCAGAGGAAACCACGAACAAAATTATTAAATCTACTGTAAATTGTAACAGCAAAAGCTGCTTATTAAATACAGTAGGGGGTGTTGACCAACAGCCACCAGTTGCTTTGCAGTAAATCTCCTGAAGCTTGCAGCTACCTCTGGTGCATGTTTACAGCCTACCTCAGGGTCCCCCAGTAAATCTGCTGTCACACCACAGTCCACTTGCTGTTTAACCCGAGTGCTGCTGTGAGGGGAAGTTATTTACAGAGAAACTGGAGGTACCCATCCTGACCAGACACTGAGCTACTGTTCTTCCTAGCAAGAGTCCAGCACCGCTGTTTTTGCAGAACTATCCCAGTTCTCCTGTCGGTATGCACACCTAAAGGTAGTGGGTGCTTATGTATGGAAGGGCTGCTCTTATAGAGACAATATTAATTCAGGTTTGTCCACGCAAGGTCCTTAGATCCTCCCTGAAACAGGCTGAGCATTTCACAGGATTCAATCTGCAGTGTACTCGTGGAATAGGCACTTGGGGCCTCATGCCATTATTAAGAAAAAACAAGTTCACCCTAGGCAAGGAGAGTTCTTGGGTGACTTGAAGCTATTTGCAAAGAGAATCTGAACTTCAGCCACAGCCAGTGGCAAAACATTTCCTCTGGCAGTCAGCAAACACAATGGGAACAAACAGGACTGTGCGAATTACAAAAAAATTGTGCTTGGGCCTTGGAACACAAGGATGGGGTAGCAGCTTAAAATTAAATACATGTTCCTTCAGCTGTTTTCTTCAGTTTCTGTAAGTGGCATCACTGGATAATTAAGTCAAGTGTTTATTTAGCAGAAGGGGTCTAATCAGATCCGTAGAAATGAATCTGAAAAGCCGGTGCCAGGGCTCTCCCTGTAAGAGCCAGCACGTGGGCAGCCACAGGGAGGAATCCTGCAGCAACACCCAGAGCAAAGGCTCTACCTGGGAACCACACGAGATGTTCTGACCCTGCTGCAGCTGAAGGAGGACTTAACACTGACTAAAAGGGGCCCAGAATGCCATGATGCAGTATCAGGGCTGTAAAGAGTTAATGAGGATTTTAACCTCCTCTTCCCTTGCACTGCTGTCCCTGTTGCTTTTGCCTCTGCCAGTCCACCCAGGCTTGCCCCGCAGCTCAGCCTTGTGCTGCAGCACCACTCACCCCCCTCTCTGCACGTGGGAGAAATGGATTTTTAATGAGCCCAACATTAGTGTTCGAAGCACACACAGGAACACAGTAACAATGTGTAGAACCAACACAAAGGGCATTTGGCTTTTGGCAAAATACAAAACTACTGTCTTTCTTTCAGCTTTGTACGACTTAGGGCTCTGTCCTGCAAGATGTGGGATCCTGCAAGGTGTGTGACATTTGATCCAGCAAAATATTTAAGCACAGGCTTAACTTTCACTCAAATAAGATGTAAAAGCATGTGTTCAGAGTTAAGCATATGATTAGGTACTTTGATGAATCAAGCCAGAGTGTTCCCAGTTTTCAGTCTGGAGGACAGAGGAAATATGCTGTGGAAAGTTTCCAGGTTCAGATTAAGTTAAAATAACAAAAATTTTATAAAGTATAATGTATGAACATTGAAATGAGCAGTCTGATACTATTTTTTTTGCAGGAAGTATTGACCTCTTCTAAAGTTTTTCTCAGATGAATCTACAATATTGACTCAAACTGAAGCTACTGAACAGCAACATAATTCACATTCCTGGAACAGTTTTCATCTCAGAAGACCTAAATCCATGAACAGCTCAGCTCCTGTCCCAAGTGACCATCTGAGAGCTGGCAGCCACCTGGCTCCTGCCAAAAATGATGCCACAGCTCTGGGAACATGCAGTGACAAACTTTCACCAGGGGTACCAGAAAAGTCAGGGAACTCTATTTCAACAGGAAAGGTTGGTATCCATAGCCATCCTTTCCTCCAGGGAAGGGGGAACCACCTCAGTCTCACAGTCCAGCAGACAGCTGCCAGTTGTCAGCAGCAGAGGGGCAGGTTTATCCCCAGGCACAACCTGGCCTCTCAGAGGTGGAACTCCAGGGAAACTGAGGCTCTTCAGCTGGTGGATGTTGGCCACAATGACCAACGGAGGGGTAACTGCAGAGATATTTTCAGGTCTGCAAGGTCCCTTCAAACTGGACTGAAATCACTTAAAGAGCGTCAGCAATTAACCATTTCCTGACAGGCTGGGTGGTGCACATGAAGCGCGTGACAGATCCCAGAGCTGGGTGCAGGGGAAGGCTGTTCACCTCACAAAGCCCTGTCTCACACCACTGTGCATGGCACTGAAGAAGTTTTAAGTATACAGCTCAACACTAACCTCTCTTGGGATCTTCTTCTGGCTTCACTAGACTCAGTTCACTGCTAAGAAGATTTCAGCGGATGCAGTCGCCCCCATGCTGAGTTACCTCAGTACTGACAAATCAATACACCGCAAAATGACCTCACTTAACATAGACATTCACCTGGCAGTGCTTTAACTCAATGCAAAGTAATGCAGGGAAGGCACTAAGGTCCTGTCTGTGTAGAGCTGAAAGCTGGGGCTCATTTTCTGTGACAGGCAGACAAAACTCTCCCATTTCACAGTTGCTTCTTCAAATGTCTATCCTGTTACCTGTTCACTCATGCTGTTAATCCCATCCGGCCCCAGCAAGGATATAGCTTGCTTAACCAGGTCCGTTCGGCCGCAGTTGAGCATCCGAAAACCCAGGTCTTGCTTGAACTTGGCTTCAGTGGCAACTGCATCCAGCTTGCGAGAGGCACAGAAACAGTCATCAATCCTGTGGGGTGAGAAATAAACTCCCTCAGAGGACAACCAGAGGACAGACCTCCCTAGGAAAATAATACTGTGCCCTGCTTTTGAAGGATTTAGGTCAGGCACGCATCCATTCTCCTTTGACCTGTATGTGCAAGGGAAATGCTGAATGGGCAATGACAATGCAAGCTAATGGAGATTGTCCTTGGTCTATCTTTCATGGGACAAGTTATACATTTCAATAAAAACTGGGGGGAAAAGCACAGCTTGCATTTGATTTTGTTTCCCTGTTTAAGCAATGCATAACACATTCTCGCCAAAAGTTTTCTCTCTGCATGGCAAGGTTATGCAGTTCCCCTGATCCCTGAAAATTTTCAGTGACTTCAGTTAGCTTTCCATCAAATGGATGTATAATCACTGACAATGCAACAAAGAGAAAATAATGTCACTCCAAACACCTTCAAGGACCTTACCAGCATAGCCCCAGTAACAGGGAAGCCTTTTTGGAGGCAGAAACTGCAAGTTGCAGAATCCCAGGCTGGCTGAAGTTGAGAGGAACCTCTCGAAGTCACTTGGTCCAAGCAGGGCCACATGTACATAAGACCACCATGCAACTGGGGAGAAGGCAATCTTGCCAGGTAGTCATGGCAAAACATCTCAAATCCCTGCTAGCTGTGTTTAACAGAGGAGATGTCATTCTTTTGAGGTCTTATTCAAAAGATCTCCAAACTGTAAACTGATATCCATTTCAAGTGAAAGAAGGGCTAGGGGTTATTTAGCCAAGATGTGAATCTACAGCTCCAGAGACAGCCAGGCAATTCAAATATAATGTTTATCCAACTCTGTTTCATCTGGTTAAAAGACAGATTTGCTTTTCTTTCAAGCTGAGGAGTGTCTGGGGTAGAGGGTGGAGTCCAAATACACAGTGCTTTTGGTGTGAACTTGCATAAAGGACTGTTTGGAAAAACACCACTTTAAATCTGCAAAAATGCTAGGTCAGAAAATGAGGGGCCACTTATGAAGGAAAAAGAAAATAGAGATTAAAAATGAAAAAGTCAAGCATACATCAAATATTTGGTTTCTATTTCATATGTAAAAAAACGCAGCAAATGAAAAGAAAAATATAAACAGCACATCACTATCATTTAAATTTCTTCTTCAAAGTGCTTTATCAGAGCTTTATAAAATATATAACACTGCTTAATATTTAACAGCACTATGCAACAAATATGCTGTTTATATAGAAGCAGTGGCATGTAGCAATAGCTGCTGCTCTTCCTCTTTCAATAGAGGGAGGGAAGTGAAATGCAAAATACAAAGTGTTTTGATCAAAGCTTCTGCAGGTTTGAAACTGGCATCTGAGCTCAGACTTGCTCTCTGCTGTGCTGGGCCACAACCAGTCTGGAGGACAACAGATGTTTTGTTGATGTTCATTCTACTGCTCAGTTTGGGTTTTGACTGATCAAAAAGTTCATATCCTAAGAATGCAAAAAAAAGGTATGCTTGGAGTATCACCACTCAGGGGAACAAGGATGACGTTCCATCAGCACAGCGTGCTGCAAGATGAATGCACAATGCTCGCTCACAATAAACACGCTGCAAAGCAATGACACATTCTGCACCAGCAATGTGCCCAGCAGAGAGGGAGAAAGCCACACACAGCAAAGCTGGGGTTTCTGCAGTAGGTTCTGACCGAATTTCAGGAAAAAGCAAAACCAGCACAGATACGCAGGGCTGAGCTCACTGACACTGAGATCCATGGAAGCAATCGAGGCTGAACACATTCACACCACATGGCGCATTTCTGACACAAGAGCTACAGCGACATTTGGTGCTTGTTACCTCCACAGCATGAGATGCTGGAGATCATCTGTGCCCTCCTTTAAGGCATGGCAAAGATAAAGCATGCTCAGAAGTTAGGTGGTGGCAGTTTTGGTGCATGGAGGAGAGATGCTGGACCTCCCAGCTGCAGATGTCATTCGCAGATGATTCTGGGCTGAAAATGAGGTGGTTCCTCAGCAAAGTGCAGCTATGGAAAGATCCAGACATCCTCTGCAGAGATGTCTGTCACTATGAATCACTGCCTGTGTTAAGTCACTGCTTCATCATTTGTACTGAGGTATATAACATACACTGAATAAAATGGGTCAAACTCAGACAGAGCTCCACTGACGTCAGCCCAGCCCAGTGCATGCAAAATGGGAGTTGATCATCTCCTCTAAAAGAAAGCCAGACTTTGACCTGGGTTGCACACCCACAGATGGGAGGAAAGAGGAACAAGGACCTATCTCAACTGTCCTGTATGGGATCCCCAGATCTCTACTTTGGGATGGGTTCAAAAATCATCAGGAACTCCTCCATGAACTGGCTCTGGTCTCCTGAAAGCATGACAGTTCACTTGCTTACTACAGACAAGGAAGGAGATGCATAAATTCCTGCTGATAGTTAGTATCAGCAAATTAGTACTCCTTAATCAGCTGGGGGGATAAATATCTTGATCCAAGGGCTGCAGAATGCTGCAGCTGTAAAAACAGTGCAACAATAACATGGATGCAGAGGAATGCCTGGGCTGCACAGCGGGTAGGACATCAGAACTGAGAGTCTGCTCTAGATCAAGTTCACAAAACAAGAAACCACAACTTAGTACCACTGCCAATGGCCCTCTGCTTTTTTATACCCCAAAAAAGACCACTGTGAGTTACAGCCCCAATTTATGGGACATGGCAAAGGAAACTACACAGCAAAATTTGATACAGACCACTGCCTGTGCCACCACTGTCATGTGTTAACTAATAAACTGGATAGCGATCAAACTGGTGAGTTTAATAGAACAACAGCATGACGCAAGGGAAAAGAGCAGAGCGTAAGGAGAGAAAGCAGTGTCTCGAAAAGCCAGAGGGATGAATGAGTTAAGGAAAAAAAGATTTAACATGTACAGATAAAAAGCAGTGAAGAGACATCAAAAAATGATCAGGAACTACAAGTACAAATAGAAAAGCACAGCATCACTTTTAACACTGGAGAAAGCCAGCTGGGCAGACGGCACGGCAGACAGACCGAGCTGTCGCATTTCAAAATGAAAACTGAAAAATGAAAAAAACCCAAACCCATCAAAAATCAAACCTAAGCCAAGACAGCACTGCATTTTCTCCCAAGTCCTCCTTACCACCGCATAATATTGATTCCAAAAAGAAGCAGAGGATGTCTGGTCCATATTAACACTGTATAAGGGGACACTGCTCCATCGTGGACACCATCCAGAATCACAAACATTAAAGAATGCAAGATTGAAAAAGAGGAAGGGAAAAAGACTCCCAGGCTTGACTCGCTGAAGACTCTTTAACTTTGGACTGAAACAAACATACTGTCAAGCTCTGAAGAGGTGGGAAAGGGATGGGGAAAAGCTTGAAACATAAGGCTGACAAGGAACAGTAAAGTCAGCTAAATATATTGGGTCACTTTTTAGAGTTGTGAAACTGTGCCTGCTAAGCAAGGGAAGAGAGCATACGCACAAACAGAGCTGGAAACCTCCCCAGCTGCACTGTCAGTTCGGGACCCTTTTGCTAAAACGTCTTTGTGATCTTTCCAAGTGCACAGGAGGCTGACACCAGCCCAACAGCAGGATGGCCCCTCCTGGGTTGTTGCCAGAGTCTGCCAGCCACCAGCATTCACACAGGTCATCCTTTCCCCAAGACCTCACTCGGCAGAAAAGGTGCATTTTCATCAAAGGGGCTGGGAGGGCTGATGGGACGAACAGAAGATCATGGGGGAGCCAATGCTCTTCTCTTCTTCCTAGGGGCAGTCTCAGGAAGGCAGGACATCACCACACCAGATGCTGGCTGGGTCAGGCAAACGTTGAGGTCTCCCAGAGGTGATACAGAGACAAAGGTGGGACTGACCAACATCCTCTGAGAGTGATTACCTCTCTCAAAAGACAGAGACCATTCCGAACCTCCCTGTTTAGCAACCTGTGGGGCTGGGCAGGCTGTTTGGCACCACCACTGCATAATGCTCCCACTCCCAGAACTGAGAAATAACATGCATGAATTAATAATATACACTGATCATAGTCCTTGTGCTCAACAGCAAATTCACCCCTCTAATTCAGGAGTTCAGTCACACAGTCTGTCAACTCTCTCTCTCCCTAGCATGAATCAAAGCTACAATTGTCTTTATAAATAAATGGAAAATTAGAAACAAGTGAAATAATTTTGTATTTGCAGTAAAACCGTGACCACATTTTTTAGCTTAAAACGCAATTCAATTTTCTCTAAGTCCTCTTTTAATTACTGACAGATATTGCTTCTACAGCTGTTATCTTTAAGATCATTACAGTGTTGCCACTGCACATCATTAAATTGACTGTGCTTTTATAAGGGGAATTCCATGGTAACATTAACTATTTGCAAATGGTCACTGTCAAACACTGCATGGTGACCACGACACTCCATCATACTCTGAAGTAGTCAAACCTCTGAAAGGAGTCAAAGATACTCTTCTTCATTTGTAATGGGCCCTAGCAGTACAGCAAATTATTTTTCTTTTCCCAAACTCACGTTATAAAAACATAATGCAGCACTTCTACAGCAGTGGTTTAAACACAAGGGATGTTTTCTTTTTCATTTTCACTCCAACTGGCTAAGAGAGAGTCTGTGCAGATCTTTAATAAGTTACTCATGGGTTGAATACATTTGGGAAAATGGATGATTCAAAGGCAAAGTGTTTCCATCGTAACTGGTAGACGCAGTTGATTTAAAAGAAACGGAGTGCAATCTGTGATGAGCAGCAGGATAAATGTTCCCCTTGGCTGGAATTAACAGATCACCACCCTAACAGCCAAGAATCAGAACCCTGTTTGTCCACCTGGGACTCAATCACCAGCCCTCGCAATTAAATGAATGATAATCTACTAATTAAGTCCATCTTTTTAGCTTTGTAGAATTTATTCGGTTTTTCCTCAATATGAATGAGGTCTTGAGTCAGAAATTATAGTTCAGCTGGTTGGAAGTCTGGAAGGAGTCATATTTTAGCCAGCAATATACATGCATTTGCAATGCTAAATTTCTTGGGGTCATGGATCACTATTTTGATCTGGGCTGCACAGCCCACAGCACAAAAGGGTCTTGTTCCTTGCCTGGGGCTCTTCAGTGACACTACAAACAGTGAGAGTGGGAGCAGCAGACAATTTGATTTAAATTTGTGAGCACTCTTTTTTCCAACATGGTGCTTTAAAAAGGCCTATAATGCTGATATTTATAGAACTGCAATATAAATACTATATTGAGACAATTATTTGCATTTTCAGTTTTGGAGAGAGGAAAATGTAAGCACAAACGTGTTGATCAAAGTGATGAAGAGCACTACTTTTTACTGCAGAAATAGAATAGCTCCATTTACTTTAATCAGAAGCTAAATTAAGACAAGGAAAAAAAATACTCCGGATATTTATTATCCAACCTCTTATCCTTGTCAAAGGTCTGAGAATAAATTGGTTACAAACACTGGAAAATACACTAGAAAAGTGATGTGACTATCAAATCAAGACCCAAATCTGTATTTCAAAACAGTCTTAACATTCCAGTTCCATGTATATAGGTCAGGAACCATGTTCAAAGTTAAATCTGAGCTCAGATTTTGAGCAAGGCCACAGTGCTATTGGAAAGTTTCGGAACAGATTCATCTTTCATATAAATAGATAGCACAAGTCTCCACTAATGAGTGGAAAACGGAGCGCTATCTGTATCCAGATTATTGTATTCAGGAATGTAATACAGGGACATGTAATATATTCAGGCATGCAATGAAGGGGACAGAGCACATGAAACAGCAGCAATGATGTTGCTCGCAATGGAAAAAGAAAGCTGGACCCTAAAGCCCATAAGAATGCAAGTGTACTCTGCCCTAAAAGTGAAGGAGAACATGAGGCCCAGGCCCTCCCCTTCAATAATTTTTGTATTACTGCTGTCTTCAAGCAGACAGTTGGCAGGACAGGTTGTGATTCACCTCAGAAACCCATGCTCTAACTCTAAGTAATAAAATCTCCTTCATCTGCTGGCACCATCTGCCCCAAGGGACTGCTGGATTTTGTCAAGTAGCTTGGTTGCTACTGCTCACATTTTTGTATCTAATTACAGCAATAGCCATGGCTGGTGTTAAAGGATTAATGAAAATTTGTGGGAAGAACAAGGACATTCAGGAAGCTAGGCAAACACCAACCATTCCTACTTAAAGGTGGCTGTATCTAAATAAATAGCAGAATTTCTTGGCAATTTTATACTCTCTTTGTCCATAAACTCAGCTCCTTACCCAATACATTTTAAGAGAGAAGGAAGAGCAGTGGAAATATTTTTCTGTCTTCCAATCTCCATTTATTAAAGTCCATTTAAATTTTCATGCTCCAGTATAAGCACAAGATTTCCATAAATAAAACATTAAATGCAACTCTTCTGCTTTCACTTTCAAGTTAGAATTGCACGTGTGGTATTGTAGTAGGATGACATAGCAAATGGTAGAGACTGCTCTGAAACAACAAAATAGCACATCTTCCCGTCACTGTATTTTCCCCTTTCCATGGTTTTTAAAGACAACTCTCTAGAATTAAGCAAGGATGCTCAAATAATCTTTGCTTTTGAGATTGATAATCCAATTTTCCTAGAGAGTCTTCATTAAGAGGGATGGTCCCAGACAGAAAAGCAGACTTGGGTATTCCCAGGACAAGGCTAATTGGAAATCAGGACTGATTTTCAATTAAAGACAGATTTTCCAACGTACTCAGCCCCTGTATTTGCCCAGAGACCTTTCTGGATCACAGCTGTAAATGCAACTCTGAGCACTGGGTGAGCCTGCAGCAGCTGAGAGAGCACACGGGACTGGAGGTGAATAAACCTGGTCCAATGATGCAGCAAGGCTTGGATACATCCACACTTCAGTGTGAACTTGCTCATGACTTGCTAATACTCACATACTCCTGTGTCCATGCTGCCCTGTCACCAGTGTATTTTTCCTTCCACAGTGTTTACTCCTGACGTATTTTTGGAGAAGAGCCCCAGGTTCCCTCAGCACACACTTTGTCCAGCTGAATGAGCCCCTTTCTTCAAGTCTGCCTCCATGAGAACGTTTTGTCAAAAAACCAAAGCACCTCAGTCCATTTTTTTCTACCTGGTCCAAAGTCAATATTTTTTTGACCGGGACACAGGACCTGTGATTCCACATCACTTCCTACCACTATGACGTGGCATCACTTTTTTTGTTTCTACTGGAAACACCTCTCTCAATGCAACCTCAAAATGCACTTGCTTTCTTCATGGCTGAGCAAAAATCCACTTTTGTGGTTTACAATCATTCTGAGATTAAAAACTGCTCTACAGCCTTTACCACCTCCTTTCCAATACTCTGATCTCAATACAGTATATATTAGACTGTATATGTTACATATACACTGCAGTATGTATTTTTTTAGTTTAAAAATACGCTTGCCTTCCATTTGTGGAAAACTGCATTTCCATTTGTGGAAAACTGAATTTCATCCCATTTATTCTATCCCAGCCCTGAAGGTCATCCACTTTTTCCTGGATGATTTCCCAAACTTCCTCTGTCAGGACAATGCCTTTCAGCATCATGGCATCAGCAAATTTTAACTTCATGAGCACACTGCCAAGATATGTGCCAAAACCTTTTCTGAAAATTAAAAAACACCAGTTTTTAAGAATGAGAGGTAAAGGTCCCTGCTTGCAACCCCATCTCAGACAACCCAGCCCTTGTCACCTCTCTCAAAGCCAGCCCCTGTTCACTTTCCAATTTCCTTACTAACCCCCATCTTCTCTGTCTTAACAGCTCCCTGCATGGACTGTATCATATCTTCACTCAAGTCCAAAGAGATGAAATTCTACTGAATTTCCTTGGGGTAGAAAATCAGTTATCTTATCAAAAAAAGTTATTAGATTAGCCTGGCAAGATCTATCTTTAGAAAATCTGTGTCACATTTTATCCCATTTTTCCCTCAACAACATGTCTTTAATCAGTCTTTGCTTGAAAAAACATTCAAAGGCCTTGCACTAACTGCCTGGAATTTTCCTTGGATCATTTTTCATCCTTTTCAAATGTTGGGCATTACTATTATTAATCCTTAGTGTTATGGCATCACTCCAGGCTTTGTTAAAAATATTTTCCTCTGACCCCCTGATTTGGTGAGGCAGCTTTTTCTCATTGTTGGGACAGAGGTTATCTGGTCATCCTGATTTGAGTGCATTAAGGCTGCATAATTTTCTCTTCTTTTGACTACTGTTTTTCCAATTTTATAACCTTGCTGCTATTATTTGTTTTTCCTTTTCCAACAGGATTTTCTTTCTCAAAACCAGAGGCAAAGTATTCACTTAAGTTCTTGGGTGATGGCCTCTCTTGGCACTGATGCATACCTCCCACAGGTGTTCCAGCATCTTCACATCCTCCAAGATTGTCACAATATATTGCCACCAGAAATGAAGCCCCTGACCTTGATAAAAGGCCCAGCAGCCTTCATGCTGAGCAGCACAGGATGCTCCTCCCTTTCTCTGTTTCTCTGCCATCAGCCCCCAGCCCCCAGATGCAGTCATGCACCAGTGATCCTCCCCACCACATGTCTAACACACTGGGCTTTATCTGTTTTCAGCAAACATCCCCCAGAATGGAGGAAGGAAAGACATGCAAAGAGCTTCTTGTGTTTAGCTGGAGCAAGGGGAACGGAGAAGCCAATGTCTGTTTGCAGACAGACAGTGCCTGTGTAGGCTTCTTATTACAACAGAAAGGCAGATCAACATAGTTTTTACCCTATGCCCCTTTCTGACAACAAATTACCTTCATCCCTGATGCCTTCATGAATAAAAGGTCTAGAACAGGGAGCAGAGCACCCACCTTTCCCAGATTCGTGCCAGCAGAGAGCCACCTTGCACACGGCTCTCAGCTGACTGCATCCAGCTGCCTCAGGTGGCCCAAGGGCCTGGGTATAGTCCAGGCTTTACTGAAGTGTGCCACCCCACTGTGACAATATCTGGGACACAGCCTGGGCCGCCATCTCAGTGAGGTGTTGTGCATCCAGCACTCAATCGATCTGCGAACCTATCTCCTTGCAAAAGGGGCAAACAACTGGTCTGTCTAAAGCTTTCACTCCTGGGGAAGGTGAACACTTACATCCCTGCTCATCTCCCAAAGCTGGGGAAAGGGAAGAAAAGTTCTGGCACATCTGCTACTGTAAAATGAAAAGAAATCAGGAAGGAGACAGGCAGCTCCTGACTGATTCCAGCTTCCCTTACTCCTCTACCCAGTGCAAGAGCAGCTCCTCTTGCAGCAAAGGAAAACACTGCAAGAAATTAAGGCAATGGATTTTTTAAAAAGGCTCAGAAAAAGGGCAAAAGAGAGGAATGAAAGGCAGGAAGAAAGCAGGGATGATTTACAAAGCCGCAGAACGGGAACGTCACTGCTGTAGTATGTGATTGAGCTGGGAAGTGTCACATGAATCTGCATGGAGACCTCCATGCTGTAGTTCAGATAAGAAGCTGAACACTTGGGTTTTATCCAAACTGATCCTGAACTTCACAGCCCTTGAGATCCTGCCAATCCCTCCCTCTCCCCATATGCATGTTTTTCCAGTGTGGAAGCTGATTTTGCTTTATGCACTTGCAATGACAGGTTGTGAATCAACACTGTGGAATGATGCAGTATCACCTGAGACCATGGGAACTTTTGAGTTCAGGTCTCTATGTTTTAGGAACTAAAGAAGGCTGCTATGAAAAGCCTAGAAATTGAACCACTTTCAAGGTTCTACTTAGCAAACCCTTCCTAGAGAAGTCACAAAATGTATTAAGCTAACTGCACTTAATAGCCTCCAGCTGCCACCCGCCACACAGCTTATTTGAAAAGCCATCCCCTGCAAAGTTGTTGTATTCCCTTCCCCAGTGTTAGAATTTATGAAATTGATACTCCTTGAGGAGTTAAGAGTTGGAAAGATGCCATCCCTAATGGGGAGGAGTGATGGATTGGTGTTTGGCTTATGAAAATCAGGAGTGCTGAGGGTCTGCTGAATACAAATAAAAAATTACAGGCTGCAAAGTTCCAAATTAACATCCTGATGACTCACATTATTCTTCAGAAAAGCTCAGACTTCCCTTTGATCTCAGGATTACAGGCAGCCAGGGCCTTATTTGCAGCTATGCAAAGAACCTGCTGCACTACACCAGCAGCAGGCACAGACCTCAAAAAAACCCCCAAGGTACATGAACACTCATCTGCCAGCACAGCAGAGACACAGTCGTTTTGGGACATCAGGGGATGAATCAGGACCCTGCAGTCTAATACAGGCACATTGCATAGGCTGGTCTGTCTAAAATCCAGAATTTGTCTCAGGAATGGTTTCCCTTTTTATTCTCATCTGATTAATCCCAGGCTCATTCCAGTACTCTTCAGGCTCATTCCCACTTGCAAGACAAGCAGGACAACAAGAATAATTTGTATTCTTTATGAAATTAATGTTTGATGGCAACTTTAAACTAAGTGCTGATTTGTTCCCCATAATTAATAAATTCTTCTGCAGTATAATACAAGTCTCCACAAGTTCAAATTATTGTGACATTCCTGCAAAATTGTCTAACAGTTCATGAGTTCTTTGTATCTATATGTGTATATATATACACACTCATTTACACACTATCAAAATACAACTTTGGGTGGTATATTATGGGGTTTTTTTAATCCACAGATATTTAACTGCATCTACCTCAGTTTTCAAGACAAAGGATGTCGAATACAAACATTATCACCTTATTTGCAA
Source organism: Dasyornis broadbenti (assembly GCA_013397935.1). NCBI lineage: Eukaryota > Metazoa > Chordata > Aves > Passeriformes > Dasyornithidae > Dasyornis > Dasyornis broadbenti. The sequence continues at coordinate 1,554,245 of VZRN01001507.1, read as the reverse complement.
TCCTACCTAAATACTTGGAGAGGTATTAAATTAATTTCAGTGCCTTTTCAGAAACAAGTGCCAGGTCTTCAGACAGTGTGCAGTACCAATGTAGTACCTATATCTGTAAGTCCTGACATTTCAGTAGGGACACAGAATGCAGAACTTCTGGTAACGAGAGCCGAGGTGGTTATACCAAAGGGAAGCAGTTACAACCAAGGTTTGAAATCTGAAATGCTCAAGATTTGGCTTTTGAAATTCCACATACTTCTTCAATTAAATATTGAATAGCTGTGGCTATAAAAAGCCTGTGTAGATCTGGAAGTAAACTATTATACTGTCTGGTGAAAAAGCATGTCAAGGCCAGAGTCAATAGAAGGCAGCTGCTCCCATGCAGGTTGTCACAGCTAATCATGTAAATCAGCCCTCTGCTTTCTGTGTTGCAGGAAAGAATGCACCTACTACTGCTGGATCGAGAGGCAGACTGATGAAAATTGGGGTTTAAGTACAAATTTGTGAAGCAATAGCAGTGAATAATTCCTGCTTTGGCAGATTCAGAATGCCTTTTCAGACGAACATCAAAACCAAACACATTCTTGACTCCAGACCAGTCCTAGAACGTACTTTTATGCAAGTACATAATAATAAGGCAAAGCAGATACTAAAAGCATATCCTGCAATAAATACTTTAAGACTTCATTAGAAAACCAAAAGGTCACATTTGATACATGAAAAAGTCAGATTATCTACGTTGACATTTACAAGTAATTTGAACTGACATTAGCATGAAAAATACAATTTTACTGCAAGAAGTAGTCTTACCTCTAAGTTTAAATATGCCCTTTAAGCATTAATGCTGAAAACAAATCCCTGGAAAATATCTGCAGCCCTGCCACTTACATTTCGGTATTTTATAGCAAAGCAATATGAAGCAGACAATTAGCAGAAGGTTTCAGCCCCTCATTAGCAAGCAGAACCTAATAGGAAGAGGGAAAAAAAAAAACCACCAGCATGTAAGCTCTGATGAGCAGATTAAGGGCTCGATCCAGCTGTGAGATAGTCAGGCACCCATTACCATGCAAGCAGCTTATCCTCGGATGTGAGCAAATACCAGGAGCTGATTTTGCAACACAGTGACGAGCCAGAGCATCCCTGCGCCTCCCAGGCAATGCCAGAGCCCTCTGCCTGCCCGCCTGCCTGCTGCTCACCACGGAAGAGAGACACGTTTTGCACAAAGCAGCCGATTTGCATTTGGTGGACTTACTTTAACTGTCGAGGTTCGCAGTCAACTCCCGGCAGCAGGAGCCTCGCCGCCTGCCGTACGTCATCGCTGTCCACCGAGAAACTGCGGCGGTGCCCTGCGTGAGCCACTGCCACCCGGATCCACTCCATCAGGGGAGGCAGCACGATGAACGGCCTGGGGAGCACACAAACATCAGTGCCACAGCACACTAGCAGCAGAAGAACAGGTAGAGATGAGGAGAGAGCAGGGGGTGCATGTGCGTGTTGTGTGCATACCTGTGTGGGAATATAAATATATACAGAGAGAAGGGAATGAGGAAAATGAAAGAATGGGAGAGCAAACCAGCTCAGCAATTTTCAAACAGGTCTAAATCAAGATGTCTCACTGTGTCTCTGGGGCAGGACTATTTGGAGAGTGAGATTTATGAGCCATACTAATTTACGGGGCTCCTGCAAGGTCAGTGCACCCGACTGGCAAGCCCTCCTCTCCCATCCTTCACATAGTGTAATCCCAGAAAGAGGGCAGGAGTCTGGCACAGGACCATGTTCTGCTCTGGCTGACGTGCTGGCCTGTGTTTGCTCAACAGGGACAGGAGAACGGACCTGGGCAGAGACAGGGGACGTCCCAACCCTGAGATACCAAGGATGGAGAGGGGATGCCCCAGGAAGTCTCCAGCATCTCCTGCCAATGCAATGGGCACCTTGTGCTCGGCGCTGAAAGTGAGGGACTTCGCAGCCCAAGTGAAGTTCAGCTGTGAGCAAGGTCAGCAATCAGACTGCTTGGTTTCACTTTTAACAGCATCAAACTGCTACACATTCGGGAGCCAGCTGTTCTGCCAACTGAGCAAAACGATACAGAACTGCCCCCAGAAGTGAATGCTGGCATTCTGGGCCACAGCCCCACAAGTCTGGGCACTATCAGAGACACAGCCCTTCACTCCACAATACCTGGACAGCCCCACGGTCCAGCAAGAGCTGCCCAAGCCACAGATGAAGCACGCAGTGTACAATTTGCTCCATCTGTGCTAAGAATTATTTGGGAACCAAGAGAAAGACGCCAAACCATAAGTAAAAACCATAGCTTCAAGTCCTATTTTGGACATAAAACTACTAAAATAACTGTAGCTGAGCACCTTGAAGGTCACTGCAACTCTCTTGCTTGCCTTTCCTTCTGCAGTCCCTTTTCACGGAGAAGGAAAAAACGACTGCATTAGGTGCAGAGTAGGCAAATATTTTACCTTTTAAATATACAACTTCACCTCAAAAGGATCTACCCTGAGAAATATAATTTAAGAATATCCTTTTCCTATTTATTCCTCTTTATGCATTTATTTCCCTTTTTGAGGACTTTGCTTTACATAGCTCTGATATTAATATTCTTGAAGAGGGATGAGATACTTCAGAAGAGCCGAAGGACAGAGAAGCCCTGAGGCCACTAACTCTCCCTTGGACACCGGGTTCCCAAATCTCACGGGCACTTAAATGAACAACCTCCTTCTGAAATATGATATCTTTGGCTGAGTTGCCACTTTCATCATTATTCTATTCAAACACCTTAAGACCAGGCTGCATTTGTTTCCAAGGCTTTTGCTCTCCCCAGACCTGCCACGGCCACGTAAGGAGGCAGATAAGGACAGAACATCATCCCCCACAGCTCACGAGAAACAATTTCCTAACCCAGCCCATTTGTCATGGGGGTGGTGGGAGTCAGAGGAGGGAAGAGGGGGGAAGCAGGGATGTGTCTGCTGCTGGAAGGTGACTGCTCCCCAGGTCATCTTCAGAGCAGAAGGGACCCTCTTTCACGGCATTAAGTAGCTGGGGACAAGTGATCAGTGAGAGTTGTTTCATCACTTGCTGAGCAAACAGCAGAAAAGGAGCTGCAAATCACAGTGGAAGTGTAAAAGTGCATGTAGTTACAGACATAACTTGGTTCTAGAAATACAATTAAAGGAAAACTCAATTTGAGGTTATGTTTTGCATGAGTGAACACAGTTTGGATCAGAGAAATGAAGGCAGGCTTGTACAGGGCCTTCCTGTAACATCTGCTGGGCAAACAGAAAAGCAGAGAGCTGTGGCTGAACAGGGGACTCAGAGGTTTACACCTTTTCCTCCTCTTGTGCAGGTCAGAAACTCACCCAGCACAAAATCTGCCCCACCACAGTAAGGAGTGGAGCAAATAAAAATATTTACAGGAACTCAGATAATTGCCCTACAAAATTGCTTTTTTTTTTCCTTTCCCAGTCTTGTAAATTTTAACAGAGAAACAGAAACAAGTATGGCTATTTGGTGCAATAAATCCCAAGAGGGAAGAGAATCAGCGTTCTGCAGAAGCAGGGAAATTTTCTGTAAAGTCCAATTTCAGCCAATTTCAGTCCCTAGATGAGGATATGGAGTTTGCTCACAATATATTACATTCCTTTTTCCAAGGCAAAAAAAAAAAAAAAAAAAAAAAAAAAAAAAAAAAAAAAAAAAAAAAATATCACTACATATCTCAGCATGTCAGGAAATTTGTATTTTGAGAAGAGAACCAAATATGGCCGAGTGCAATAGGTTAAAAATACCCTTCAAGAGTCCATGCACCATGTGAAAGTCTGGGTTTTTTCTTCTAAATACTGCTTGTGTGCCAAAGAGGAAAGAGGAACACAGAGTTATAAGGGTGTGATAATCCACAAGACAATGTGACATCAGCAAGAAGTATTTCATTTTTCAAATAGCACCATGTGAAAATGGGTAAGAAAAATGCATCACATCACTGGCATGTACACTGATTTATCTCTGGTACAAAGGTGGGTACCAGCCAGGAGAATTCAGTAATTCTGGGTTCCAGAGCAGACACAGAGCAGACAAGTCACCTAGTTACATGCTTTGGAAGCACATGCCTTAATTAAACTAACCTAACTATGGTGGGAACGTGCTGAGATTGAGTCTGCCTGAAGGATGTAGGAAATCAGGAGTAGCTCAGCTGCTGCACAAACACTTTAAAACCTGGGCTGCAGGTGAGTGAGTGCTCCAACCTCCTCCTCCAGCCCTTCTCTGTACCTGTGCTTAACTTTAATGCATGCTTCCATCCTCTAATTCCCTGAAGTTTCAAGTATGGACTTAAGTAATATTTAAAAAAAAAAAAAAAAAAGGAAAAAATTTGGCACAGACTTGTATTTTCCTGAGCTGACATCCAAATGGAAAAACATGCCAGATCAGGAGGCAGGGAGAGGTCTCTGCACAGAGTAACTCCCATCCCACGCACAAAAGCTGGGAGGTGGGGGAGGCCAACCAAAAGCAGATTCCCAAAGGGATGGACCCTTCTGGGCCTGTCCCCCTGTCCTTGGCAAGGGGGTAGCCAGCTCCTTTAGGAGTATGCCTTCTCCTACTCCATCAGAAAAGGCAATCATGAGTGCCCCACCAACCCTCCCATCTCTGGTTCCTCCTCCGAAGCAGCATCAGTCCCTGCTCTCTCCTGCCACCCAACACTCCTCTCACATCTATTTTTGGACAGCTCAAGGACCCATTGGCTCCTGTGCCTTGAAGCCATCTGCAGTAACACTCCACTGGCACTGCCCCACAAGGGACAGCCCCTCACTGTCCTGGCTATCAGAGCTCCTTCTCCCCACTGCCTTCACACACTGCAGCTCCCTGCCAGAACCCTCCTCTAGAGTGGAGCAAACAACCCCTCCCTACCCAATCACACCTCAAACTTATCTCAGTTTTGTGGGGCTGATGTCTCCGGGGCACTCAGAATTACAGAATGACTCATCAGAAAAGCAGATGTTATGGGGGGAAACCTAAATGTAACTGCACGAGGGTTTCCCTAAAATCTGCACTCCTTCCAGAGCCACACGTCAGCCTTCCTGGGCTGCCCACCACTCCCCTCCCTTGCTTGCTGGCACACAGAGATATTAAAAGTCCTGTCATGCATATGCAATAAGTCAGGCTTTTTCATTATTATTAGCAGTAGTAGTAGTAGTGTTATTGTTATTATGGTAGCAGTATACCTGTATATAAACAGGAGAAATTGTCAGGAGGAAGACCATGAGAAATGTGCACCATAAAATGCAACAGGATGCTTCATTATTTTTGCATGGGTCTGTGAGAAGATGGATGAAGCTCCTGTCTGGAAACCACCTGCTGCAATGCCGGATTTTCAAAGCACTAGGGCCAGCACTCTGACAAATTCCAGCTGCAAATAACCCCCGGTCCTGGTTTTCCACAGTTCCTATCATCTTTGCAGTGTGCAAAATCCCTGCTGGCTGCTGACCAGCTTCACAGTCCACCTTCTGCCCAGAGCAGGGCCACCACACACAACCACTCTCTCCTTGATTTCCAGCAGCTGGAGCAGTTCTTCCCCTCACCAGCCACTCCCCTACCGAGAATAAGGACACTCATCACCTTTAAATGTTCCTCACACAGGCTCCCAAGCCCTGGATGAGCCACCAGCTCCTTGTTCCCAGCAGAGCCTGCAGCATGCTCCAGGTCCCAGAGCTCATCAGTGCACATGAGAGATTCCCCAGACAATCACAGTGCTCCAAGGAAAAAAATCATCATTTCAAGTGCAGCACAACAGCCTCTTTATTTCCAGGGGCACTTCACACTGCTCTTCTCCAGACACCTATGGAGCCCTTGCCCCACCACATGCACACATTCACTGCCTGCATTAAATCAAACTTTAGGGAAAGGACTGGCTTCATAGTCACAATGGGAAGAGCGAAACTCCCGAGGTCTAATCCTATTTGGATGTGAATTCCCATAGCCACCTCCTGTTGTCCCTCCCTCAGCTTCACCAGCTGTGAAGTGAGCACAGCTGAATGGACCTGACCTTGCTTTAACTTCATTCAATTGCTCCAATTCCTTCAGATGATGTCTGTTTGCAGGATCCTTTAGCTCCTGAGGAGGGTGGTGGTGTTGCAGGTGTTGAGTTTCTCCTCTCACTCCAGCCAAGGAATGCTGACTAGCCAACCTTTGTGGCAACGACAGGCAAATTGCTACATAGAGGTCGCTGCTGTTTTCATTTGCAAAAGCTACCAAAAGTGTTTCTCAGCAGCATAAGGCTGTACTTTTACAAGAACAAGCCTATCTAGATAAAGGTAGGGAGAAGTTTTTTCTTGCAGATATGACTCAGCAACTTTAAGATTAATAAAAGCTCTTTATATTTGCTTGGTTTATGTTTTCATGGGTGGTTTTTAAAGAAAATCCCAACATATGAATTGAAAAGCATCCTAAGTTCTGACAAGTTTTCACTTGCAACATATGATGGAAATATATATGCAGTGCTAGTCCATTTTTAGCATTATAGAAAGACAGAAAAGCATGTTTTATCCAAAGTAGAGCACACATTTCAGATGAGTTTCTGGGCTGCAAAACTCATTTATATTTACACCATAAGCTACTTGTCTTCAGAGGGTGCAAATACTTTTTGATGCCTTCAAAAAGCCGCCAGTCCCGATCCTTCCCAGAAACTCAGCAGTGCCAACTGATGCTCCACATGACTTCATGCAGCTACTCTACGCTAGGCAGCTGCTCTGCCACCGCAGAAGCCCAGCTAGGGCTAACCCAAGTGGCCAGTTCAGCATTTTGCTCAGGCTGAAGGATCAAACCTCCTTGCTCTCACACAAGCCTCCTGAGACATGCCTAGGCAGAAGGAAGGTGTACCCTTCGGCTTTTGTGCACCAAGACATTGGTGCTCCGGAGTCCACAAACGGGTATCTGCAAATCATGGGGTCTGAGCCCACACCCAGTGTTGGAATGAGCTGTCCCTGTTGCCTCTCCTGCATTAAAAACATTAATGGCCAAGACTTGAGTCAAAGTGATGACTCAACCGGCAGCCACAATGGGAAATATTTCACTGGCAGTTTTGACATCAGATTTGACACAACTGGCAATGGCATAAATCCCTGAGGAGACACAGCATTCCGAGTGCAGCACAGAACAGCCTGGATAGTGTGCAGTTCTCACAGGGCTGCATGCAGGTTTCTCTATTTAAAAAATCCTATAGCCATCCCATGGACAGTGTAAATCCAGCTTGATAAATGAGATGTAGGATAGAGACCCAGTCCAGCAAGGATTTGCCTTGTAACAGCCGAGCTACAAATAATGCCTGAACTATTTCTTGTAACATGTGCCATCTCGCACACTGCAGGCAGCTCCAATAACATTGCTGAAGGGATTTTTAGAAAGTGGGAAGTTTGATACTTAGGATGCAAATGTAGAGGATTTAGGTAAGGATGCACAGGGATTTCTTTTCAGTGGTTCCAAGTCAAATAAACCCTGGTTTCAACTTTGACTTCAGCAAGGCTACAGCTTTACTATGTGAAGTTTCCAATCAAACAGTGGATAAAAATGGATAGGGTTACATGGAGCTATGGCATACTGGCATGTCAAGCATGTGTAATCCCTTCTGCCCATACAGGTTTGTTCAGGTTTCATTGCAGTACTTCCATATTCCCAGTGCTTTACCTGTTTTTCATTAGCATTCCTCACCGTTCTCTCCACTCTCTGCTGGTCTTTGCTGGAGACTGCCTTACCCATGGAGTTTGTACCTCATAATAATTTAAATCAGGGACACTCTTCCCTAGTTACCTTCTTACTGAAATTGTTCTATAGCTATAAACTGAACTACACACATGGATGTAGCAGTTACGAAAATGCTTCGAAAGAGTTCAAGTTATTTTATAGCAGTGGAACACTCCTCTCATTAGAGGGGCTGCATCACATTAATTAGCCAGCTACAGTAACCATCCGAAGCATGAAACAAAATTGAGATGATAACCCAAACTCCTTCCATTAATCATGAATGACCACAGTCTACAATTTGCACATGTATGCATGTGCAGGGAACATACATTTTTGTGTGAGTCCATGTGAGTGTGCAAGGCAGGCAGAAAGATAAAAAGCAAGCAGTAACAGCCCATGGGAGTTTCCTAAAGGATTGCTCCACACACAGGGAATAATAGTTAAGGAAAAGTGAAAAGATGGTTAAAACCAGATACACATCCATCAACTCAATTAAGGCTCGAGGAGAAAAGCTAATGGCTGCCAGGTGGTACAAGGAGCTAATGCTCCTCCAAGGTGGAGCAGCAGAGGAAGCGCTGGAGAAGGGACTTTGCTGCCTGTGAGCAGAATTAATGAGTGGTTCTGGACCGACTGAGCTGCTGAGCCACAGCTTCTCAATGAGTTGTTAATGGGGAACATGGCAAGTTAGGAAGTAATGAGGACTTTGTCAATACAGCTGTGGGTGAAAGTGGGTAAGGAACCACTTAAGGAAAAAAAAAACATCACACAAATCTGCAGCTACAGATTCTGCACTTTCCGGTGCTTAAGAAATTACTTGCAATAATTTTGGAAGCCATATAGAGGCTGACAAGCAAAACATAACCACGGGACAAATCTTTTTACTAACCTAGAAGCAGCAAGCAAGAAAGAAATCTTAACAACAGTAGCCTCATCTACAGTTCTTTCTCTTTTTTTAAATTCCCAGGAAAGCAAAAGAATGAACAAACCTAAATAATCTGCAGCCGCCTGCAGGTGAAAGCAATGAAGGAGCACTGCTTTTGTAGGCAACCCAGTACAAGATAAATGGCTCCAGCACACCCCAGCTGGGTGCAATAGGGAAAGAGGACCCCACGAAGTGGTCCACCGTCTCCCTGTACCTCCATGCCTGCCAAAATAGCCATCTACATGGTATCCAGGGTCAGCAGAGCCGGCTTGCATTGGTGCCAAAAAATCAGAGAGTCTCTGCCAAAGTGACCAGATTGAAGGAATATGAGTTTGGGGTGGGAGGGGATCACACATCCATCTTATGGTTGGGTTTGTTGGCATTTACGAAGTGGGGAATATTTTCCAGGTTTTCTAAGCAATCCTGGCCACTCTCCACTCCTCCCCCTCCCACAAGAGCAGCCCTCCCCTACCCCACAACAAGAGTTTCACTATATAATCATTTTTCCCTGTTATTTTCTGTAAAGACAAGCACTATTAAAAACATACTGCATTCTAATTTCTTTACCTCCGTGAAGAGCAAACACAGAGAAACGCTCCCTAGAAACAAAGCGCTGGATTTATTCAAAGGTAAAAATCCCATTTTATGCATCCCCCAAGACTCTGAGGGAGGTACTGCTTTCTGAGCTGGAAAGTGCTAAGCCAGACAGCAAGATGCCACCGTACTGGATTCCCCTCCCATATCCAGCCGCTGCAGAAGGACATGTACAGCCTTTGCAGCTCAGCCTGGTTCAGAGCCAAAATCCAGGTGGGCTGGAGATGAGTGGGAAGAGTGGGATGGTCTCACGGTGCCACCAAGCCCTGCAAGTGCTGGGAGAGTTCTTTGGCTGCATCCCACAGCCCTCTCTACCCTGGGCTTGCACTGTCAGGGAGGAGGGGGCCCAAGACAGTAGCCAGGCTGGCTTCACAAAGAGCCAAGGACAACCCCTATTTCATGAAAATACTGCCAACAGCCAGATCCACGCCATCCTGGCTGCTCTGCACCAGGAGGAACACAGAAAGGCTGAGGATGGGGAAAGATGCCTGGACCTTCTTGCTTCCTTCTGGGCTTCTTACAAAATAAAAGCAATTGCTGCAGCTGGAGAGGGAATACAGCACATGGATACACCACAAATCTTGCAAATATTTTGCGTATAAAAGTGTCATGTTTAACAAACCCATCTCCCTGCAACGCACAAAACCCCATCATGGAAACCGAAACCACCAGAGATAAGTCATGGACCACAAAGCATGACTGCATGTAAAAAACAAAATATGGGCAGTGGGTAGTGAGGCTCCTCAGAACGCTCCAGGGAAGTCAGCCTCACTGTTCTCCTTTCTGAGCAGCACAGGATGGTTATATCCAGCTGGTGCAACTCCAGAGCTCAACTCCACGGAAACATCCGGGCTCATACTCAGCCCTGCACCGCTCCCACTCCAGCACTAAGTGCTAAGGCATGTTTGATTAGGCAGCAGGAGATGGAGCTGCTCCTTCCAGAAGTGACCACAGGCTCCTGGCAATAACACCGAGTACTTGCTCTGGCCCTCACCGCACGCCGCAGTCATTCAGCTGCCCAGCCAAGGGAAGGCGTCTTGCCAGACAGAGCATTCAAAATAAACCAAAGAACAATCATTTTAAATAATCACTATTTCAAGTGCTCTAACAAAGAGGACATGTATTAAGGAGACGTCAGAGAAAGGAAACCCGTTAAAGCAAATCCTGAAAGTAATTTTTTAAATATCCCTGTCCCTGTTCTTTTTATTTAAAAAATTCAATTTTTTAAATATCCCTTCTGCACAGGGAAGTCTGAAGGAATCTTATAAAACCAGAGGCTCAGCATTATTCACCCTTATATTCCCTCTGATTCCAGTGGCATTACTCCCACAGATGGAACTACAGATCAGGGGAGAGTATTTTCTAATTTTTTTTAAATTTTTTTTGTGCATACTAGCCACTCTTGGACATGAGTTAGGCCTCAATAGCAAGACTGGATGACAAATCACGAAATTAAAAACCATTTAGAAAAAAAGAGAAAATTCTGGATTCTTGTCATTTCCCTTCTGGTATTTTTCATACTTTGGAAATAACAGAACAAAAGGCTACAAACATGCTCACAGAGCGACCCAAACTTGAAAAGAAACAAAATGCCATCCAAAGGCAAATGGCAAAATTCCCAGTAACATCATTAATGCCAGAATTTTGTCTTGTATGCTCTTCTGCAACTAATACAAAAGCATTTCAATTAAGATATCATATTATATACCATTTACAATACACACACAATGAGACCCTCAAATGTTGCTTTTGAGATGCAGACCTCATACTGAAACAATAGCCAAGCCCCATATGTGCAGATCAGAGTTTGGCTCACACAAACACTGCAGTATATACTCTGGGATGTAAATGTGGAGGCCAGCCTGATAAACCAGCTTGCATTTGCATCACCACAATACCCATCCTAAAAATTCATGTCCAGCACTTTCTAAGCACCAGCCGCTCCTCTCATCCCTGCACTGGGAATGCCTGGTTTAGGGCTGGTGAGAAGCATGGCAAGAAAACAGCAGAGTGTGCCTCAGCAGACAGCTGGAGACTTGCGTTACCAGAGGGTTTGCTGGGCGTTCGTTGGGAGATGGATTTATTCTCTTGGTCAGCAATGTGTCCCCTGCACTGGGCACCCTGCCTGCCGGCTTCAGTGGCACCTCCTTCCCACCTTGCATCAGCCCCTGAGTCAGGACAGGGACACAGCTGTGCCTCCCCTCCCCTGCCCTCCTCTGGAGCAGGGGCAAGACCAGCACAGCTGGAACTTGCCACATCCCTGGCCAGGGCAGCCCCGAGGTCACTCCTGTGCCCCGTTACTCAGTGCGGCTGGAGCCCAGCATCTTTAATGACTTCTCCTTTCTACGCACTACTCTATTCATTTTCCACTTCCCCAATCACAGCTGTTGAGCTCTATTAACACGAAGGGAAAAAAAAAATACATTTAAACCCAAACCTGCTAGGCCAGAAATAGAAGTTCTCATTTTCTTTTCCAAAACACAGAATAGCTGAGCAACAACGAAAGGAAAAGGAAATCTCTCCCAAGTGTACATCTGGAACCAATTTGCTGTATGTAGCCACTGGGTGTCACTTTTGATATATATTGGTTCAGCCACGCAGCAGTTCGGAGAGGGAGAAGCGGATTTCAAAGAGGTGATCCTAAAGCGAAGCAGACTGCTCCGCAGCTGTAATTAGCAATTAGCCAGCCGGGCTGATTTATTAACAAAACTACTTCTTCCCCACGACGCTAAGCCCCGTGCAGAGGCTCTTACCTCTCAGTCTGCAGCGTCACTTTTGATGGCTCCACGTTGGGGTTTTCCCACTCCATCTGTGGACAGTGCATGAAGTAACAGAGGGTGTAGAGAGCCTCGGGCTCCCAGTAGAACGATCCCTGCTTCTGGTGCATTGGTGTCCCATTCCCGTGCTGCTTGGCATTGAGGGGCTGCAGGTGGTGCATGGCTCGAGACACCAGGTCGCCTGGAAAAAAGCAAGAGCCAGGTGAATGCCAGGCTTTTCAGCCACCACTCCTGAGTGTGCAAACTGAAAGAAATGTTGGGTTAGTTCTCCCTTCCCTTTAACCTCACATACGCAAACAGTAGAGGGTAGGACAGGGTCCTGGGTGTTACTCATCACCAGGCTGAACTTTTGCTGGTGGTTTACATGGTGTGGTGTGACATACCCACAAAGGCCCGCAAGAGACGTGTTTCTGCAAAGATGATGGTGTGGGCAGCATCAAGGTGGTCCATCTCAGCACCACCACAAGACCAGGACACTGGTCACACTAAGACCAGGATCACAGTTACCTACTTAGCAGCCTTTGGAGGATGCCAAAACCCCACAGCCCCAAAAAATGACCACGCAGAGTGGCACCAAAAGCTGCATGCTCCTGGCAAGAGCTGCGCAGTCAAATCCAGCCCCTTGAATGAGGACGGGGGCAGTCAGATAAAGGACAAAGGACTGCAAGAGGGTGTGAATGAGCATGTGTGTGAAGAAAGAAGGGGGAAAAGATTGCTAAAAGACATTATAAAAAAATGTGCAACCAAAATTAATTTTAAGTCCAGGTGAGGCATGAAAAATTTCCTGTTAGCAGAAAAACAAAAACCTGTGAAGTAGGCTCACCCAGACCCCAGGCTTCCAGAGCACAGAAAATGGCCAAAGAGGAAGATGTTCATCATCCTCCCTGCACCAACACAGTCTGGGGCACTCCCTCACACGGTAAGTATGGGAATCCAGCCACAACATGTGGACTGGGATCAGCAAAGCCAGCAAGTGAGATTAGCTAGCAAATATATGGGCAAGCAGCAGTGCAGTATCTTAGCACAACACTGATTGTAACTAATTAACTAAAGCATCTCTCTCTGAGGCAGTGAATTTTATGTTTGTTGACTAGTGACCACTCTGTCAAAGGCAGGGAAACAATTGTGGTTATAAACTGCCTTTTTCCACATGTTCAAATTACTCTAAGAGTGCTTTTGGGGGAAATAATGATCTCGAATAAAATCAGTTGGTTTGTTTCAAATGAAAATCTGAGCAAGACCCTTTTGGGTCACTCTTAAGCTATACAAAAGCAAGTGATGAGAAAAAGACGACATAATTTTCCAGTGTTAAGAAGAAGTCACGCACTTTCTCTTACTTGCTTTTCCCAAGTGACCACTGAGCACTGAAACTCGGAAGGAAAAGTTTAAAATGTACACCAAGGTAGGAGCATAAAACTAGTTGGGGGGAGATAAATAATGAACTCCTGGGCAAACTTAAAGGAGAAACACTTTGACTGTGTACATGGCTGAACAGCAGGTTTTTGCAAAGCCCCACCCCTTTGAACACAGCACATCACCTCTCTCCAGCCTGACTCGCACAGAAAATGCTGCTGCTGCAGTGATAATGCGTACCAGGGAGAACAGAAATGTCTCATTTAAAAATTGCAGCCCAGTCCTCCAAAAATGTAGCCTTAAAACCATGAAGAGAAGAAAACCGCTGGGATGAGGAAACTGCAGAGTCCATGATTTCAGGGTTTTGACACAATTTTTTGCTTCACTCTGCAATATTCTTCTGATTCAAAGCTTTCATTTAAAAATAGCTTCTGTCTTTTCCCTCTGCCAGGAAATTGTCATGACAGGACCAATCTTGCAGCCTTGCATGCTCATAATTTCCAAGAGAAACTATGCATGTGGAAAGTATGCAGGATCAGTTCTGCAGAAGAAACAGATGTGCCTCTGAGATGACTCCCCAGTCCTGCACAAGGCTATCTGCAGGCAACCAAGAAGCAGCAGGAACCTTTGGAACCTCCTTCACTCAGCCCACTCCAGTCACAGCAGATGTGCACTGCCAAGTCTAGCACAGGCCCATTTAACTGCTAGCAGCCTTGTTGATAGTAAATTCCTCCCTTTTTCTCCAGAAGTTAAAAAAACTGCACAGAAGTGCTGGCTGCAACATCCAGCTTTAACAATAATAGCAAAGGCAGAGAAAAGGGAGACACACACTAAATTCAGCCTTTTCAGACCCAAGCCATTGCAGCACTGAAGCACATGGTTAAGCACACAGCCAGTCTTATTTCAGTGGATTGAGACAGCAGGCACTAGAGAATGCCTCTGACTTCTGTAATGAATGACGAATAAAAATTAAGAAGCAATTTAGGCCCAGATTCTGGCAGCAGCATTACCTCACCCCACTTCTCCCTGTGTGCTGTGGTGATGTGACCTCAGTGACACGCCCAGGACCAGAGGAAGCTGCACAAGGAAGTGAATAAGGAGGGAAAGCAGCAGCAAGAATGGCACAGGCAGAACAGGCAGCTAAGCATCACTGCTGATGTAAGGCTTGAGGAAGTCAAACCTTGATGAAAGGCAAAGCTCCAATCCATATAAATATGACCAGGAGTTCATCCTTTTATTGTGTATTTCCTCTACTGCTTCCTAAAAAACCCAAAACAATTCATACCATTAAAGTTGAATTAATGCTTTTTATGTTTAAACCTCATTTACTGAAAGAACTGATTTGCTTAGATCTTTCTTTTGCCTTTGCTAGGGTACCTCTAGTCACTTTTGAAATAATTCCTATATTACAAAGAAATGTTATAACAATTGTTATCAGTAAGTTGACTTATTTCTTTGGGTCAATTCAAAGTTTAAATAATCAATACCTGTAAAACACTGAGCTTCACAGAGAGCAGTAGGCAAGCATAAAAAGGCCCATTATCTTGGTACCTCACAGGCAGAGCTGTGGAAGCAGGACAGGAATCAGTGCTCTGTTTCATTCCCCAGCGTAACCTCAAACAATCCGATACGTGCCCTAGTGCCCTTTGCCTCCTTCAGCTGCATCCAGTTACAGCACCAGTTCTCCAGGGCAGAGACTGTGCCTTGGCATATCTGTGCTCCAGGAGCAGTGCCAGGAAGGCACGAGGAAGCTGGCAGGCAACGCACACACTGCGTGGTAGCACTTAGGCACACTCTGTAAAATGTAGCACAGTGCAACATCTGGTTCTGGGAGTGTGTGTGTGTGTTGTCTTGAATCCCTACCAGGTTTTGCTCCTTCTATTGTTCCTTGCTAGTATCTTTTGCTTCTCCATTTCCTTCCTAAGAATATACTCCAGGAGTTGAGACTCTCTTCGATTCCATTCAGGGCACCCCAAAAACCCATGGACCTGAAACCAGTTCCATGATGGGACTCACTGGTCTGATCTCCAGCAATCAGCCAACCCAGGTCTCATCTGGGAAAGCCAAACTACACATGCTTTCCTTGCCAGCACTAAAAACTGTGTTGTATCTGAACAACAAGGACAACCTGGAATTTGTAACCAAGCACAGAGAGATAAGCCCCCTGACAAGTCTGTGCTATGCCTTCATCAGGGTCAGCCACCTCTGCTCTTCAGGGCTGTGCTCAGCACAGAAAGGCTCTGCAAGGGCGCATTACCTGCTCACAGCATTGTTGGCTTTCCTGCATTTTTTGGCCCTGAAAATATATCTCACTGTATCAACTAAACACATCTGAAAGGTCAATAAATTCCTCAGTGCATCATTTCCAAAAAGAACACATCTAAAATAAAATTCCCAGCAGCTGCACTGACCTTGTAACTCCATGAATGAGGTTCCCGACGGCGGTGGCATTATGACCCAAAGGGCTTGGTAGCAATCCCTGCCTTGCCCTCCACTGATCAGATTCTCACCCTGCACCACCACCTGAAGAACAGACTGGGAAGCTGATCTGCCTGACAAGAGACCTTGCCAATTTTATTTTAATTTTAAAATTAAACTCAATGAAAACTTCCATAATTTATGCAACATAAGCCAAGTGAGCCAACGCACAAACTGCTTTGCAGGCACAGCCAGGGAGATGAAAACACCACATTGTGCAGGGTAAACACAAGAAAAAAAGCAAAAGAACAGCAAAGTGGGGGGACATTTCAGGACATTTTTGTTGCCAAAGCTGGGAAGCCACAACTGGAGGACAGGCTCCCAGAGGGCAGCAAAGGCAGCCACAAGCCCCAGGCTGGCACTGCCTTGCAGCCCTTATTCCCTATAGGGAAGGGCTCCAGGAATGCGGCTCCACACTGAAGCTGTCCAGCCCAGAGGAGAAATGCTGTGCCTCGCACACCAGGCTACCAAAAACCCAGGAAAGCACCTCTGCACCAGAGTGTGTGGAGAGTTGCCCCCACAGCTGCCAGTATTTCATCTTTCCCATGACTAAACAAGGCTCGCCTGTCGCTGCTGCTGTCAGCTCAGCACGCTCTGCGAACGCAAGGTCCACATATATTTGACTTAAAGACTGAAAATATTATATAATGCACATGTTGTGACATGGGCCTCGTTTAAGGCAATACTGAATATTTAAGGAACAGCTTCATTGACTTCAAGTCAAAGATATGATGTGACAGGGAAAGTAAAGCTGCTCCCATCTGCAAGGGGGTGTGATACAACATACAGCATGCAAGTGGGCAGCTTCAGCCTGAGCCCCCTCTGCAGTGACCAGAGAAACTTTTTTTTATTTTTACACTGTGTTTGGCTTTAGTAAAAGCTATTATCTCTACTTTTACTATCTTATAGCCCAATGTTTAAAGAATAACACATCTGTTTCCAATTTTGTCATGGGGTGGGGAGGCAGAGGAAGGAAAAAAAGAAGGCAGAGAGAGAAAATGACAGATACCCAATGCCCATGTCTGGGAAGCTTCCTGTGGGATTTTTTGATCTGTCATGATGGACCTGATGATGCTATCTTGCAGGATAGGAGCAGGCTAACTGCTTTAGATGGATAAACTGCCAGAGCCAAAACCACTCAGCTGGGTGAATGCTTGCGGAGCCACAACCCTGAGGTGAACAACATGGACAGATCCTTATGACACCTACCTCACGTTTTTCTTGTTCCAAAAACATATTCAAAAACTACCAGAACAACTTAACAATGATATCTTTCCACACTGAAAATGAGCCACACAGCTCTTTGACCTGTGTCTTTCCTTCAAAACTCAGCAGAGAGAGAGAAGCATCTGTTTCCACCGCAGCTCTCTCCCCACCTGGTGCCCTGCTGGGTGCTCTGTGTGAAGCAGCAGGGAATTGTGTTTCTAGCATGACAGCATCGTGCAGGCACCCATCAGTTTGACAACGCTGGTCTGGTCATCCTTCCAGCTGTCCTTGACTCCTACATGTGTAGTCTGCACTTGGGAATCATGCCCTGCAGCGGGGGCATGTTGATAGCAGCAGTGTGTGGGGGTAGCTTTGCTGCGCTACCTGGGTGAATATTTTCTCCCGCAAAGAGCACGGCAGAGCCACAGACATGAGTTGTGCCTGTCTTTCAGAGCCATTACCAACTTTCTGTGTCCTGTCCAGACAATGAAAAGAAGGAGTATGCATCAGGGAGCTGCATTCTAGATGCCAACTTCATGTCATGGTCAGTAGATTCCCCCTTTTACAAACATGTGAGCCAGGTGCAAAACTCATTTTCTTGACCTAGATTCATTTCACACTTCAATATAAAAGTCTTGGATCTATGATTTTGCTCACAACCAGCTCTGGGAGACTGTATTGAAAACATGAATTTATAACCCTGACGATAAACCATGGTCTATTTAATCAGACTGCTACTTGGTAGCCACAGTCATTCTGCATCCTTCCCAAAGTGTAGCTAAATCTCTTTTCCCTTTCTACTGCCTGCCGCCTCTGGTTTCTGCACCTAAGTGACACCTTGGTGCAGTTCACCCCAGTGCACACCTGTCAGCACATCACTGTGGGTGAACAGGAGCAGTTGAGCTGTGTCTCCTGTACCAGGACACCCTCAGCCATCCCCACACTCTCGATTCCAGCTGCGCTGCTCCTCCATGTTCCATCAATCTCCATGTTTCAAAAGTCAGCTGAGCAAAACCTGCTCAAGCAAAACCTGTCCTCAAATGATTTATTGTGAGGTTTTCTATCGTTACCTCAAGACTACTCATCTATACCAGGAAAGGAGTGCGCAGAGATAGGGCGGCTGCACACCAGAAAGTGTGCAGAAAGTATTTCACTGTGTGCATGAACACAAAGTATCTTCAAACATAAAAAAGTTAAGTTGTTCTTGGCATACAGTATATTCCAGGTTTTATTCCAGCTGCCTCAGGCTGTGGGTGTGCTTGGGATGCCATAACCCACAGTCAGTGGGGCATCCAATGTGCAACAAGTTCATCATTGAGCTCACCTTGTAGAAACCTCCCCAGTTCTGCCATCTCTGCTGTCCCACGCTGTGCCCCTATCTGCTGCCACAGGCAAGCTTTTCTTCTCCTAAAAGCCATTCATCTCTTCCACATGAGTGCAAAAGAAGAAACTGTGGTCCCAGATTCAGAACTGAGAAGACAGGACCAGGATGCAAGCAGCCCATTTCCTGGCAGTGGCTTTCCTGTGGCCTCCCACAGATCATTTAATCTTTTTATCTTCACTTACCCCACCATCACAAGAAGCTTCTATTTATATTACAGAGTAAGTGTTTGCATGCAATTTAGTGTTTGCAAAGCCTTTGAAGACTGATAAATTAGGGATTGGATATATCCCATAAAAAAGCCACAATAATAATTAAACCCTCTCAAGTTCACATACCTATTATAACAACACTTACACGTTTAGAATCTCCAATCCACCGTGGCAAGCATGATGTTTGTGTCTGATTCCCCTTAAGCCACATTAACTTCAAACAAAACAAGCTTAGACTCGGATGAGCTATTCATGTGCCGACCTAACTGCTTCCCTCTGTGGAACACCCCTGCCTTACGGACCACCATTCCTGGATTTTCTTTGGCCTGACACAGACCCACGTCCTCAAACAGAATTTAAGAGCGCCCATGGCTGAGCAGGTCAGCTAAGCGTGCTCACTCTGACCTGGACCAATTGCCTGTGCTCTGCAAGGAGGACTGCAAGGAAAGATAAGGAAGACTGCAAGGAAAAGAAAATGCCATTTGAATCCTGAGTGTGTTGTGATGCAGGGGTTCAGAGGGAACAGGAATCTGTACCTCAAATGAGGTGTACATGGGGGAGTTCTGAGCCAACGCACTGGTGTATAAGGGAAGGCTGCTGGAAGGTTGGGGCTCCAGAACTCCCCACCCACCACAGCAGTGCCTTTTGCCTCTAACCATCAAACCTGAGTGGGCTTAAACACAACAAGTAGGAGCCCTGGAGGAACAAAACCACCCTGGGCTTGTCCCCAAGGAAGGCAAAGGTGGCTGAGTCTCACCCATGGAGGCAGCCAGAGAGCCCTCAAAGGAGCACTGAGGACCCAGACAAGCAACAAGACAAGCTGCCCTTGTTACCCCAAGACAGAAATCCACCCCTTGGTAATCAGGCCAGTCAAAAGGAAGATAAAGCCTGAGTATGGTGTAACCTGCTATTTTCAAATTATCCTCCCTCACACTTCATTTCAACTGATAAATAAATATATTGTTTTATTGTTTATGGTAGTGTGGATCTCAGGGGGAAGAGAAGAAAAGCAAGATGTTGTTTGGTACTATTAAGTAACCCATGACCCTTTCTGTGCACATGTGCAGACAGTGAGTGAAGGCTGTGCTCCATCACTCGGAGAGGGCAGCAAGGAGAACACAGTGGCAGCTAGGGAAGCCTGCACCCAGGCAGCCCTTAACAGAGGCAAGAAAATACCTAGCATTTAAGCACTGTATTTACCTCTCCTGTTCTCTCCTGGGGGGTTTTCTGTGCTGAGGAGCATCTCAACAACTTCTAACTTTTACACATGGACTAGATGATGTGTGGATACCAGCACGGCGGAATTGCAAGCTAGACACCCAGAAAGTGTATGAATGAGGACCTAGGAGATCCTGTGCAATAACCCAGTGGAGGGCCCTTGAAAACTGCAAAAAGCATCACTGTATCTGGAGAGGTGATGCACAGGCTGTCAGTCTATGGCCAAAGCCTTTGCTGAAGGGAGCACTACCACCTGAACTGCAGGTTTTGGCTAGTACGCCTGCTTAGCTCAGCACTGCGCTCCACGAACCAAACCATTCACAGGGAATATAGTGCTGCTTAGTCTGAGAAATATGTCTGACAAACATATTTGTTCTGGCAGTAAATTAGCAGAGCACTTAAGACAACACTCCTTCAGATGCCACCCTTCCAGCAAGCACCTTTACCCTGGCATTTGCTTCTAAGCCTAGGTTTAACCTCTTATTTAGTGCACATGAATCAATTTGTACAGCTCCTGCAGTGCTCCTTCCTGTTGGCTGCAGAGGATTGAGACTAGATGAAAAGGCAAGGGAGGGGATGCAGACTTTCATCATCTCCTCAGCTAGGGCTGTGAGGAGAAATGAAAAACAGTATCAGTATGTGCAATCACATTCCTCCTCACACTTGAACAGTAACCCTTCCTTTCATGCTTAAAAGGGTGCCAAGATCCACTGGGAGGCTGTTATTTTGGAAATATATACATTCAGCACTGTGGATGCAAAGAGAGGACAATGTGCAATGAAAAGAGGGGATGAAGGATGGCATTTTTCCAATGGCAAAAAGAAAAATCTTCCTGAAACCTGAGTGGTGACAGGGAGGAAATACCAGGCTGAACATCTCATCTGGGGATTGCTCTAAGTTAAACACCACTCAAAAGCAAAAAAACCTCTGGTATCAGGAGTGTTAAGTCACATCTTCAGATTATCGCAGTTTAAAATAGAAATCATTATTCATTGTGGTTAACACCCAGAGTGATACCACCACCAGTCACTGTGGTTTGCACAAGTCTGGGTGGCAAACTTCTCACCCAGGAGAGCAATAGGAGACTGGCCATCTTTGCACCCAAAACAAGCCCCAAACACTTTTTTGCTCTAACCTGAAGATGCACACGAAGACACACTTTGGATGACATCCTGAGCCATGGTGCTCTCTGTGCTGCTTAAGACACATAGCCTTCTACAGCCTCGGCACAGGGTGATCGTCCCAGGTCAGACACTAACACCTTACAGTCTTTACCCCAAGGCAGTGAGGGAGGAGTATTTCTTGGTGCCAGGATTGGTGTTCAATGCACCTTAAGGCTCTGCTCTTCCTTCTCACCACCAACATGCACACCCAAGAGAAAGCGGCTCCTCCTTCACTCAGAAAAACAGCATCGACCTTCAGCTATGAGCCTCATTCCTTCTGCATTTGGTCTCCAAGCCAGCAGCGGTATTTTTAGATGGATGATGAATAGGTGTCTTGGAGCATTATGCAGTCAAATATAACATAAAAGTCTGCAGATTACAAACATGCATATAAAGAAGTTAGGAAAAATATTCAAAGGTCAAAACTCTGTAATATGGGAACTCTCCACAGCCAAAGCTCTCCCTAGTTTTCCTGTCTTTTTCTACTCAGTCTACTTATTTTTCCCCATCTGAAAGGGGAAGAAATGAAAGAGAAGAACTAGAAATCTAGAAGAATCTCAAAAACTTTCAAAAAAAACCAAACGTATCTACTCCTCTTCTCTAGGTCTGGTCCAGGAATACAGGAAACTTCAATTAAAAAAATTGGGGGGAAAAAAAAAGAAAAAAAAATCCTGTGAAGTATTTTCTCTAAGATTCAACAGTGAAATACTCTCAAGCCACTGTTTAAAATCCTATTATTTTTGCTGTGCTTCAGTTCTTCCCAATGTTCTCTATATAATAAGCATTTCAAATGAAATTACATTATTTTAAAACACACTGTAGTAGGCAATTACAACTCCTGAATACTAAATGCCAATATAACATAGGCCAGATTTATTGTTGTTCCTTAACTTTCTGCCATGTTCATTATATTTTAATGAATAAGGTTTCACATTAATTTTTTAAGCCTTTGCCTTGGAATCACGCATTACTGCTGTAATTGTGGTGCAGAATTAGGTGTCTTTTTACATTCTCCTCCTAAGTCCTGGAGACGAAACATCCCTTGGATTTTTTTTTTTTGCCCTAAGTCAGCAACATCATCTCTTCTTCCTGTTTGCTAGAGAGCACCCCTGGGCCAGTGGCACTGCCTCACCTGGCCACCACCAGCCAGGCGGTGTTCCAGCGACGACCAGTGCCAGCTAAGCCTGGAGATGAGAGCAGAAGCACCAGGCCAGCAGGATTTGGCAGAGCAGCAGCCATGAGCCCAGCTGCACCTGTCTGGCCAGGAGGAGTCCTTAATGGCAGCCTGGATCAACCTCCTCTCCCCTAGTGTCTCCAGAGGGTGCTGCCCTCCCTCTCTGGTCGTGTCTGCCATCCCACCTTTCCTCAGTTGTCTTCTGCCTTCTGTCACACCCATGGAGGCGCAGCTTACCCAAACGGTCTTTTCTAATTTCCTGACAGAATACATGAAAAAACAAAGCACGCAGGCACACGAGGGCCATCATGGGCAGGGCAAGGTGAAGGTACCACATGATACAAGGCTTTTCCCCTTGTGAATCTCTTCTTCACCGAGGACAGACTGTAAATCAATTAAGACGTGAGCTGAAATACAGGTGGCTGGGCAGAACACAGGCCTGCCTCATTTGCAAGCTGTTGTCTTGCAGGGGACAGATTTGATTCCCTAGTCTCAAAACTTCCAGCAGCTCAGCAGCTGGCCACACTGCTCCATGCAAGGATGCCGGGTAGAACTGAGAGAGGGGAAGCCTTTCCTCAGCATGCAGACACTTGTTAATTCCAGTTATTCTGCGTACTTACAGTACTTTAATTATTCATGCCAATAAACTATATGAAATCTCATTCAATTAGAATTGCATTTTAAAATATCTTTTTCCTGAGATAAAATTAAATTGCTTTATTGCAAGATCAGTTTGTGCCCTTGTTTTTTGTGCTCTTCTGAAGAGAACAGAAATGAAGTCCTGGCTCCTGGGATATTGCAAACTGATGGGACAGTGCAGACACATGCCTGGGGTCTGCCTGCACTACTGGTCCATAAACCAAGCTTCTGCCCTCATCATTTACTTCTGGTTGCCATCTCCTCCTCCTCATGAACCTCTTCACAAGTGCTATCCTTTTAATTCCCTCCTATGCAGAGAGTCTCCCTCATCACCTTTTTTCACCCTCACAAAAGCAGGTGCTTTTCCCTATATAACCTTTGCCTCATATCTCACTTCCTCCATGGAAATGCTTGCCATATCCTCGTTCTTCTCCACAATGCCCATCCCTCTCACACCACCAGGGCATCAATTAACCCTCCTCTGCCTACTCCCTCCATGCCCTCATGATCCCCAGGTGTTCCCCCCCCACTCCTCCCCACTGCTCTGCATTTCTGCCCCACGCTGCGGTTCCCCACCCACCCTCCACAGCAGAGGCTTTGCCATAACCTCTGGCTCACAGCCACTGCTGATGCCAGAGTCAGAAACATAAGCACCGAACAAAGAGCACACCTACTTGTATCCCCTCACTGCTCCATTTTCCTTCCATTTCATGGTTTTTCCTCCAAACTCAGAGGTTTTTGCCCACCAACATGCTGTAACTCCTTCCACGTTTCACAGCTGGGTTTTGAACTCTGCACCGGCACTGCTCCACAGCACAGATTTCTACCCAACTGAGCATATCAAGCCTTGCAAACTCTGCCAGTTACCACTCCTCCCTCTGCTGCTTCCCTGACATGCATCTGCTTGCAGCAGCCAGGGAGGATCCCCCGAGTTGGCCACAGGGCTTTTTGGACGGCTACCAGCCTGCTGGATGTGCCAGCCTCTCCAACAGCTGCATCCAGCTCCCACTGATGTGCTCTGTTCTTCCAACTGGCCACCCTGAAAAGTGTTTTGCCTGTGTTTGCAGAAAACAGAGGTACAGAAAGCAAACCCTACTGACCAAGCATTTAAATCTAAGGTAGGACACTTAGAGGTGACGGAGGTTAAACTGTAAAATGGATTGGGGTGCTCCAAGAAGTCTGGCTTTTTGGATTGAGTGCAAAGGTCCAAGAAAAATCCAGAATAAAAAACCCACCCACCCTGAAATACCGAAAAATTACTTATTTATTAAACCCCAATCATACATGCTATAAGAAAGAGAGCCGTATCATGCATAATTTAGTTGGTACACAGACAATACTGTTGTGTATTTCAGGTGCATGAAATAAATGAGCATAAATTACTTCATTTGAATAATACCAAACACCTGATTCCAGAGATGGAGCAACACTTCACACTGAAGCTCTTGGCTTGTTGATGCTGCACCAGAGCAAATTAAAATTAGCAAGCTGAAAACAGAAATTCATCTTGTGTCTTGTAGACAAACATCCACAGTGCACCCACATGGCTCATGAACAGCAGGAAACTGAACCATGATGATATGATAGAGCTACAGAAGAGACTCCCATTGCCACAGAAAGTGCTAGAAAATGAACAAGAGATCCTTATACATGTTCTTTATGATGCCGGTAACATACAGCTCGTTAGTAAGAATGGCAGTAGGTTGGGTAGCCTACATCTTCGTGGATTTGAGTATTTTTAATTTCTCCCAAAATTTTTGTAACAGACCTCAGGAAAAGAATATTTGACAGTATTTCTCACAAACCTCAGGAAAAAAATCCCACTTTTTTTGTCCGAATGATTCTGTTTCCCCACACATACATTCCTGTATCTAAATAGACCACAAACATGTGATTGGAACGCTACTCTCTTAAAAAAAAGAAGTTTAAATAAAGCGCTTCTGGTAACTTTATCTCCATGTCACATAAGGACACATATGGCCTTTGCCATCTACCATTTATTTGTGCCAAAAGCAAAGTTTTCAGATTTTGACAAATATCACAGATTCCCATATTTCTCAAAAAGTGCTATGATTAATGGCAAATAATTTATCTTGCAGGAATAAATTCCTCTGGTGCAGGTTTGAGTTGCAGGGCTGGAGAACGAAAGGCAGGTAAAGGATCTTCTCTAACAGAGGTGGAACTAGCTCTTCCTTAAATGTGTGACAGTATTTCCTTTACTTATTGCAGCCTTCAGCTTTCTGCCTGCTCATCATAGAACAGACATCCCACTGAAAAGAGACAGGATACCAATACAACAGACATTTGCAAGTCTGGCCAGGCTGAGAGGTGCTCTCAAATACAACATAGGGAAGATGAAATAAAGCATCTTTCACCTTTAAAACTGAGAGCAATGCATGCAAACAAGCCACAGGCATTGCTATGAGTCCACACAAGACTTCCTTCCTCCAACAGCTTCAGCTTCTGAACAGTGGAGCATGAACAAATCTAGATCTGCCCAGCATCTCCTTCAACATTACACATTCCCCCATCTCTCCTCAGCAGAACCAGGCGATGCACTTAGCTTTGCTTCACTCTGAGGAAAGAAATCCAAACATTCTCAACAGCCTTGAACTTACTGAGCTCAGCGATGCTCCCCACGCGTGTGGCAAGCAGGGACTGCTCGATGGTCCTTAGCTCTGACTGGCTGAACATCTGCACCTCCCCAGGCTTGTTTGACCTTTGCTGGTCCTTATGAAGGTTCAAGCTGTCCGGCAGGCAGAGAACACCTAGAACGGAGAAAAAGAAAGGAGAAGTCCGATGTCATTTCAGCTGGTACTGTAACTTTGCTGCCACCACCACATCGTTTTGGGGACATTCCACGACACAGCCTGCATGTGCAGAGCTTAAAGACAACCAACATCTGTAACACAGTGTCATAGATGACTCATGCAGAAGTAGCCCCTGTTAGCCCTTCTGAATATCTTCAAGCTGATTACGATGTCACCTCTGGATAATTCTTACAGAAAAACCTAGGAGGATTGCTCAAGGATGAGTTCAATAAGGTTCCAAAGAAGCCTCCAAGAAACCACTCCAAACCTATACAAAATTATTAGAAAATGGTATCTAATGGTATCTCAGAATTCCTAAAGATTGGCTTTAAAATTATAAATGAGACAGACAACACATTTACAGGATTTTCCTGCAAGGAAAATTTTCCTGTCAATTGCCAAAATAAGGGACAGCATCAAGATGCTAGAAGTGTCATTGACAGCTGATTGAATTTCTTCTGTAAATACAGCTCCTGGCAATTGAACTGCTTGGGCTCCAAAAGCCCATTATGCAGAAGTCCTTAGAGCAGTGAATTTTTATGGTGCAAGGCAAAAGTAAAGCTACTGACATAAAATGATTTACATACACATTTATTCAGGCACAAAAGTCACTTTCTGCCATGACATCTAAACCCTCAGGAATAGATAGACGGCATACATTTATTCGCCAAAACTATTGTCATGCTAAAAATCAGAACTTATTTACAAGAGCAAACACTGCATTACCCTTCTTGGGCAAGAGCTGCATTGGTCAAGCTTGGAGAGCAAGATCTCCTCCCTTCCCAGGGTCTGTGTGCAGTCAGCTATGGCTATACTTTTCACAGCATCACCTTCCCAATCCCTCTGGAACATACACAGGTACAGACCCACTGGAGGAAGTGGAATTGTACCTCTTTACGATGATTAAATGTCATCGTATCTCCAAATATTACCTTTGAAAAGAAGCCAGAGTAGGAAATCTATTTTTCCATTAGTTTTTACGACTGCTTCCTTTAAATACAGAGAATAGGTGCTGCCCTTACAGGCCAAGCACACTTTACAAAATACACTGAGGAAGAGGTACGTATTTAGTGTTTTTCTTCAAGGGAAGAACTTGCTTAGTTTCCCAGCTCAGTAAATATATGACACCTAACTCTACCAACCAATAATTGCCCACAGATGTAGGTCTTGGAGGACCAGGACAGAATGGCTACCTTAACCCGTCTCAGTCATGAAATAACCCCACAAACACCGCTGCTTTGGAGCACTGCAAGACCAGGAAATACACCTGAAAGGAGATGCTTCTCAGACATCTTGTGAGCTTCACCAAATTGCCTTGGATTCCCCTCCTCACACCCATCTCCTCCCTGCAACCAACTCAGCCTACAAGTTATATTTGCAGCACAGGCCTAAAAACATCCATCCTGGGAAGAGACAGGTGACACACCTCAGTGACCCATTCCTAAAGACAAAAGGGGTATACACTGGGAAAAACAAGACCAAAGGTCTTGTCCACCACAGCCATGAGACAGCAACTTAAACTAGGATCATCCTCTGCACGGAGCAGCGCACCAGAACAAAATCCCTAATAGCCTGTTCGAATCTTGGAGATAGAGGAGCAGGAACAGATGTAATTCCCAGCCCTGGCTCTGGTCCCAGGCTTGTAGCAACCCCATGAATGTGTAGAAGGTCATGAGAGAGTAACACAGCTCACAAGGAAGTGTCCTAGAGAGAAAGAGCAGGACACCTGACACAGCAACAGGCAGGGAAGAATTCAAAGGCGAGAGGTAAGCAACAAAAAGTGACAACAGCTTATCAAACAAGCTCTTTAAAATTTTCCTGCCATCACTCAGTGGCTGACTCTCATAAACACTTGATGCACTGATCAACATTTATATTCTGTGGATGTACAGAGCTCAGGAAGTACAACACCTGCATTTAAAATGCAGGCTTGCCTGCATATTTTAGTAAGTACTCTCTCTCATTTTTTTTAGATTCTTTATAATTTTAATGGATAGAAATTAAGACAAAATTGGAAGAGTCTTCCCTGCAGAAAACAGATGTAAAAATAATCTAATATTCTATGAGATTTCTAAAAACAAGAAATAGAGCACAAAGAGCACTATGGCATCTTTAAAAAATGAATTGGATAATTTTTCTGCAAAAACAGACCTTAAGTGTGAGAAAAAAAGATACTGTTTTATGATAACTTTACAAATAAAATTCAAATGGTTTAAAATTATGACCATGTCCAGAAGATATTTCTCTAAGTGATTTATGCAGTGGGATATAGATATTTTATTCTCTACTTTGAGACTCTGTTCCCACAGCCAGGCCTTTCCCTTACAAACAGACCTGATGATTAATTACTCTGGTCTTTAGTGACGGTAGCATATTCTTAGGTTCTTGGATAGAAAAGCACAAATGAAATACAAAACGTGCCATTGTTAGAACATGTAACAAAGTATAGGATGTGTCATGCCAAAGGGTTTCACTTGGGTTGGTGATTAGCAAAGACACAAAATAGCCAAACTCGTATCAGCTTCAAAACTACAGTTGACACAGCTAGTGACCCGTGGGGTGATGGAAGATTTGTTTGTAATTCAAAATACTGCTGGATCAAATCTGGTTTTCACAAGTATGGAGAAAAATAATTTTATTGCTTGGGCATGCAACTCTGCCAGCTTCTAGCTTCAACAATTTCCCCCCAAAATATTAAAGCAAATAAAATACTTTTTAGAAGAAAAACCCACTCTTTTTTTTAATCAGTGTTTGATGTAAAGCTCAAATTTTCCGATGAAAGGCTACAGCAGGGAAGAACAGAGCATGCCAAATTGAAGGGGAGGGGGAAAAGGTAAACACTTTGTGATTATAAATATCTTTTTTATAGATAGAAACATCTAAAAAGCAACCATCATCTTTCACTGGTTTGGCTACTGTTCAACTTCCTTATTTTAATTCTCTGCCAATTGGTATTATTCACTTGCTTTTTCAGCCTTATTGTGTTGAACTTGAGAAACAGGTGAGGATCTCAAGCTTCCAAAGGCCTGAAAACCAGGACTTTCTCCTGCTGTCTTTTCTGGCTATCACTGCCAATGCTCTCTGTCATTCCACACCAAAGATTTCTGTGCCGTATCTTCAGAAATGAGCAGGGGTACCTGCCTTTTCTCTCATCTGGCACTGTTAAATGTCCTTCCTTTCTGCATGGTTACTCAACCCTGTGCGCTTCTTTGCCCATTATTTCATCCCTCGTCTTCCCTGCGATTCACTGGGGTGGAAATTAGGCAGTCAGTTGCTGTCCCATGAAGCCCAGGCCAGAGTCCCTCGGTACATCCCTGTCTGCCCTGTGTCACCCAGCAATGTGCAGCAGCCATACCCCAATTGCTGGGAAGCGCTGGAGCAAGGCAGAACAACCAAAGCACTCCGGGGAATTTGGATTTTGTCACCACTTTTGGTGCTTCCCCTCATCTGTACCCTCCTCCTTGGGGCATGATCTGCCTAGGACTTGACTGTAAGGACACATCCAGATGGAGCCATACCCAACACTGCTCTATTCACTTTGCCCTTAAGAGTACCTCAGAGTACCCCACAATCAACAGGTAAAAGACTGAAGAGAAATGCATACATTTTAAAATTGGCAGGATGCCAAAAATATCACAGTGATGAGTTCCTGATGCTCCCCCCACCCTGCCCCGCCCCCCAAATCTCTAGAGAAAAAACAACATCATAGAGAAAACCTCATGCACAATTAATATATTTCACATTTTCCTGCCTTCCGGGCTCAGCTAAAGCACAAGCCAGAGCTCAGTCCCTAAGGACCTAAAAATCCCAAACCAAAAAAGTATTGCACAAAATGACAAAGTGAAGGTGCCCAAATTTATAAAAGGAGCAGTTATTTTAAACCTTCATGCAAATTCATCCAGATACTGGGGTACCTGGTATCTCTTCCAGTTTCCCCATGCACATTCCCACCTCTTGGGCTTCGCCGATGCACCACCCTGTACTGCAAAGCAGTTTTTGCACAAAAGCACGTGCCTTCCTGCATACTTCTTTCAGAGCTTGCCACAGAGCTGAGCAACGCTGTCCTTGCAGCGTGACAAGTGTGTGTGCATCACACAAATACCCCAAACCCAGCACCCAGCAGCAGTCCCAGCAGAGCTCCTCAGTGCCTCCCCAGCAAAGCAGCCTCAAGGACCTGAGAGCAAGAGCAACTCTAACACAAGACACAGCAGCCACTGTGCAACCTCTTACAGCTTTTCAGGGCAGGAGAAATATGGGGTTGTAGCACAAATTCCACCTAAATATGGCGGAATCATTAAAAAAAATTGAATCTAAGCTTTCTCCACCTGCTTCTTAATTTAGACAGATACGTGCACTTCTAAACCAGCTTTTGCCAAACACCTGATTGCTGAAGTGGTGGCACCAAATGGTGCCCATACTCCAGGACTGGCAGACTTTGCTCTCTCTCAGGCACAGGAGGCTGCTGGCTTTCCATAGACCACACAGTGCTGTTGGCACTGCACAGCTCTTTGCATCGTGCAAAGGCACATCAAAGGGCAAACCAGCACAAAATAAGCCAAGCAGCTATTTGTATTCCACTGTGAATGACTACACAAAGTGCAAAGCAATAAAACAGCAACACTGTTTACTTGGGATAGGTAATAAAGGTTGGGGCAATGCTGTATTGAATGCCCAAACATCCCATAGTTCAGTTCCAAACTATCTCAAACAGCATTGTCATCTGTGAGTCTATCTCAGGAGAAAGAGAATCAGAGATTCATAACCTAAACCTGCAGTTCCAATTACTACATGTCTGAAGTTACTGCTCCAATCTTCCTTTTCTCATTCATCCTAAACCACACACCTCCCATATTTGAAGATTTATTTGTATTTCAAGGAGCTTGAAACATTTAATCAAACTGTTGATTGAGCATACAGCAAAATCACCAAGACCAAACAATACCTCAACTATCGCTGAATTTTTATATATATATATATATGTGTGTGTGTGTGTATCTGTATATAAAGTGATAGAACAAGGCAAGCAAGGAGAAGTCTGCACTGCCTGTATTCATGAGTCTGCAACACTCATCCACATTTCAAATTCTTTGCCTCCTCTCCTTTAGTATTCAAATCCCATGCTCCAAACAAAACAAATTTCCAATGACATTAAATGAATAAAAGTGTCCACTGGACAATGTGATTCAATTGAGGAATCTTGCAGAAACCTAACACAAATGTTCAGTTTGCTTTGACTAAAAATATAAGTGCTGTAAACACCATAAAATACTTTTTTCACATTTCACCATTCATTCCTTTGGAAGGAGTGACAGACTTCTTTGTACCAATTTAGAGCCTGAATAGAAGCATGAATGCTTTGCTGCTCTCTTTTTATTTTTCTTTAAGTGCTCCTACTTTCAAGAGAAAATAATTCAAGTAATCTTTGACCTCCCTCTTTATCTATCTATTACATCTTAAGCAAATGTATATATGTGGAAAAGAGTTTATGCTCCCACTGCACGGAATAGCTGGATCCTCCTAGGAGTTTATATAATTTAAGTGTGCAGGACAGATAGAAGGCAAATTGCTATACAAAATGAGCCTGAAAATGGTAGCTAACCCTGAGCTGTCCCCAATACGTGGTGTTGCATATTACATTGCACAAGTAAATGCCAAACTTACCCAGAGGAGTAGGAAATACCCTCAGTCACCATAATTTATTTATTTTTTTTTTTAACATGGGAACACGTGACTAGAAAGTCTTTGAGTCCAGTCTCCTGCTGTCATAAATAATCACATGAAGTTCAAGAGCTCACTGAACATCCAATCCAAAAAAAAAAAAAAAAAAAAAAAAAAAAACAACCACCCCTTTTCTTCCACAAGCTCATGTACTAAAGTACTTTCCAGCACCAGAAAGTATTCTTGAGATCTACAGCATAAAGGTCTATGGGAAAAAGAAATAAAAGTGTCAAAAGTATCGCCAGCTGCCTTTGCAACAGCAAAACCCTTGACTAGGTGCAAACCCCACATGGTTGGTATTCCAACATGCAGAAAAACTCTCCTGACCCCACCCTCTGCAGTCATGGCAACCATGAGGAGGATACCATGCAGGTGCTCAGCAGATTTAGAGGGACGATATGGGATCACCAGCACCCTGAGCTCAGCATCCTCACACCAATGCACAAGAGCTGCTGAATGGAAAGTGACACAAACTGCCACAGTCCAAGCTCAGACTTGGAAAGAAACTCCACGGTCTCCATCGCTGGAAACAACCTGCAGCATCACTCCTGGGCTCAGCCTGTCCACCTGATGGGCAAGGCAGATGGAATTCTGCCTTGACTTCTCCATACAGAAATGAGACCACGGGGGAAACTTTAAAGCTCATCGTATCAGCCACTGCTTTCAGCTAACGGGAGACCTGGAAACCATTCAAGACAAGAAGCACAAAGTGTCTTCTTTCCACACATTCCAACCCGGTTAAATAACAGGGAGCGGCTTTGCATGGAGAAAATGCAAAGCGCTTGGGAAAGCTAGGTGGTGAGATCAAGTTTCCAGAACTGGAGTCTTACTTTAGGCAGAGCAGCCCAAACGAGGAAGGGTGGAGCAGGCACAGGAATCAAGAGACTGCACGGACACTATACTTCGTGTGTCTTTAACACCCAGTAGCCAAGGACGTGAATAGGCATTACCAAGATCTATACTTCACCTCCAGACACTGGCGTTAGGCAGGTAAGATAATACTCACGTCTAATACATAGAGAAAGTGAAAGTAAAGCATAGGAGAGTTTAGTAACTAATTCAAGGTAAAACAAGGAGTGTCAGAGAAAACCAGGAAAAGACCATAAGGCCTCTAGTTATACATTTTAACCACAGGAGATCACCCTTTCTCTCCTGGAAAAACCAGTAGAAGAGCAAATGAGTAATGCTTAAAATTTACAGAACTGAGCACCTAACTAAATCATCCAAAGCAGAGAGCACCTCTGTGAGACAACAGAGCAGATGCTACAGGAAGACAAGATAATTAAATTATATTACAAAATGCGACTGTGACATCTTTTCTTGTAACGAAGTTTCTTAGCACAACACATTCTACTTAACTGAGACGTCCTCCTTATTAGGATCCTTCTAAAGGCAATAGTTTTCACCTAATGATAATGAGTGGCAATCACTGCTGCTTAAAATGGCATACAAGTAACAACAATTCAACTAAATTAGGATATATTCTGCTAGCACCAAGCAGTTAAGTGGTGCACAACCAAGTGGAACGCGGGATGGATTTTTTTTTGTTCAGGCGATATATTACAAAACAAAGAAGAATCAGAAAATTAAATCCTCCTAAACATAGAAACTGAGCTCCCAAATCACCAACTACAGCTTTACATTTATTTTTATTAGGATATAGAAAAACAAAAATCTGAAGTCTTGCCAAACTGAATTGCTAAAAATTGCTGTTCAAAATCCTCAAAACCACCACAAAAACAAACAACAAAAGCAGAGGACATGGAGCAAGCCAGTCCACAGGAGAGGAAACGGAGATCCATCTCCTCATGCTTACCCCCAGAGACTATTCCCCCATTCCCTAGAGCAGTGTTTGTGGTACTGCCAGCATCCACAGGCTGGACAGCCAGGACGTGTGCCGCCAGCACAGTGACAGGCAGCTGGTGCCACCGCTGTGTCGCTGTCCTGTCCCACAGCGAGGGCACTGATGTGCACCCTGCGTCTTTACCTCCGTGCAATTTTCACCACTGCTCTCTCCCTGTTGGCCACAAAGGGGCATTTTATCAACTTCACAACAGGAAAAGTGCACGACAGCACACTCTGCTCAGTCATGTTGTTGCACTGTCACAAAGACCATAAAAGTTTCAGTGAGAGTTGTGATTTTTTTGGCAGGGAGATGTTAGAGCTGACATAGTGCATTTATTTCATGTTGAGCACCCATCAGCTTGAGATTACCCTGATCTAAGCTTTGTGTTCCATGCTGCCCTGGAACTAGCGATATGTGGGAAAAAGGTTTTGTTTCACTCTTTGAGTGAAGCAGGCATCCAGATACATTAAAAAAAAAAAAAAAAATTTTTTTTAATGCCAGTACCATCTTCCTTCTCCGCTACATGCAAATAAATAAATATAACTCATGCAGCCCTCAGTGTGGCAACCCGACAAGAAGTTGAGAGGTCACAGGGAATCTGATGCAAGAAAAGATCACAATGTGTTGGCAGTACCAGCAAGTGAGAAAGCTCAGAGAAACGCAGATATGATGGCACCCAGTCTACCCATGAGAGTGCCTCTTGCAGCAAGATGTAAGACACATACTCAAGGAGGAAAGGATGTGCACTGGTATAAACATGGACTCCAGGCATGCACAGGAGTACTAACTCATGCAAAAACGGGTTTAGCTAAAAACAAGCACAAGCCCCTCTTAGACTGAGAGTTGAAAGAAGGTCTAAGCCTTTGAGTCACCAAAAATGACTAAAAATGCATCAATGGGTTTTATTTTACGGACAAAGACCTGTCAGCTGATAACAGCAGAACGAGAGGATTCAGTGATTCATAGCTTATAATACGCTTTCCCAGAGCCTGTAATTTCCTTCATTCATTACCACCAGCCC
Organism: Dasyornis broadbenti; assembly: GCA_013397935.1. Taxonomy (NCBI): domain Eukaryota; kingdom Metazoa; phylum Chordata; class Aves; order Passeriformes; family Dasyornithidae; genus Dasyornis; species Dasyornis broadbenti. The sequence continues at coordinate 1,520,008 of VZRN01001507.1, read as the reverse complement.
CCTGAAATGCCCAGCCCTGACAGAAGACTTCCCCTTCAGCAGCCGTGACATGGGCACGGCTCGAGAGCCTGACGGAGTTGATCTGATGCCTCTCCTAACCCAGCCCAGTCTCCTCCAGCGTTTGACACACAAAACACCAGCAGCACGTTAGGCACTATCGTCTGTGAGCAGGGAGCATCTTGTAACAATACTGGTTTGGGCTTCTTGAGAAGAGACACGGAGTATGAAATTGCAAATGAGTAACCCCACACAAGTACGTAATCACCCATTTTTGTGAAATCTACAATCCAAACAGGCTCATGTTCCACGTACTGCAGCTTTAGTACAGCAGCACAAAATGCCTGACCCAAAAGTGCATATTTTCTATTGCCCTCTCTGTGTGCCACCATCCTTTTGGCACAGGCACCATGCATTGGATGCCTTCAAGGGTCAGGCACATCATTTCAAGAACACCCATGTGCTTCCTATCTGAGCAGTTGCACTAACACTCTACAATACACTTGGCAAGAATATTTTCAAAACCTTAAAAAAACACCTCCTCCATTTGCTTCAGTATTTGCAAAGGTTAGTATGCTTTTTACAGGAGAAGGATTTGTTTGCCAAAAATCCCTCCTTTGACTTTGGAACACCACCAGCTTATACAAAACTCCCTGAATAATACACAGCCGAGCAGACACAGGGTGCAGAGACTGCACACAGGGCATTCCCACTGTAGGTACCAACTGCACCCTTCCCATTTCTCAGCTGGAAGCAGCTGGAAAGAGGATTGAGGGGAGTGTGACAAAGCACTTGTGGTCTATGGAGCAATCACTTGCACTTGGGTGCCAGTTATCCACCCAAAAGCTAATGCAGACCATATCTACAACAGGGTAAGGGTGGTTTGCAATTCAAACTGGTGGAAACACCTGACCATACAAGGGTGGGGTCACTGGTTGATGGGACAATGACACGCCTTCCTGCTGAGCCAGGTGCTTGCTCTTTGCTTTGTAAGTCACCTTCCACGAATGCCAAAACCTTGGACTCTGGCCCAGGCAATGCTGCTGTAATATCCAAAAGCTGCTAAAATCATCACCATCCTTCAATGTGAACAAGTAAGCCATCAGCCCCAAAGGTTTCTGGGAAGGCACTAGGTATGTGTTTTAATAAAATAACATAATACAAATAAAATTAGTTAAGTCTGCAGTCGGTAAGGCATCAAACCCGAAAACACATGACATGCAGGGGCTGCAAGGAAACCCCTGAGCCTATGGATGTGTGAACAAAATTGCACTGCTGCTGCGTGTTGCCATACTTCAGCAAGAAAATGCAGGCAGCTCTGGCCGAACTCTCACTGACTTAGGGTCGGCATGTTAGCCCCACCAGGAATAAGTTTTGCGTAAACTGGAGTGTGTGGAGCCCACAGAAAAGGGTAAGCAATTAGGATTTCCTTTCAACTGCTTGCACAGATGACTATCAGATTAGTCACTCCACCCTCACCATGAAAGCCCATGCTTAATGAAAGTAAAGAATGCTAAGATGGTTTAAAAACACAAGCTGCTGTTTACTGGCTTTAGGGCAGTATCCTAACACTACAAGAATTTACTATGCTCCCTCCCACCCCACTAAGGATGCACTAAGCAAATGGATTATCACAGCAGGATAAAAACCACCTACCCCTGAAGTTTACGGTACAGGATTATGGCAATCTCCTGAACTGCCTGCAAGCCCACTGCAGGCCGTGCCCCACAGTCTCTCCGTGATTTGGTGCATCACTTGGGGTATCCCTAGCAGGCGAGATGCTCCCACCTGTAAAAACCTGAGCTCAGGGATGGACAGCCATGACCTACATGGGAACAATGTACCCATCCTCCCTCAGGAAAGGAGAAATCTTCAGCATGTGCTTCAATGGGGTTTTGTCACGTATTTAAAGCCAAATATTCACCTAAACTTTCATTGACTGGAAAACCTGGATGCCAGCCAGATGACAGTCCTTTCTAAAAGTAACCTTTACATTCTTCCAAAATTCCACTTGGCTTACTAAATAGAAATTGCCTGTTAATAGCACATATTTCACTATTCAGACCTTTGATATATAGACACTTGCAACAATAAATCAGTTCTGACCAGTAAAGGTTAACCTCTATAGAGATATATATGGCAAAATCATTACAGACAATGAAAAAAATTTACAAGAAGAGAGGTTAGTCTATGCTGCTAGCATACATTTATGATCGCTTGCCCTACAGATTGCCTGGCTGAACCCATTTCAAATAATTCAGGTTTCATAGAGCTGATAGACATATTCTTCCCTACCCAGTTATAATACAAACCAACTGTGTTCATGTGCGTGAGCGCATTACATGGCTACCAGTTTATCTGAGAAAGACTTAAGCTTATTTTACAGACATCTAATAGTTCTTTTTAATCCTTTCAGAGAATGCATTTGTACATTCTGGATTTTATATGAAGATACACAGTTTTATTCCTAAAATATCTCACACATTTTATAAAAATGATGTCCTCTATTACTCTACCCAGAGAGAAATGGCTGCACATTCATTCTCAGAGTGGTTAAAGGTCAAACACAGTTTTCATTTATGCATTATCTGAAGATGTGAACCTTTGCATTAATAATCTTCTCCACTGTTTCACCTAGGAACTCACAGATCAACACAGACCAAACACCAAAAACCCTGTAGTACAGGAATATGATCATTTCTATGTCAGAGCCTTCTCCAGAACACTGAACAGACAGTAGTTAATGAATAAACACGCTGGCTATTTTATCTTTGTGGTTCAGTGTGGTTTTCAGCATGACTTTGACGTGACCGCATCTTATCCATCCTCTGCTTTGAATAAATGCCATTCCCTGTGGGCTCCCATCTTCCCACTGGTGCCCTTGCAGGGACTGAGACAAATCTCCTCAGCAGTGCCTCAGCCGCCCTGTGGAGCTGCTTCACCTCCAAGCACAGCTCCACCAAATACTCAAGTACCAAAACCAGGCTGAAGAACAAACCACGGAGCAGTTCTGCCTCCACAGCCTTGGTTTTAGAAAAAGCTGAGACAACTCTCCTGAAACTAAAAACAAAAAAACAAAACAAAAAGAAAAGAAAAAAAAAAAAAAAAGAAAAGAAAAAAGAAAAACTAAAAACCACACACAAAAACCCTCATCATTTAAAAAAAAAGAAAAAGAAGTATTTTTACATCATTTTGAGGGAACTGACTGCCCTAGAAAAAGCTAAATACTGCTGGAACACATCAGAAGCAACTGAAATAGGGGACATATAATGATACAGCAGGTAGCTGTAAGTGCCTCGCCAGCTACATCACATCTGCTGATTTTATTTAGCCTTTTCTCTTTCAAGCAGACTGAAAGAAACCAAACAATATTCGGAAACTTCCAGACAGGGCTTCAGTGGGTCAGCATTACATAACTGATTGCTTAACTTAAACAGCGCTATATGCAATGAAGGACACAGAAATTGAATATAAATCTTCAAAACAGATTCAAGCCAAAAGCCTATATACGAAAGATCCCCAAATAATAAACCAGTAACAATAAACTCCATTTCCTTCGCTCAGGTACAGTCCCCAGACAGATGTGTGCTTGTGGCATCATGCAGGTGGGTTCTACCTCCTAAACTAACTGAAGTTGTACCTATCTCAATCACATTCTCTATGGATAAGCACAACAAAATCCTCCCTGGTTTAGATTTCTTAATACTACCAATTACATGAAGCACAGGGAATTACAGGAGAATTATGAAGTTCATTTTATTTGGAAAAGACATGGGTTCAATGAGAACTACTGTTCTGCAGCATAAAAGCACACCATGAAATTTAATTGCAATGCACAACACTACAAGACCTACAAGCAAGTTTTCATTGCCTCAGCTGTGTGTCAGAAGGAAAAGGAACAAAAATAGACCAAATTTCCACTATGAAAATAAAATAAATTTGTAATTAAGTATTTTAATTCTATTCTAGTGAAAAGACAGACCTCTGCAATTTAAATCATTTGCAGATTTGTGGTCTCCAGCCATGAGAGGACAACACACTACCATTGACCCTAGCCACAGGGACTGCTACACAAGGCCAAGAGTGATCTATGAGCTTCATTAAGAGATTTAAATAGAGTTCATATATATATATATGCACATGCAAGATGAAATTAAAGCAGGCATTTGTATACACCAGAGTTCCCAGAGGGTAGTCTCTGTTGAAAAATGGTCACCCACTTTGAGCTCGTTTGCCCAGAAATCTGTAACCAGGGAAGTAACTCCTGCTGCTAAGAGCTGGAACAGGAGTTATGCTGGAGCATGAACAGACTTGGCTGTGCAGAGAGATGCTTGCAGGGCCACCTCCACAGAAACCCCTTGTGGTGGGTGCTTGGTGGAGCCAACAGACAACATGCAAACGACGAGTTACAGTGTCTTGTCCCTGTTTATCTGTGCTTCCATTTCACCTCCAAAGCTAACAGGCAATAGGGTTTGACTCATCTCAAAGCACTTTGAGCGAGGACTAAGCCACAGTACAGTGCTGAGGATGCTGCCACACAAGCATCTGACAGATTCTAACATAGTGCCCGGAGCACCAACCCATCAGCAAGAAAATACTGTATTAAGTAAATCAATGCAATTTCTCTTACTGCTGTGATCTTTTCAACTGAGTTTTAATGCACTCAGAGACAAAAATAAACCAACTAGTCTATGCACAGGCAAAGCTAAACTGTTCATTTAAATGGGAAACAATATAATTTTCTCTTGCACCATTACAGACACAAGGTACACATATGCAACATGTGAAAGATATGTTGCACATGGGTCATCTTTTCTGATGGGAGGTTTGCATAATGAAGAAAGACAGTTCTTTTGTCCAAATTCTTCATGTTAATCATGTCTCTGAGGGACTAACAACGGATTTAGTGGACACTCAAAATGGTTTATTGGGTAAGTAAGTTCCTGCTAACCCTGGCAGACGTGGAAGCAACCTCCCTCCTCCCCACTTCTGCCAGTGGAAGGGTATGGTACTTTAATGGTAATCTTTCAAAATATGTAGGTCACCATGAACATGGCTGCAGTGGGCAAAGCCTTCAGCATGAGAACTGAAAAAACACATTTTTCGTCAAAATTTCTCTGAATTAAAAGGTTGACATAAGCACATTGACCAGAGCATCTTTTTTGTTTCCAAGTGGAAATTTTTCTTGCTATTTCCACAGCACAGGAAAGCAATGAAACTTTTTCACTTTGTATACATAAAGTTCCTTGCTCCGGCAGTTTCATCTTTGTTCAGCACTCAACTTTGTCTAGCTATGGAGTTTGACACATTTCTGTTTGGTTTCTGAAATCAATTGTGTGTACACCCCACTTGCTACTGACTTATGACCATGGGTTCTCTCCCCACTCTGCTTAAGCAGCCACTACGCGAAACTTTGAATTCAGAACAAACTTTATGGTCAATAGACAGGAAAAAACATCCAACTCAACTGATTTAAAGTAATGAGTGTAACAATCATGGCAAAAGCAATGACAATGTGACAGTTTGAAAGTCTTCAAGACCAGTTCTCAAAATTACAAACATCAGGAATGCAGGTTTTACCCTACATTGAACCCCATAAAGATTAAAAGTTCTACCAGTTCACATTTAAGGATCCCCAAGTAACCTTGACTTTGCTCTGATCACAATGGGAACAACTGGAAATTCTGAGACAAATTTTTCTTCTTCCGAGAGAGCTGGAAAGAGGAACTGAGGAACTGTCCTTTGGTTTTGCTTATGGATTGATTATAAAGCTGCCATTTGGAAATTCCACCACTGGATTTCTTAAGCTAAATATGTTTCAGAAGGGATCTGCCACAGAAAGGGCAAGTCCAGCAGCATGGCTTTCCCAGTACACTGTGAGAAAGGGAAACAAGATGCCCTGAACTCATTTCTAAGGATCCATAGCCATGATCTTCATTATCTGGATTGTTCATGCAACAAACATTACATTCTGGGGTCTGCACATCACAACAGTGGGTGAAATAAAATAGGACTCTCAGAAGAAGATGAGTAAAATATTTTTGTGATGACTTCAGAATCATGAGAAATACGCAGGATGAAGCAATGGCTTTCATGTGCCACAAAAGTATCATTAAAATGTCCTTAGGCACATAACTCAACAGTAAGCACAGACCAATAGGATGTAGACAAGAGAGATAAGGAGCTCGTGAACTGTGGTTTACTGATAGGACATACAAGATCAATGTATGTCAGTATGTATATCAGCAGTAGAGAAGGAAAAAAGAAAACCATAAATGATGAAAAATAATCCTTACACTAAGCCACTCTGCGTGCTTTTGGGGACTGAACCGGCAGCTGAGGGGGTGATAACATTCATGTGGTCTACCATCACCCTCTTACCTTTCATGAGCTAACAGCAACTTACTGGGGTGTGTGGCCGCAACATATAAGGACAGCTCTGTTGAAGTAAACACTCATTTGCACTTCTTCTTAACTGTACAGCAAACCTTAATTGAAAAGCAGATTGACCAAGAAATCACTCTGAAGCAAGCAAGGAGAGCTATTCAAAATATGTAATACTACCACAAAGACAGATTAGGCATCTCAGGGACAGCTAGAACATGCAGACCTTCTTTGAATGAAGGCAACATTCAGGCCAACCAAGACAATGTCTTGCCCAAAGACAAGAAATACATTAATAGAGATGTTCTGCATCCAGCTCTCAGGTCCTCAGCACAGGAAACACAGAGGGTTCAAATGGGTCCAGAGGAGGACACAAGAATGATAAGTGGGCTGGAGCACTTCTCCTAAGAAAACAGACAGAGTTGGGGTTGTACAGCCTGCAAAGGAGAAGGCTCTGGTGAGACAAGTAGAGTTGATTTAGGTTAGCTACAAGAATAAAATTCTTTTATAATGAGGGAGGTAAAATACTAGCACAGGTTTCCCAGAGAGGTGGTGGATGTCCCATCCCTGAAAACATTCAGGGTCAGATTGGATGGGGCTCTAAGGATTCTGATTGAGTTGAAGATGTCTCTGCTCATTGCAGGGGGTGTGTCTAGATGGCCTTTAAAGGTCACGTCCACCCCAAACCATTCTATGATTCTATGATCCTAGATTAAGTGAAAACACATTTTTGTCAACCCTCAGGTGGATAATGGCAGTTCATCTATTGACCATGAAGCCTTCAGGCCCTGCCAAGCCCCAACTTGTGCAGCCCATCATCTCAGCCACACAAACTGCTGCAAGCACCTAAGCCACCACACTTCCCCCTGAACTGCGAGCCCCACAGTGACCACCTTGCAGTCCATGTTCAAGATACCTGACTAACAACAACCAAATTGTTTGGCTAACACCCTGTTTTGATATCAAATGCAGATTCCTGTGGGACGCACCAGAAATGCTGCCGCTGAGCTGGACAGACAGGGAGTTTTGGGTGTGGAAGGTGACTCCCAGAGGCTGAAACTGCCTGCAGTGCTGCCATTCAGCTGGTGACAAACACCAGTGAGCTACTACTGCCTGTGGAAATCCTGTTCCAGCGACAGGTCCCCACTGGTGTGCCTGTGCCAATGCCTGCTCTTTATTCAATTCCCTCCGTTAGGTGTTTTTGGCTGCTGACCAAATCTCCACATGCCATAGCCTACAGCCAGGAATCTGTGAGGGTGGCCAGGGAACAGCACGGAGGCTGATGACACCGCCAGACCACCAGCAGCCCAGGAGCAGGGAAAGCAGCAGTGCCCTGAGCTGGGCTGGCTCCTCATCACTGCAGAAGGGCTCTGCAGCCACCCCCGCCTGTGGGAACAACCTGCTCTGTCCCCCCAAAGGACGTACGTGACATCCGTCGGTGCTGTGTGGTTTGCGGGCTGTGGCTGCAGGCACGCACGGAAATGGGCTCCATTTCCAGCTCGTGCAACTGCACGTGCAGGTGAGCATCCTCTGGCTTAGAGGAGCCACCAGCACAAACCAGCGCTGAAGTTTGTAAAGCACATTAATGGGTTTGTTTCAGCACCACAAACTGAATGCTACTGCAAATGACTCCCATAAAATGAGATACATTGCTGTAATAAAGGAAACAATATTTACCAAGATACTTAGAACTCTTATTTTCAATATATATCTTCAAAGCAATTAACTAATATTAGAGCATTAATATTCCTCAGGCTTCCATGACTCCAGTGGGCATGGTTAGACCTCTCAGTTTACACAATTAAGGTGTACTACTTCAAATTTGCTGCCTTGAACAGGAGCAGAGGTATCAGTACCTGCAAAAAAAACAGGGCTCAGAGGTCATAATCCACCAGCCCAAGCCCCTTTCTCTGCAAGAAGTAGAAGAGTTGGCAGCAGAGATGAGTGTGAAACAGTCCCTGGACAAAGCCAGCAACACAAGGCTCAACTGCCACGAGCCCTGGGAGCACACAGCACGAACAATGTACCCAGGGAATGTTTAAACACATCGGTGTAATGAGGGTTCATTAAACATTCTAGCTTGATGCCACGCAAAGTGTGTGCAGCTGGAAGCATTGCCCCTTATTTACACCACTGATGGCTCCAAATCAGCCCTCACTATGAGCCCAAGACACTCACTGTGATGAAGAATGAGAGCTATCCAAAGCACACTCCTGTTTATCCATCTGTAAAACTAATGATGCCACAGAAGGTTGTTCCAGTGACATTTAGAAAGCACCTGAAGAAGCACTATGTCACATAAGCAGGCCCCTCAGTAGGGTTTATCAACAAACCAATTCTCAACAGAAACTCTGAAAACGGAAGCTTCATGATGGCTCATTTAAACACGGGCAGATGACATGGCCTCAGCAGCAGAAAAGCACACGCTCTCGTCTTGGGGGGCATTTCAAAGAAAACTTGGCTATCCAGAGGAGAAAATTAAGAGCTCCAAAAGAAAAACGCTCCCCTCACCCAGTACTGTGACTTTAATAAAACCAGATGTTCAATATTTCAATTCTTAAAACTGCACTTTGTAAAAAAAAAAAAAATCAGAAGAAAAATGCAAGGATGAAAATATTTTATATTCATTAAAGAGCTCACCAAACTGTACAGCCTACCCAGGAGAGTCAAAGGAAAGGCAGGGGGGGAAAACTCCAAAACCTAATACAGACATTTCAAATCATACAGAGCAATTATTCAAGAGCAGTGAAATATTATGAAGTAGCATAGTAGGGCTGTTTAACAGTCTCAAAGATACTTTAAAACATTTCATTATTGGGAAAATCAAGTGTCAAAAAGCCCCAAAAATGGCTTATAAATAAATAATTTTTTATAAGTAAAACTGGAGTTACTTTCATTTGCTGCTTTATTTCCACAGCTTTCAGAGCACAGTCTGCTCTAGTTATGTAGTCAAACTTACCTCTTTAAACAAGAAAAACAGAAATTACATTCTCCTGCATGTCAGAGGGAAAGCTCTCAAGAAAACTCAGAAATCCAAGAGCTGGAGCTTTAGGAAAACCATCACACTGGCAGAGAACTTTCCTGACCACATCAGACATAGTTCTTGACTGGATCCTCACTGGTATCTCAGCCATTCGGTCTGAGATTTTTAGTAGCACCTTCTATAGATTTACAGGTAATAAATCTATCAAAGCCTTCTGGTTTACTTTCATCTTTTTGGGGGGGTGTGGGAAGAGAAGATAAAGAAGAATGCCAAACAAAAGCTTGTGCTGTCTGCTAGGGAAAGAGAAGACAGTGAAAATAATTCTGCACACAGAAAGGAATCCGTACTGACAGAGTTTTTAAAAGTATGAAGTAATACATAATACAATTCACGCAAAAGTCCCAAAATGAGAGATCATTTTTTTCAAATTGTTTCACAACCTTATCATTATTTCTTAAATCACTCCAACACTTCGAGCTTTGCTGATATGAAAACAGGAGAGACCCCTGCAGGTTTAGAGACAGAGGCAAAAGCTGGGGGCTTTGAATGCAAACATGTAACAAAGACCTTAACAGAAATAAAATGTTGTGTAAAACTTCGTAATTTTAAATCTAATACAATTTGAAAATTCTGGGCTTGGATGTCCTTGCTTTCAGCTTTTCCTAAAAATGTGAATGCATCACCCTTCTCATTCTTAAGAGAAGTTTAATGAAAACACCAAGAGACTGTGATAAATGACATTAACAGAACCATGGATTCAGCAGAATATTCTTAACCAGATGAAGCCTGCAGTCAACAGGTTTTAGACAAACAAAAAAAAAATACTGATTTTATCGCCAGCACAATCAAGATTAGAGATGGTGGGACTTTATTTGTCAACTCGTGCTTTTTGGCTTTTTTTTAATCCTACCATAAAAATAATGTACCAGTTCAAGTTCTCCATCACTACAGTGAAAAATGAGGAGTAGCATCAGAGTCACTAAGATGACCAGTGAGTAAAACACTCAGGAAAATCTGGTCTCCTCGTTCTTTTTTGGGTATAACTAGGTCTCATCAGCACCATGCTAATCACTCACTTCCACAATGGCAGTGGGATGAAGGGGATGCCAAAGGAGCCATTCAGAAGGTGTGTAACCCATCCAAACAACAGGCAGAACACACTTATCTCTGCAAAACCTTTGTTTAACCACCCCAGCTGAAAACACATGCAAAAGACAAGTATTTACAAGTAATTTAACCTGAAATTCATCTGGGGTTTGTTAGTCTTTGCTGAAAACGACATTTGGCAGCCATACCCAGCCTCAGTGATGGGTACTCACAAAAGGCTGGTAAGATTTAATGCAGTTTGTTGGTAATTTTTTCAGAAATGCTTTTCTTTGTCATTTTATGTAAACTTTGCATCAAGTTGTGTAAACTTTTATTTAGTGAACTCAAGGAACTCATTCTAACAGAAAACATGAAAGAAAAATATCCACGAAAATCTGAAAGAGGAAGGGAGTCAACAATGTGACCTGAAAGCTCATGTGTTGACCAGATTTGCACTGTAAAGCTAATCACTGAGGAAAGCATCGAATGGCAAAATTCACTCATCATAAACTTCAGAGATTTCAAGAAAGCACAGACTCCATCACCATTCACTCTGGAACATCTTGAAGTGTTAGGCTTGCCAACAAAAATAATTACATCATAAAGCCTTTATACCAAGCTGCAGCTTGAATACTTGGAGTAAACGTAGATTTAACTACAGGGTTCAACACAAAGGCTGGTGTCAGATGAGGGAGAAAATCACTCACTTCTATTGCTGGGCACTGCAATTGACTGCATTACAAAAACAAACATAAATGTAACAATATAAGGTTTAACAGCCCTCTTAAAAATCCAGCCATTGCTGCCGTCCCCAGGTTTTCCAAGTGCATCCTATGCAATACACAAGACCGATAAAGGCCAACAGCTGGATCCAGCACTGGAGGATGGTGAGGTTAGACAGCTACAGAGGGAAAAGTGTAACAAGAACACAATTTCCACCTTAGAGCTGATTCAGTTTATACAGTCATTGGGTGTAATTCACAGCCAACTGGGATAATTTCACCAATTGGAAAGAGGGTATTTGTGCTCAGCATCTTAACTAGGATTCACTAACTAAAAAAAATTATTTACACCTCAAACTCTTGAAGACTGCAAGTCTTCAATTCAAAATGTTATTCCTGCCTTGCTACACAGACAAGAAGGCTGTCAATCCATGAATGGTACACATAGACCAACGCTGTTAGAAGCAAATGTATCAGTAAAACCTGGGTATAGCACAAAATGAATTGATAAGAGATACAAGGATTTACTCCAAAGGCTGTCTCTTATCTGTAGGGTTACCCAGAAAAGAGGGTGGAAACATTCAGCAAGAGCAGTGGGGATTAAGCAGAAGCAGGCGGGGAGGGGGAACTTGGAACAAGCGGAACACTGGAAGTTCTGCAAGCACAGGTGGCTTTTTGGAGTAGTTCCTCCTAATCTTCAGCTACACAAGTGGATAAAAAGCTGCATCATTAGATCCTAGCCGCAGCAATACAGAAACACCAAAAAGCTGCAATTTTGCTCGTGCAATGGAATCTGCCCTTGGGGCTTTTTGAGGGTCAGGCTTTGCCAGCTGACAGCCACACCAGCAGGACTTGGCAACACCATCACAGCTCCAGCGTGCCCTGCGTCTGTCCCCAGCAACCATGGGCGGCCACTGTGCCATCACAAGGGTGAAAATATAACCCTTGGAAAGAATATCGATAAAAAACTGCCCACAATCAACTACATGGCAGAATGGCAATAAATCTGTCCCCCCATGTAACTGATTTTCACCCAAAGGAAAAGGTTTTATAGAGCTGTGGAAGAGGCGAGGCACTTACCAGCTAGAAATGAGATGTGATGTGAAGGAATTCTTTCTTTTCTGTTCTTAAAACTTTTATGTTTCTATAAATACTTTACACACACATACTATCTACCTTTATTGTAAGGTTGTAAAATGTAAAAGCTTATTTTTAAAAAAGAGTAATTTTTTAAAGCAATGTACATCTCCCTAAATGGCAAAAGCAGTCTATACCTTATAATATACTGCATCTACTAACTATCCACTAGCGTTTAAGTGACCAGTGTGAGCATGACCAGGACTAAAATTAAACTTCACAGCCCAGTATTACATGGCTGACAAAAACAGCACCTATTTTAGGATATGCATTAAATACAAACCAAAGAATCCTCAAAACTTGAAAATAGACACACACATATGCAGGAAAATTATTGTACTCATCAATATATAGGTAACAAAGAAAAAAAATAATCAATGCTTTTGGGTTGATAACTCACAGAAGTTAACGGCATATTCCACACACAACTCAACCAGAAAACATAACTTTTAGAAACAGCTTAGTTACTGTATGCCCAAACCACAGCAAAGAAAAATTAAAGTCACAAAGTCATGTATTTCAGAATTAGGAATTGCCACATTAAATTTACTAATGCAATAATCATTTTGTTCTCTTGTGTATGCACACTGCCACACATGTTTTTATTCTACTGCCAGGTTTTAGTTTTGTTGTTTTTGGGGCTTTTCCACGAAACTGAGAGAGACCTGCAAAAACTACTGTTAAAGTTGGAAGTAAAGCAGAAATAATAGGAAATTACAGTGATTAGTCCCTCATTCTAGAGAAAAACAATAACAAAAAAAGAAAAAGTAACCAAAGCACCCACTGTGTTTCCTTGTCCTCCTTTACTGAGATAGATGGCTTCACCTCGATGTGTCTGCAACGTGCACTTAGCCACTTTTTCTCTGGCTGAACAGCTACAGAGTGGTACCTTCTCCGGGGACAAAAAATAAAAAACCGTAACAGATTTTCCATCTGTAACAGGTAATATTCCAGGCAATCTGGAAACACAGGACAAATCTGCTTTTGTGAAATACTGCTCTGCAATGCCAGAGTTTTTATTCACCTTATTTTTTTTCCTGTAGGACAGTCAAACACAGTAAAACCCCAAATAGGAAGCATCTGAAACTACATTCCCCACTTTATTTGCTCAGCTTTAAAACGATATCCCCTCATTAGGGAACCATCTCATTAAACAGCCCATCTGGGTCATTGTGCAGGTTCTCTGCTCTAACAGGCAGCACAAAACCCCGGAGAATTCAGGGGCTGTTGATGTCCAAGAGCTTTTTCTTTGCTGCACTGAGCAAAGATTTGTCTGCCGTCTCTAAGGACCAGACACCAAGAGGTTGGGAGCTTTCAGTTTGTTCTCTCCATCATTAAATCGCCAAGGGGAAGCACTGTCTTGCACTATCATCATCATTAGCACTTCCTGGTGACTAAGAATTCAGTTCCTTGAATCATTTCTCACAGCTCTACTACTAAAATCCTCTGAAGGAGCTTGCCCACTCCTTCTAATCCCAGGTTAAAAATGTTTGCATTACTAAGTTATTTAAGAGGACCTTTACATAGCACAGAGAGCGCGTGTTTCGAGGGCAAGGTTCACCAACAGAACAGGAGGATGAGCATTACAGCACTGTAGCAGTCACTTTAACACCTGAAGAACCACTGCGGGTCCATACATCCCAAATCTCGTGTTTATTTGAGGTCAGAAGCAGGGGTGACTAAATCTAGACTGACATGTGTGTCCTCAATGGCAATTCTTCAGTCATTTAATGATCCTCTCTGACCTTCCCACATGATCACTGACATGAACTTGACCTTGCTAAAACAGCTACTGAATAAATGGAGAAAATCTGAGAAGGTGCAAGACAAGAAAACTAAATGTCCTAATGGCATTTCTCTCCCTGAACGCCACTAACACAGAAAACAGGACCCCACTTGTAGTTCCAAAGGCAACAGACATTAAAGTGCCCTTCTGATCACCTTCCATGTGTAGTTCCAAGCTCAGGAACTCTCAGCTAATATTGACAACAGACCAAGTGAACACTTAAGGCTTCATAACCTTCAGAAGCTAAATGCTTCCAGACCAAAAGGATGTTTCAAGACTGATTACACCACAATAGATGGATTTATGGATGTATTTAGAGCATGCACATGGTAAACAAACAGCCCCAAACATCAGAAATACTATCTATATAAGTCCTGAAACAAAGAGGACTTCCTGGAGTTCTCAGTTTCCCAGTGAAATGGCAACTGGATGCTGCTGTAATGGTGGCACACGTGCTTCAAGACATCAAAAAAGCCAAACGTGACACCAATAGCTTTGAAAGTAGAACAAAGCAACACCTTGCTAAAGTAGACAAGGAAGCACAACTTAAAAACTCCAGCTTCAGATTCAAAGTGTCTTAATAAAGCAGCATGCACACATGTAAAAGTAAAATTTTTTAAACCTTACAAATCACCCCTTTGAAAACACTATTTTGTTTTCTAGAATATGTACTTTGACCCTCATGTCTTATGCCACCTTACTTTGTTTTACAGTTTTCTATTTCATTCAGAGAGAACAAAAGGAACGTGAGTGGCTCAGACATAGAGAACTACCCACATCGATGGTCTTTTTGCACCTCAACAGTGCGCAAGAGCAAATATCCCAGATGTTTTCCATCCCTACTTCCAGCTGAAACCATGTCCTCTCCTGGCTCCAGTTGTGTCCTCAATAACCCAACCAGCATTTCTCCATCCGCTCATGGTGGCTCCTGGATGGGGATGGAAATGGAGTCTCCCAGCCATGCAAATGGCTAGGCTCTGGAACCGTCCTGGGCTGCGGAGTGGGCAGTCCAGCCAGGCCATCGATAGCTCTGCAGGGGGCTGGCATTTTGGGGAAGGTGCTGTGGAAGTACGAGGGCAGCTGGCACAGGGAAAGGACTTCTGTCCATGGCTTGACCCTCTTAGCAGATAGCCACCAGGTTGGCCGTGACCACCTGCATTCATGGGTCCAAGGTCATTTTCTCGTGACTGGACCTAGCTCTCACCTCAGGGGAGCAGCTGGCCCATGGCACCTGTGCTTCATGAGCCATCCCGAAGTGCAAAATGTTGCAAGTCAGGCCAAATCATCCAAGCTGAGTGGTGTTTTTCTCAGCCCACAGAATACTGAGGAGGCCATTCATTAGATGCAGCCTTCACCTATTAGCTTTGTAATCTGCAAAGACAAAAGTACTGCTGAGCACTCACATTAGCAGGAAGTTTTAATGAGAGTAAATGCTGGGAGTGTGCCTCAAGAAAACCAATTTCCTAGCTTAATCTGGACAAGGTGAACCTGTCAAGAAGATATTGCAGTTATACTTTGCTGTACATACAAGCTTAGGGCAGGTGGAGGCTGCTGCCTTCAAACCTGGGGCTGCTACTTTTACAGGGAGTCTACTCCAGCAGACCTCCCTCATTTTCCAGCACATTAGGTTTACTCACCCTCAGAAGGAGGTCAGGGAAAGGCAAAATACACTACAAAGCACAATCCCACACCTGACACACTCCTAGTGTAGGTATGCAACGAGGGCATCTTCCCAGTACACGGCGTACAGAAATGGGCTTTTCCTAACACTTAGATCATTTCAATCAACTAGAGAACAATTTTACATTTCAACCTCTTTTTTCCTCTTGTACACCCAAACCAAAATAATTAATCTGACAACAGACATAATTTGCCTTTATGTCTGCACTTAGGCGTGAGGCTTCTACTGGCACAGGTATCTCAGCCAGAAGTAACAAAAAGTTTAAGGATCTGGTAATTTTAGCAGAAAAATGCAGCTGATGCAAGACTAAGCAATAGTGGTGCAGTCTTTAGAGGAACGTGGTCCTGAATTCCTAAACACTACCTGTCACACAGATTTCCGTCATCCTCTGTTTCGTCTTCATGTACAGAAAAGTAACATGAATTGTCAGGAAACCTGTTTCCCATGCAAACACAAGGCAGATCCACTCATTTAGTGAAGAATGACTTTCAGAGTATTCTGACTATCAAGAGAAATGGATTCTATTCTCAACTTGAATAAACTCTAAACTTCCAAAATTAACCTCAGGAGGAGCACAGAGACTTCTGCCCTGAAAACATATGCATATGCATATCTTTGCTTAATTGAACTGTTATTTCATACATATAGATGTTTGCAGAGCAGGGACCTCTACCTCTTTGTATTCAAGCTGCTTGACAAGTAAAATGCAAATGAAGTAATGTACTGCAAATGCAAATCATGTATTATTAATAAAAAGTTACCATTCAGCACCAGGATATAAAAAGAAAATACTGAGGCCTATACTGAAAGAAAAGAGTTAGAAAATTAGAGGATTTTTTTAACCTTTTACATTTTCTATTTATTTCCACCTATTAAACATTTTTCTCTTTATTATCCCTCACAATGGAGAACCTTGCCTTGTTTGCCAACTTTAGACTGCAGACAGATGTTGAGACACTATTCTGCCAATCAAGATGTGCTTTTCATGTTATATTAAAAAATTCCCACAGAAGGAACCGAAACAGGGTGATGGCGAAGAGGTGAGAGAGGCAGGAGAGACTGCTGCGCTCAAAAGCTCTGTTGTGTTCAGCCACATATTTTTCTCATTTGTTTAGTCTGAAATTCCTCCTTCAGCAACTCTGGATTTGTTACTTTTTCGGAAGGCATCGGGAACATCTGGACTCCATATGGCTCACACCTACTCCTTGCCAAATGAAGCTATATTCTGTTTTCTAAACCCTTTATTTCTCCCAGCATTGCCACCGATGGGGTTTTAAATATCTCTACAACGGACTACAACATAACCTCAGAATCACTCAGCTTGTTGACACAAATTCCACAGCACTGTCTGGGTTTGCCTGCATGTTTTGCCTTGTCTTCTTCACTTTCTTCAAGATTATGATAATACAAAGGAACACATACTGAGAAGGCAGTTCAGCAGTTATGCCACCTGCACTCAAAAAAGCCACCCCATCAAGATGAGGCAGGGGAAAAGCTCATCCCAATGGCCCTTGCACAAAAAATTGCACTTCTAGATAGAGTTAAATTTTTTCTTTGGTCTTTTCTCTTCCAGCTCTTCATGGAGCTACCTTGAGTCTTCTTTCAAGAGGTTAATGATTTTCAGAAACTCGAATACTGGGGAGCATGGCATAACCTTGTAAAAGTATTTCCTTCTCTCTTGGCTAAAAAAAAACAAAAAACCCCAAGAAATACAGCTTTTTCTTGCCCCCTCCCTGCTCGACACTTCTGCATCACAGCACCTTCCACAGGTCTCTCTCAAATTATCCACTGCTGCTGGAACTGCAGCTACTGCAGTTGGGGCAGAGCTGAGTTTTCTGCCACTCAAACCCACTGATGCAGAGGTTTGTACCACCTCGAACCTTGACGCAGGGCTGTTTTGGTGCTCCTTGCTCTCCAGGAGGGTTGCAGAGACACAGAAGCACTCCCCTGATTATTTGGATACTGTTCCAAATCCAATAGGATTTGAAACATTGTCTCCATTCTAGAAAAATTGGCAATCTGTATTTTTTTTTTCTGCTGTACACCAAGTTGATTCAGACTTGTTAATCTCAGCAAAAATAATTGACAATCTGTACTTTTTCCTGCTGTCCACAGGTTTGATTCAAAGGTGTTAATCTCTGCAAGGCTCTTTATATTGAAAGAAAATACCAAGCCCTGGATCCCAACTACTACAATGTATCTGTCAGTATTAGAGATGTCATGCTTTTCCCTGAGCCATTACATTTTGCTTTGTCATTAACAAATGTCACCTCAGTATTCAGGCACTAGCCCGACACGGGGAAGACTGGGGTCCATTTCTACCAGCTCCCCAGGGAGCCTGGGACAAAGCAGCTGTGAGAATGTCCAGCCTCCAATCTTCCCGCAAGATACTGGGCTTGCAAGGAGACAGTCTTTCTGAAGGCAAGAAATGTGCCTACCGTAATGCAAACAGCAGCAGCAGAACCTTCTGGATAATACAATAAAATCAGTGATAGTCACACTTTTCCCAAAGCTCACTTGGAATATGGGCTATTTTCAGTGTTACTGGTGAGACACTGGAGGAGGTTGTCCAGAGGAACTGTGGATGCCCCATCCCTGAATGTGTTCAAGGTCAAGCTGGATGGGGCCCTGACCAACCTGGTCTAGTGGAAGGTGTCCCTGCCCATGGCAGGGGTGTTGGAGCTAGATGATCTTCAAGGTCCCTTCCAACCAAAACCATTCTGCGATTCCCAAGTTACAGATCAAAACCACAGCTATTTATCCCAGCATCCTAAACACTAAAACATCCTAAACCCACCTGTGTGTTGGGTGTGAATTTGCTAAGGCAAATGTTAATCCTCACAAACATCTCTCTGTCACTAAAGACATATTTAAATTCTGCAGTAACCTTGGCATGCGTTTATCGATGTACAGAAGATTGCACCTTCCTTTTCTTCCAGGCCAAGCACTTTCAGTGCTATTAACCTCCTTGCTGATTAAGATAACAATGCTTCAAGAAGTGTTTGCACACAAGACTATGTATTTACAGCAAGTTGTCTACAGAGGTGTAGCTGTTCCTCTGCAAGCACAAGCACTTGCAGCTCCCTGGGTGTTGCACAGCCCTTCACGTGGTCTCAGCAATGGCTGTGCAGCCTTCACGATGTCACAGAGAGCTCACCCTGGAGGTGAACCAGGAGGGTAATGCATGCTTGTCACTGTCACATCAAGAGTCCTGCACGTCACCAAAGCAAAAGCTCACATCTGCTGGGATGGGTTCAGCAGCTTTACTCTTCTCTTCCCAGCTCTGTCACATACCAGATGTAGGACCCATGCTGCAAGGCCAGGGTGCACAGGCAAGTGGGGAGGCATGGGGAGCACAGCCCCTGTGCTCCCCACTCCACTGCAGATGATTCCTCTTGCTCCAGTCTCATCCAATCAGCAGTCCAACAGGCTCCTGCAGGGCTGCCCGCAGCATTAAACTTCTGCAGAATGGAGCCCTTGCTCCAAATGTCCACTGACCCTTTGCCATGTATACTGCTTGCTGCACAAGAAACTGCTTCACCCCCACTGCTTTCAGCACCCACAATCTCCTCACCTCTGCTCCTGGGGTTCAGACCCAAATGGTACCGAGTCATCAGGCTGTCATTCAGGGAGACGCTTTAGGTGCCTCCTTGAACCCTCCATTGCTGCTTGCACCTTGTGAGTTTAAAGCCTTTGCTAGGTCAGTGCTGCAGCTCTGACACCCCATGCAGCTCTTTGTGACCAGCCACACACACACAGGTGACAAGCACTTCCCTCTCCCTCACATGCACATGGTGCATCCCCATCCCTCCAAAGCAAAAGCAAAACACAGAGCTCTCCGCACACATCCCCAAGAGGAGGAAGCACATGTGGCAGATGCTACTGCATTGCTTAATGCATCATTTAAAGCCTTTTGGGGACTGTACGGCCGTGATGAGTAATTTGTCTAGAATATTGTCCAGAGACCATACTGTGTGGATTAGGACACTCTGAAGGTCACTTGCTGGGTTAAAAGCAACACAACTCTGCTAAAATCAGAGCTTACCATCAGCATTTTCATCAGCAATGAAAACGAGAGCAGAAATGGGCT
This sequence comes from Dasyornis broadbenti, assembly GCA_013397935.1. Taxonomy (NCBI): domain Eukaryota; kingdom Metazoa; phylum Chordata; class Aves; order Passeriformes; family Dasyornithidae; genus Dasyornis; species Dasyornis broadbenti. Next base: position 1,500,142 of record VZRN01001507.1, on the reverse strand, counting down.
CTGTAATGCAGAAACAATTCTTTCTTTCACTGCTGAGCCTCCCTGTGTACAGCCTGTGTATGAAATATGCTGCAGATCTGTTGGAAAGCAGAGGCTGGTGAAACACTGCCCATTTGAATCCATGTCCAACCCCAGCTTCAACTGCTCTGCCACTTGGGCTGGGCACAAATTCAAACACAAGGAGCTGAGCAATCACAAACCACATCTCCAGCACAGGCACCTTTTCCTGCCCCACAGCAATGCAAACGCTACATCTGTAAATAAGATGAGACAATTTTGTCTTTATCAAAGGGACTCTCAGGTCAACAGGGATCGCGACTGCTCAAGTGCCACCTTGATTTACACAGCTGTATACTCTGGCCACATAGGAACCCAGGCAGAAAGGCAAGTTCATGAATTATGAACAAATACATTGTGCCAAAACACATCAATCATCATCAGTCACGGACGAGCAAAGCGCCATCAATTCGTAATGTTGACATTTGCACAAAACATATACAAACAATCAATCCGATTCCATGGCTGACCGCAAAAGGAGATGTCCGGTTTATGTTACTTAACGTGACTTTTCACTGAATGAGAAATACTGAAAGACTTTAAAATGAAACTGATGGAGAGTCAGTGCTCGAGACAAAAATGAGATAAACCATCTCTGACCACTAGAGAAAACAGATTGATTTACCAACTAATTCTTTTCTTCAAAGCCTGCACTCTACTCCCGAGGAAGAGCAAAGAAAAAGCTGTAAACACAAATGTAGGAAACAAATGTTTTAAATGGATACAATAAGGCTGTGCAAATTACCCAAGTAGCCAAGAAGTTGCAAGCTGGCATACCTAAAAGTAGAAGGACTAACAATATCTAATGAGCATAATGAGTTTTGATGAAAAACTTGCTTATTGGCATGTCTTCTTTAAATTACTATTGTCAGCTACTTGGCACTATTTAGCCTCATAATTTACTTCATTTTACAACTACTGAGGGTTGCAGTAAGGCAGCCTGCAAAATTATCTAGCCCCATGTGTTTTGTGCTACAAACTGCAGAGCTCCCAGCACTCTCTCAGGCAGGAACAAGCATTTCCTGAAAGCGTGTTTTGGGCAGAGTACACTGAAAGAAGAGGAAACTTCTGTGGTTTTCTTTCTCAACTGACACACAAAAAGGACTTCCTTGTGTTTGAGATGAAAAGGGAAGACATACTTTCCAGATAGCCAAGCAGCCTTTGCTGTAAACACAGGGTGAATGTGGGCTCTTGTTCTGGAGGCTGTACTGTTACTGGTAACAGTTTTTCTCGAAGGCTTTTGAAAAGAATCTGCCATTTATTGACTGGAACACTTTCGCAAGGCGCCTTAGATCTGTCACCACAGCATGGGCCAAGGCAAAAGCAAATGCAAACCAGTTCTGCAAGCAACCACCTTGATGAGGTGCATAGCTCCCACCACCCAGAAAGCAGCCCAAAACCACTCTGAACCTCAGCAGGGTCCTGTGCTGTCAGAGTCACCTGACCACACGGATGGAAAGCTGCATGAGCACACAGATGAGATAAGAGAGCATCTGCAATATTTGCTCTTCAGCCAGCAGTCCTCTCCCTTCCACTACATACATATAAAACTGGGCACTGATTCAGCCAAGCACAGAAGTATGCACTTACATTTCAGATAGTAAATACTGATTATAGCCACAACACAAGTATTGTTGTTATTGTCCAAGGGGAGGCACAGGATTAAATGCAAGTGCTTACTGGATTGATGCTTTGATCTCTTTTTACTTGTATCTAATCCTACGTCTGAGCCAGACCATAAGCCCCTGGACATGGAGAGAAAATAGATCCTTCTGTGACGTGAAGATACACCACACACAAAAACAGGCAAGTGAGAGAAGGGTTAACTATTTATGCAACACTGGATACAACTTTAGGTTTCACTTCACACTTGTGTGAGATTAAGAGCAACTCCAAAATAAATAAAACCCAAACTGTCAGACGTTGTACCTCTCTCTGGGAGATAGTTAAACAGGTGGAGTTGGGGGGAAGGCAAGGGACATGCATGTGCTGACCAGAGCTGAACAACAGAGTGGTGTTTCTGAGGTTGGGATGAGGCTCAGGGAGCCTCACACTTTCCCAGTTCCATTTTGCTGCAGTTGTGGGACCAGTCAGGCCCCACCCACCAATCTCCTGCCCTGGCTCTAGGCTCTGCTGGGACTCTCATCCTGGGGGCTGCACAGCAAATCTAAGATGCCAACAACATCTCCCAGACCAATTTTTCCCCTGGGATGTGAGACCTGGCCATGTCAACGCCTGTGAAAAAAGCAACTCCCCTTGGTCACAATGTTGACTGCCAAAAGAAAAGCTCCAGGTCAGATCTTTCATCTGAAGGGGCAGGAAAACTTTGGTTTGGCAGTTAAACCACAGATGTCCATGGCTGCTGCAAGAAGGAGGGGTAAAGAAGCAACTTCTCTGGGACATAGAGAGCAGCTCTTCATTACACCCAGTTCGAGACAGCAAGTAATTAGTGCATTTCAAGGTCGATACACTGCAATTGATTTTCCTCTCACTTACCAAAGTAAACTGGGAATAATTCCATCACAGTTGACGTAAACACTAGTATAAAACTGGTTTAAGTCAGAAGAGCACTGGGTTGAATGTGTTACTATACCGAAAACCTAGTTTCAAAAGAACAGTCCTTATTTCCTTATAACTATACCTACCATCAATAAAATTTCCGTGATTATCTTTGTTCTAATGCCATTGCTCAGATTGAAACTGCAATAGAAAGCACTTTCAAGTCAAAATTCAAAGCCCTGTAAAAATCCACAAACTTTGTTCTCATGTGCCACAAGTTCTCCTTCCGCAGAACACCCAGGCTGAATGCATATCCAGCACCCTGAGTTATCCTCAAGCATGAGCACCATCATCCTCGCCACCTCTGTGCTTTTCCCTCAACAGAAAGGGAAGTGCTTCTCCTACTTTGTGTAAGGATAGCCACAGAAACTCTTCTTCTGTGCATGAAAGAGGATTTCTTTCTGATTAAGGCACAGCCTCACCAACACTGACATCCCATAAAGCTGATGGTCCTTACTAACTGTAAGGGAAGTACAGGTCCTTTGCTACACTAAATAAAAATTGGTGGTTTAAATTTTATCTGTAAAAGGCAAGTCCCCAGCCAGGACCCAATGCCTGCGTTTTGCTGTGTGGTCATGCAGGATGATGCCCCACACCACACTCTGATAAGCTCAGAGCTACCCTGGGGTCCTGCAGCAAGGGACGTGGACAGGGACAGTAATAGTGAGTTGTCCTGCAGGACTGACAAAGCCTGGGTTTAACAGCCACTCCCCACCTCTAAAGCAGCAGAGGAATTTTCTAAACCACCCCAGAATAAAATCAGAAAAACTTCTTGATGTACTTTGAAAAGGAGATGGCAGATTTTCCTGACTGCTGCTGAGCGAAGCCAGGACATCTCTGCTGTGTGATGCCCAAAGCAAGGGGATGTCGGCTCTGTGCAAATAACATCCTGCCTCTCACAGCCTCGATTTATCCTGCTGGAAATTTACCCAGAGATGCTGCTGTCAAAAGTTTAAGCCCACAGTTGCCATGAGAAAGAGATTTCTTCTCCAGAGGTTTCTGAAGCTACCTGCTATTTTCTCCAAGCTTACAGACAATAGATAATCATGATACTTCTTCTGCTTGTTATGATCATCTTTATCATTATTGTTCAAATAAACCTATCCAATGAGTCCTGAAGAAGACAGAACACAAAGCCTGAGCTCTCTATTTGGGTCAAGTTTCTCTCAGCTTAAGGATGTAAAAGCATAACAATGCTATCAAACGCAGATCCAAAGCTTAGCAAAACATTTGATTCTCACACCAATTATTATCTCTCAGTAAGCCGACATCTGTGAGATCACTCCTGGGCCTTTTAATTTAGCATGTCTTCTAATTAAAGAAAGATTAACTGTACTTCCAATAATTGCTCCTCCTACCTTTGTCAGGCTCAGGCTTCTCTCTTCCTCCCAAGCTCTGAGGGAGGGGAGCAACCTGAAAACACATCCACCACAGTCCCTCTGCCATATGCAAGGCAGAGCCCCATGGCACCTGCTCCACCACAGCTGTGGTTTCCCTGGAGAGCACCTTCTTCTGAGGAAGAGACTCTCCCTGTGGCACAACAAAGGCTGGATAAAGTCATCTCAAGAGACAGGCTTGAACCCTGCTGCTTCTCACAGAGCTGCTGATAGAAAATTCACTTTCTCCTTCCAAAGCTGTGATCAAGTGCCTGAGCATAAACAGGACAATCTTGGTGTTTGCACTGAAGATTGAACAGGCAGTCCTGGATCAGTCCACAATCATCTACTCCGGTCCAATCTCACCCTTTTTTCCAAAGGGAAATGCCATCCAACTCTGCTCTCTGACAGTGCTTTCCTGTGACCCCCTGAAGCTTTCACCAGCATTCCCTGACCCTGCAGCTCAGTTTCCCCTCAGATATTTCAAGCACCATCTTTCCATCAAAAATGCTGGGGGGGTTACACACCTATACCAGTTCAGGACCTGAACTGATCAGAAAAACCTACCTAAAACCCCTCCCTAGTGCCTCCAAACCCAGCCATCGTGGCAGATGGTCAGCAAACCACATGCACACAAACACAGACCCCAGTTGCTCAAGAATAATAATGAGACCCCATATGCAAAAAATAGATCTAGGAAAGATACATCTAGATCTCGTTTATCTTGATGAGGGAAAGTACCTAGGTGTTAAATAAGTTTCAGGAATGGTAAAGAAAAGTCCAGCCATCCCTTGGCCCTGGCACAAAACCCACCCCTGCTAACTTCCCATGGTAGCGGATTTTCTGTCACCTCCCCAGCACACCATCCCTTGAAGACTATGGTATGGGGAAAGCTGGAGCCAACAGAGACCAGCCATGAGAGGATCTGCTAACATTTCCACTTGCAGAAACATCCTATAAATGAGCAATTCCTTTGATACACACCTTGGGGGACGCACAAACTTTCAAGACCAGTCTACCACAAATTGCAAATACTCAAGATTTCTCTGCCTGCCAGTGTGATCTCTCACAGGTGGCATGCACAAAGAGAGAGGTGATACGCCTGAGGGATGAGGGTTCACAGTCCGTCTGCCTGCAGCACAGAGATGGCAGCACAGGCACCCCCGTATACAACAGCCTCAGTGCCTGCAGATGACACCCACCCTCCTGCTCCTGATGGATGAGCAGGCTTTTCTGAGACAAGCAATAATAAGCTAAAGTGAAAACATATTCACAACTTTTTCCACATATGGCTTACTATGAAAACAGCAGCTAGACAGTACAGGTATTGTAGTTGTCCCAGGAGAAGGTCACTCTACCCGATGTCATATCAAGTTGGAGATCAGCACTGATCACTAACTCCACCAACAGCAACAGACCTTATTCCCATGAAAGCTCATCAAAATGAGCAATACAGCCATTCCACTCAAGAGAACTCGATATTGGACAATTTTTAAATTTTTCCATAAAACACTCTCATTTAAAATCAAAGAGGCACTTCATCAAACACTGCTTCTCTACAGATAAATTTTGCACAAGGCAGAGGGGGTTCATGTCAGATCTCCTGCAGACTCTGAGTGTGACACTGGTACAGTCATGGGTCTCACATTTGCAACACCATGAAGTAGCACCTTCTCCCTGCCACCCACCACTCTCTTTCCCTTCCCATTTTATCTGAAGCTCAGATGCAGTGACTTCACTGTCACATACCTCCTGGGCCAGGCAAATGCTCAGTCACAGCAACAACCAAGGTGGGCTGTGACTCACTCCTGCCCCATGTGGAAGAAGACTTCATTCCTGCTCTTTTTCCTTCTCCACCCATCGTTTAAAAAAAGCCTCTCCATATAATACATGAGGCTCAGTATAGCCCTGCTGCCGGCAGGGCCAGTCCTGAAGCACAGATTACCTTGGCTCACAGACGATGTTCTGTGAAGACAAGTTTCTCCATGACACTTTAAAATCTGTCTTTCTGGGTGGTTCCCTGCAAGTATGAGCCTTTCTTTTGTGGGAAAACTGTGCTGCTTCCATGCAGACAGCCCCTAACCACAGCATTTTAATTACGGGCTGAAGCATGTTCCAGCTTGTACAGTAACAACTTGTAAAATAATCCCATATAACACCCGCTCACACACCTACCCCGGCGCAACAGTGGGACAGGGACAAGGAGCTTCTGTACCACTGCACCTCCCTACCACTGACCCCTTCTCCTGCATCACCCTGCCAAAATGGAGGGTGTGGGGGGCAGAGCTGAGAGTGGGTCAGCCCTGTCCCCAAAGTTGTTTTGCTCCAGGGACTGTTCCGTGCTGCCAGAGGCTGCTCAAATAGAGTGGAGACCCTAGGAACCAACTCCTCTTCCTTCACCTCTGCCACAGCTCTCTAGCAGCTTCAGTCCTGCTTTGCACATGGTGATGGGTTGGAAGCAGGACATCCTTGCAAAAGGCTCCTGCACAGAGCCACCTCGCTCGTGGCAGAAAGAGGAGGCAGTCAGGATGCTCCAACAGCAACACCACACCATTCCCATGACCTGGGATATCCAGGTGCCTGACAGGCCTGTGTTTCTAACAGTCATCTCCGCACCCCAAAGCAGGGACTAATGAACCACTTCTCAAAAAAAAAAAAACCAAAAAAAAAGAAAAAAAAAATCACCCAGTCTAAAAAGAAAAAAGGTATTATCATGGCATAGAACTTTTTCTCTCTTGCTGTTTTTAACAAACAAACCAACTCCCAAAATATTGCTCAATGACAGGTTTAAATATCACACTTAACATTTAAGAAACTATTTAAAGGGAAGGTTTTACCCTACAGGCACAGAATTTGGAAGGATGGGCAAGCCAGCTTCAATCTACACTGAAATGTTGCTGCAAACAGCATCACTTGCACCCAGGGCATCACCTGCAACAGTGCTAGCCAATACTGAGGTCAGTACCTTATTTATTTTTTTGAAAGAAGGGGAAAGTGGCTGGGGGAAAAAGAGAAAGGTTCATCTTACCTTGTGACTACTGGCACAGAGCTTGGGACCTTCATCATACACATGTTACAGTCAGTGAATTCATATTTACAGCACAATTTTCATCTTCTCATTCTGCTCAAAGCAGAATGACTCCTCCTCTCTATCCCTTAGCAACTCCTACTCCTCAAGACCTAAATCAACCTGTCTGATTTTTCTTTTTCTTTTCTCTTTTTTTTTTCACTTTTTCTTTTCCCTGGTCTTGGAAGTTTGAACAAAAAGACAAAAGGGAAGAGTTGACAGAAAAACTAAATATAGAAGCATGCAACCTCATTAATCAACATGAAGAGTCCTCAGACATGAAGAAGTCCTGACAAAAGGACTTGCACAGATTCCAGTATATTGCTTCAGACATCCTCTGTATTTGTATACCTCCCTGAGAGGTCTCAGGGGGCCTGTAGTCCATATGAACTCCAAGGTACCATTCCTGGCCATGGCTCCCACATTCCCGCAGTCCCACAGCTGGACTTCCCTGACAGCACATTTTCCCTGGCGCTACAGCACCAGGACAAAATGTGGCAACCCCAATCACTGCTTATTTTTCCACATGGCCTTTTTTACCTGTTTGAACTTTCAGTCCAGGAGAAAAGTCCAGATTATAAAGCTTTACAGTGGAAATCTGTCCCTTAATTGTGGTAATCTCCCTCTGCTCTGCCTTGCTTGCTCTTACCCATAGACAGGCCAAAACACAGTCACAATAAAGATCCAAAATCCTAACCCAGGACAAGAGCAAAGGTCATTACAAATACTTTGTGCAGCTGAGCTAAGCACAACCTTTTATTCTGTGTTATAACATTGCTTTGTCATTCACCAGTGGCCAGGAATGATGCTGCTGCTTCCTTCAGAAACTTGTCCCAGACTGAAAATTGTAAAATTGCAAAATCCTTTCTGTTCTAAACTGCCTGAATATAGCCAAGTTTCACTGCGAGGTTCAATCCATTAGCTGATTAAAAGCTATAGATCACACTGTCTTGGACACATTCAGGCCATTATGAATAAGATCTGTCAGAAAAGCTTCTGGCACAAGTGGCATCTTTGAAATTGCTAGGGCTCCAGTTAATAAAACTTCACGTTCAATCCTTCTTCAATCCTGCAATACCAACAGGCAAAGAAATTTATGATATTCTTTGAAATTACATATTTAGAAGTGAGTTACAGATACAGAAACTTTAATTCCCAAACAACAACAAAAATAGCATCCCAAAAGAATACCCACGCTATTCTTGCATGAGAGAGACAGTCTGCTTATGAGAACTGAAAAAATGGTAACAAAAATCACTGATTAATTCCAGTGCCAAGTTTCAGATTTGCATCTTACAAAGGAAAACTTTCAGGTTTCTCTACAGACAACTTTCTTTATATTCATCTATCCCCACCACACCTAAAAAACATCGAACATACCTCTAACCATTGTATCTAACTATTACTGACTGCTCTTGAAAGCCATCAGCTTCCTAGAGCAGAACTTTAGATTTAAAAAAAAAAAATAAAAAAGAAAACCACATCAGGATAAATAACAGTTTTTCAGGGTTTGCAAATAAATGCTGACTTCCGAACAGCAGCCTCTGGTTTTGAGTGTCACCATGTGTGTGGAGCACTTTCCAACTCACCCCCACCCAATATGCAAGGACAGTCAGTTCCTGGGATTCAGCAAGGCACATCCATCATGCTTAAAATTCAGCTGTACCTCCAAGGATGGAGTGGGAACCTGCACTTGACTGGGAGGCCCCATCTCTTCTGTGCTAGCCCCAAAACACCAATATCTGTAGCCAAATTAGGCAAGCAAATGAGGAGAATGCAAATAGGTTTTGAACACCACCAAGCTTACTCTGCTGTCACTTGAGACATCAGTTCTGTCTTGACAAGGAGACAAGAAGACCACTGTGCCTCCTCTGCCCAGGTAAATTCCCCCTCAAGTCTGTCAAGTGAGAACTCACTCCTTATAAAAGCTCTCTATAAATGCACCTGGACAAGCTGCTGTCTGTTTGTAAGTGTCAAGGCAAGCCCCCTATTACACAAGATTTACAGGACTTCCTAAAGGCTCAGCAAACCTGATTCTTTCAAAATTCGTACAATAAATAAGTCAAGATTTTCCATTTGCACATTACAAGGACACTTAAGCACTTGCCTCTTAGAGTGGCAAATCTAAATCTTGTCCAATTGCTGACTGCACATTATTTACCTAAATATTTTCCCTTACATGCTTCAAGTGATCTTCAAAGAGGCTGTACAGGTTCCCAGTGTGTTCAGCATTCATGGCCATGAAACAAATCATTTATGCAAATATTTTTAGCTCAGTTTGTATTTGCCAAGTAGCTGCTGTGTCCCAGTCCCAAACTCACCAAGGCAAAGAAAAGACCCTGTAATTATTTATTACTCCTTCTTCACCTGCCATTCTGTTTGAATGGTACCCTGTGAGTATTTCCAAGTGTTTTGTGACCTTGTGAATAATTCTATTGTAGGATGTAGAAAAGCAGCTTTTCAGAGTGACAGGGAATCATTTATAACCTGCATAGTCTAGTAAATGATTTAAGTGCAACTCCAAACATAAATCAGTGTTCTTCACATGTTATTATTTTTGAATGTATACTTATTGTTAAAACACCCTCCACTTTCAAAAGAGAAAAAAATACAGGAAAAAAATTTTTAATCATGACTACATTCGCATTAGAAAAAAATCTTATCCCACAAAATACTCTGGGTTTTACTACCCCATTCAATGAACAGCTAACAATAAAGTTATCAGATGTTGTCTGTTTTGAACATTGAAGAATTTAAATAACAATAGTCATCTCAACTGATGGACCACAATCAAACTAACTAAAACTGTTTTTTTTCTGATGAAACTCTGAGGATGCAGAGAAGTGTTTCTCTAGGAAAGGAGCTTAGAGCTACAGAATATGAACAGTATCTACTTACTTTAGAAAAGGGAAGGACTTTTGGAGAAATGAGAAGAGTGGTTTTATACTCTTCACTTCCTAAAAACTTTCTAGTGGCACCACAGATGCACAGTCCAGTTGACGACAACGTGCATTTGCACAGACCTCACCGGTAATACACTATAAACGGAGGTTGGAAATTGCTGTGCAAGTGGGCTGGGAAGCAAAGCAGACATTCAAGTAAATCCCATGGGGAACAGGTCAGGTAAGATATGACTACCACAGAGTTTGAAGGAGAATCCAGTGTTCACCTGATCATGTGATATTTTATTGTTTAGATTGTTTCTCCCCGACACTTGCCCATGATTTTTATACATGAATACTGTTATGCACTTGCTGATAAACTGCTGACATCTGTAACTGGAAAAGAAACACAGCATTTATACCAAAAGGAAACAAGTGATCACCGATATTCCTAAGAGCCTTGACCTTCAGAAGTAAGAGTTTGATTTCTTAGGGTAGCAAGACTGTAAAAAAAGGACATAAGATATGCACAGAATGGTAACTTGGCTGATAGTACCAAGTCTATAAAAGAAAGTTTTCAAGACTCATGAGCTATCAAATACTCTCCTTAGTTGAACTCATAGATATCTAACAAACTAGTGTTACCAAAAAAAAACCCCAAATCTGTGCCACCTGCACTTGGAACAAAAAATCAGGTAACTAAAGGGAATACTTTGACAAGGACAAGAATAATCAAAGTTCTGGATCTGTGAGAAATGAGTGATCAGATTTGCTCTGAAGTCAGCAAACACATCAAAAGGTTGCCACAAATAGAAACAAACCTATTTGTTCTCCACGATGACAGTGTGCAGAACAGGAACTTATGGACTCAGACTGCAGCAAAGACCTAATTTAGGCATTAGGGATGGCTTTTTTCCAATGGTAAAGATAACCCTGGGCAGGTTTGCTGAGGGAGCCCGGGGAATTTCCCACATTAAAAGTCCTTTACAAACTGAATAGGCAAACTCTGCCAAACATGGCAAAGATAGTCTAGCGGGCGTAAGGAGGTAGACTCCTGAAATAATTCCCCAAGCTATTCTTATGCACATATGACAGATTTTTGGACTGAGAACTGGTAAATGCCACTATCAAAAATGGAGGAGAGCTCTTCCCGTTAGTGGGTGAGGACAGGAAGAAGGACAATGCTGACTGAAGGTTGGAAGGAACACAATTTTCTTTCAAAACTCTCGTTGGCTGGTATTGCTTAGGCTCAGCACAGCAAACGAATGACTCTGTTATTACATAAATGGTTCCACCGTAACATATATGCACCGCTTGTTTAGTGCTAAACACAGACGAGTTATTGGTGAAAGAATACAAACAAGGTTTTAACAAACCGACAACACCACGAGATCTTTGTGCCTGAGGACCTCAAAGCATATCAACCAGGCTCCCACTGCAGGCAGTGACATCCCCCCTTTCCAAGGGAGGTAATGCAGACAGAGCTTGGTTTTCCATCACTAGTCAGGTCATGGTGATGGCAGGTAGAGATACCCCAGACAAAATGTTCACGATCTTCCCATCCTCCCAGAACTATTTTTACTGCCATGAGATTTCCAACTGATGTAATAACTTTGCTGAGTTCTTAATGACTACCTGAGGTCACAGAGCATCTTACCTAAACTGAAGAATGGCAGGACTCCAGAGGATTGAGAAATAACTCACTGGGGGAAAACGTGGGTCTGAAATTATCTGACAGAGGTGGCTGCCAGGAGCTCAGCAGGCCCTGGAACTGCATTAGCTTCCAGATCCATATGACTGTGTCTTCATTTTTTCCACTAAAAATGAGTGTTTAGAAGACCAGAAAGCCACCATTGATGAATGTGGGAACTGACGATATCTTTTTTACTATGAGGTGATATGAGCAACGTTCCAGCTACCTCTGTCTGCCCTCTGTTTTGTATGAGAGGACATTTATTTAAAAAAAAAAAATAGAATTTGGCATGTAGGTGTATTTATAAACATCAAGTAACATTTCCACCCAAATGTAATCCTAAGATCACAAGTACACTTCCAGGTGAAAGGAATGACAGCACAGTTACCTTTGCAGTAGCATCTGCTCCAAGCACTTGCTGGCCTTGTTTGCTGTCCCCAGGGAACAAGACAATACTGCTTCGGTGCAAAGAGAGGTTTGGGAAAGGAGATAAGGTCCCAAACCATCATTTCTCAGGCTCACTGAAGAGCTGGTACAGATATGATAAACAAACTATTGACACTCCTTGACAGCGGTCAAAAGAAATTTATTCTTGAAGTCACATTTCCAAGTTTATGAAATATGTTGGACTAAAAAATGAAAAAAAAAAAAAAAAATCACTCCTTGTACACTAGCAACACCTAAAAAAAGACCTTGTGAAAGCCCATCATCATACATAGCCAAGGAGGTGCCACACTGCCAGGTGTGGCTTCCTGCTTAGGAGGACTTTTCAGATGATCCAAGGTAGGAGCGTTGTCATGAGAAGCTTTATGTGCACTGTGCTGAAGAAACACTGAACCAGTGCGTTAGGTTTGTCCAAGGGAGAAAGGCTTGGCAGCATGCAATGCATGCCTTGTGCAACAATGCTCAGCTCTGGGCTTTTTCTGGAAGACATCACTTGCTCACACTGGGTACCACTTTCCTATGGGATTTTGAAAACAAGTTTTGGCAGGATTCCAGTTCTTGGGGTCCTGACACCCACCAACAAACTCTCATTCAGCCAGTCCATCCAAGGCCCTGCAAGGCAACATGACCACCATCCTTCTGGGCTACCAGCTTTCAGGTCGGCATTTCATTCCTTGGCACCACCTTTCAAGCAGTAGGCTCTCAAATGAGGACGGATTTTTGCCTCATTTTTAATCCCTGAAGGCTTAGCCTCTGACATCTTTATTTGTAAGTGCGTCCATTACACCTTCAGATTAGCCATATGAGGACATATCAATACATTTCAACCACTAGATTGCTCACAAAGCTGTTACTTTCCTATTTGTTTTAGCTGCTGGAGTTATCTGACAACATTTATCTAAAACCTCCTCCAATCTAGTAAGATTCTACTACATGCTACGTTTAATACGATACAGCCACAAAATTCGGGTTTCTCTTTGATTTCTTCTTACCCAAGGGACCACTCCTGCCCACATGGTAAAAGATATTTTCCTGTCAAACCACTGAATATGGATATGCCAATACTATCTTTCAGGGCAGGTCCCAAAGTTTCCAAGCTACCTAAGAAGCAGCAGCTGCTCATTAGAATTCGTTTCCCAAGAAAATTACTTTTTCAAGCTGAGAATTAAATTTAGTTTATCTCTCTGGGATCTCTCTGTACCTGGGAAGCTGGAAGCTTTACAGGCACAACTAGCAGCAGGGAAACAACATGGGACACAACAGACTGTACAGAACAGATTTTCTATTTCTCTCCCCTTTCCCTTTCTTCCTCACCCCAATACACCTCTTACCACCTCCTTGGAAGCCATGGGGTAGTAGATGATGAGAGGCATCTTGAATCTCAGAATCTAATATCATGCTCCTGAGACAAAAACATATCAGCAAAATGGCTCAGCTTAAGCATTGTTAATTATTTAGAGAAGTGCCAAAAATATTCCAATTAGACCCAGTTCTATTATCCTCTTGCAGCTGCCTTTGCTGAGGAACTTCCAGAGCTCTTTACTCCATGTACCTGAAATCTTAAAACTTTTCTACAGGAAAACGAATAACAAAAATGCACCTAAGTGCCTGTCTGAATACTGAAGCTCTGGGCCACCTACAAAGGATGTGGCACTTTGTGCCCTGTGGCTTTTCGCTTCCTCTCAGCTGCGAGCATACACTGAATCCAGGAAATTTATGTACAAGCTTGTGTTCCATCTTTCTTGCTCATCTTCTTAAGGATGCTGATGTTATATGTGCTGGTTTTAGACAACAACTCAACATTTAAAAAAAAGAAAATATGCTGACAGCTAATTTAAGTTTCCATCATCCACTCTGATGGAGTGGATCAGGACCTCAAGTCTGACTTGCTGTATAGAAGGCGGTGACTCCTGAACCTATTCCTACACTCACATAAGGGCTGTATTTTCACTATAGCAACATTAATACTGAGCCCACTGCTACCTATTGAAAACTAAAAGCAATATACTGAAGAAGGAATCTCTGAACTACAGGACATGATATAATCATCATGGCATTTTTCTGAATGACAATTCAATTGTCTCTCACAGACACACAAGCTTTGCTCAGGTCAATCAATCCGTTATCAAACATAATACAGCTATTTGGGATACCAATTAGCATTGAAGATTAGGTGAATATCAGTTTAGTTTTTTATGTACTTACATATAATTAATTTTCATGCAAAGCATTACTAGATAAAAAGAGTCTTTATAAATACCTCCTTTTGATTATCTTGCAGGGTGCTGCACCTTGCTTTTCACTCATCTAATATAGCTTTACCGAGTGCTCAGGCAAGAATTTGCTTATTTTGAATGCAACTGTTTATGTTAAATGTCCATTTGAAGATGTCTCCTACCAAACCTCTAGACCTGAAGAAGGTCAATTAAAGTACAGGTTAGAATCAAGTGACACCAGTCTTTCAATGGCTTTGGTCAGTAATTTTCTTGGTTACCCTCTCAAAACTGAAAATACCACCCAACACAGACAACAAGATTTCAGACCCTAACAAAACATAATGATGCAATAGGTCATACACCAAGAAGCTGCAAAGCTAAGAACAGGCCAAAAGAGAATCATTACTTTAGTAAATCAACAGCACAAGCTACTTGGAGGTCTGTTTAGTATTGCACCTGCACTGAACACTGTGGAATTGCACCCCAACTTTAACAGCGTTTCTCTGCAATGTCACACACTAAAGCACCACGACCACCACCAGCAAGAGACTGGTAACATGCCTCATGGTACATTTTACCGCTAATTCTGCAGTCTGGAGAATACTATCCATTCTCAAAAACTCAAACTGCAATAAGATAATGTCAGGTACTTCAACAGTAGCTGAACTCTGAAAAAGCACAGTCTAACATCACCATTCTCAAGGCCTTCCCTTCAGACATCATCTATTTATACACACTTGGGGATCAACTCTAGAAAGTAAATTACCAGTTTCTCCTTGCCACAGTGGGGGGCAGAAAAAGATGACTGGAAAGCATGCTCTGATTTGAAAACCTGTATTTTCCTGTCTTAGCACAGGAAACTGGAGGAGAAAAACACACAGCCATCAGCACATCCATCCTGCCCAAGTTCCCACATCCCACAGCTGGATGGGAACTTTTCTAACTGTTTTAGCTGCTGGAGTTATCTGACAACATTTATCTAAAACCTCCTCCAATCTAGCAAGATTCTACTACATGCTACATTTAGTATGATACAGCCACAAAATACAGGTTTCTCTTAGATTTCTTCTTCTCACCCAAGGGATGTCTCCTGCCCACACGGTAAAAGACATCTTCCTGTCCAACCACTGAATATGGATACACCAATACTATCTTTCAGGGCAGGTCCCAAAGTTTCCAAGCTGTCTAAGAAGGATCCTCTGAGCCGGGATGGCTCTGTTCCCTGTACCAGTCTGCAGACAGGACTTTCCTGAGACAACCCTATCATTCCTGACCAGTTCTCCCTTGTTTGGTCCTGGGCTATCAATGTCCTCTTGAGAGAAAATGCCTTTACAGGCTGCTCCAGCCAGTTTGATGCCTCGGGAACCAGTTCTTTGGCTACAGACCACAGCAGCTCCCCTTTGCACCTCAACCCTGCCACGTGTGCCAGAAAAGCTGTCCCCATGGACTCTTTAATAAGAACAAGCAATGATTCACTGAATTAAAGCATTCTTACTCCTGGTGGTTACAAATTTAGCACACAACTGCTAAGTTTTTGGCTGAGCTTCAGCCTGTCCTTGATTTTCAATCAGTCTTTCAGAGAAGTATTCCAACCCGAAGGGGAAAAGATGCTTCACCCCACATCACCCTTGTGGGCGAGCGGTGGGAAAGGCAGTAGGAGGAGGCTCCACACAAGCCCCACTGCTCAGTACAAAGGCTGGCCAGGCTGCTGGGGGAAGGAAAGGAAAAAAAAACCACCCCCTCCCCTCGTTCACCAGCTGGGTCCCCAGGGCTGCCTGCAGCCATGAAAATCACTGCTCTGTCCCCACAGCCTCAGCCCTGGAAGTGACATGGGTACAACTGCCCCAAAGCCCTTCGGCCCCACAGACCAAGGCACTACCCTCTGGCAGGGGCTCCAGCTCCCATGCCACAGTGCTCAGCTGCTCCTCTCCTCCAGGCAAACATTTCCATTTCCTCATCACACCCAAATCTCCCCCGCAGTCACTTCCCTGGTAAATGCGATTAGAGCTTCACATTTTCTCACATCCTCTAAATAAAGAGTGGGGTTTTCACATCCACAGTCACTCTCCCATATGTTTGTTTATCCAACTATTTACATTAGCAAGCAATCATCCTTGTAACCATTACAAACTAACCACTGGCAAGATCAAACCAGGGAGTTGTCCTGCAAAGGGCTACAGCCCGCTAGCCCTGCTGCAATAACTGGCTTTTTGCACGGTCTCATTTAAGCTGATATTTCTCCCCAGTAGTTTCATTATCCCGGCTGTCAGCCAGCAAGTTTGTCCCCTCTTGGGAAAACTCTGCCTTCTTGATTGCCTCGTTCCTTTGACCCTTGGCAGCTCTGGTCCTCTTTGCGTTCAGCCTCCCCCAGGTCATGTAAAACGAAGTGGGGAACAGGCAGGAGCCCTACAGGAGGTATAGGGTTCTATACTAATAAGTCCCACATTAATGCTTGAGGTCAGGTGTGGGCAGTGCTGCTGCAGGGCAGGCTTTGGGCAGGAGCAGGTGCATGGGACCGAGAAGCACCTGTGCTCCTCACTAATGGTCTTCATGCAGGACATTCCAGCGCCTCCAAGGTGACCATTAACGACTGGTAGGATGCAGTAACAAATACAGGGCAAAGAAACCCAGACACGTCCAACAAGGCAGGTTATTGAGCCCACATTTTGAAGGGAAACCTCAGAAATTAGACATCTGCTGGCTTAAAAGTACTGGCACCAGTGTATAAATGCCTTTTTATACATTTATAGACATCTTCCTCACTGCTACCGTTGATGGTGCATATGCCTGAATTTCCCTGACTAAACAACAGAAACCACCATGTTTGAAGCCTACGAGGAACTGAATGTGTGGTGAGTTTTAAATAACATCCAGTCTGTGGTATTTATTAAATTACCAGGATGCTTTTTCACAGACTCATTTTGCCAGTCTTGCTCTTTGTTTCAGCAGTGCTCCAAACAATTGAGAAATCAAGAAAGTCAACTCTGGGATCGAGGAATTACTTAGGCAAATGGAAAACTGGAAAACGACCTGAAAATCAACCAGCAAAAGGACCTGAAATTCTCCTTTAATCACTCTTTTGATACCATGATACTAAGAAGCTTATTTGTGCCTTGGAAGGTTGAATTTTCTCATCCCTTTTGAGAAGCAAAGCATAAGCAGCAAAACAAAGAGTCTCAAAACCAGGTATGAAATGTCACCAGGAAAACACGGCACAGTTATGCACAGATAAGCAAAAAGAAAATACCAGGTGTGTTTGGCAGGGAGGGCACTGTTTTCAAACTGCAGAGAAAAGCAATTACAACTATCTAATATTCCCACCACTTTCAAAGGGCTAGTTTGTTTGATTTTAGTTTTTCTTTTGAAATGGGGGCAAATTTTGCCAACATTCAAAACAAACTTTTGTGATGCTCATAACACTTTCCCACTGGAAACAGAGGGGAGGTTGCTCTCCATCAGCATGTACCTAATGGGTTTCTACTGATGCATGTAGCACTCACGATGCCTCTTGCTCTCACCTAGAGAAGAGGTGAGAGATTTTTTTCTCTAGATAATCTGAGGCTCACTGGGGAAGCCCATGTATTATTCACTAAAAACTTTTAACACTCATTAAATTATTGCTTAACGTTGACATTTAATATTCCCCACAAGAACAGATCTGTTTTGCTGCCCTTCAGAATAAATGCTTGCATTAAAATCTCTCTAGCAACAGGTTGTCCCCCATGAAGAGGAAGAGTGAGCCAGTTGGGCAGGGCCTGCCCTCCCCACTGTTTTCCACCATCAGCTTTAATTTTACTGTTTTAATTCAGTCCCTCAGTGCCTGCGGTCATAAAGAAAGTCCTTGACACGACATACCAATAGTGAGACTGGCTCGGGCACTCTAAGTTTAACTTTTCTTCAGAGGAAGGGGGATACCTCTTAAATACCAAAGAAAGGTTGGGGAACACCAGCTTTCAGCCTGAATTACCACATGGAATGAGTCATCTCCCCAGTTTCACATCCGCCACCACAGCCCTGAGGTCAGCAGTGTCGTGGGTTTTACACGCAGTGACGCGAAACACCTCGGGGTTGGAATTTCCTGGGGCACTGAGCCTCTTCCTGCTCTACACTCTAAGGGACCAGCAGCTATGGTACGCTGTGGAAGGGAAGAACAGCCCAGTCCTCAGCAGTCTCTGCTCCCCACAGCTGTGGTTACAGGAGACATGTCCAAGCACATCCGTACAAACAGCCCTTCACCTCTCTTTTTAACTCCTCCTGCTGCCAAACTGAAGACTTTCAGCTGTATGGTGGTTCTTAGGATCTCTGTTCCTTTTCTTATTTTGTGCAGAACAAGTAGATACAGCATCCTTGCCTTAAGCTCTCCTTTCAAAGAAGGAGCAGAAAAAAATGCCTTTATCTCCCAAGGGAAGGACTTAACTGAATATCTCACTGCAAGCATCATACAAGGTGATGCTGACAATGGTGTCTGCAGTTAATGCGGCTGCAATAGCTTATATATATCAGCATAGGCATCCACCTGGAAACAGTCAGCGGCATCAACACCAAACAACCCAATGCTGGCACCAGAAGTTATTGCTGGGCTACCCCTAATTATCAGCACATATATGTTGCCTGAGATGGGAGTACATGCCATCTCCTCCCTTTTGCTTCTGCAAAAGTAGTACACTTAAAGTGAGGGGGATCTGTGAGGCAAATTTTCATTATCTATTCCACATTTGATAATGTCTATAAATTACTTGGAGAAATCAGCTATAAAATTACTAAATTGCTGATGACATGAAACTGAAGAGAGTAGTAAATACAAAGTAAATACAAAAGAGATTCAGAGGGATTCGGATCACTTATGTAACTAGGCCAATACACTGAAAATTAAATTTATTGCAGAGCAAATGTATGCTATTGCTCAGTTATTGGGAAAGTGCAGAAGCAAAATAACTGCACTTCTAAACTAAAGCACAAGAGAACAGAACCATGAAATAACAGCAGACACCTATCAAAAATCTCTCCTAAAGGAAGAAAGCTAATCCAGCAGAGCTGCCGCTGTGTTGGGATCTGCGGTAACTGTGAACAGCACAGCCCTGGCAAGGGGTTGAGTAATTTGCTGATCACACTCTACTCAGAGTCTGCAGGGCAGGTATGGAAGCAGGCTGCACAAGGAGGCTGCAAACAGAAAACAGCCCTTCTTAGCAGGCAGAACTGCTGCTTGATTGCGAGCCCAGCCAAGGGCAAAGCGAGGTGCTTGGGAATGGGATGAGAAGCTCCCAGACCCACTGGCCTGCAACAGCCAGGGGGGAACTCCAGGCACCTGAGCCCAATAAAAGCTCTCAAGTGAGAAATGCACTGAGGCCAGGAAATGCATGAAGGGGTTTTGGATATAAATTATGGCTTTCCCAGATTATCTAAGCAAGGACTCATTTGTCTCAAAGAAGCATGCAACATCTCTATCTGTTACTTCACACATCTGTTAAACCAACTGGGGTTCAGGGAGAATGGGAGCACCACACAGCACCTGGTAATCCCATCAGGGGCAGCTTCACCATAGCTGTGACACTACCCAGGCAATGCTGCGACAGGTACATCAGGAGCTGAGGAAGCAAGGCAAGGGCACCTGCCTGCCTCGGGCACCAGGAGCAAGGGCTACCCCAACAGGGATGGCCATTGCCCAGCAGGATGGAGGAAAGGGAGATGCTGATGAGGGGAGAAGCTAGCAGCCAAATCTGGTCTATGCCCAGCATGACATTTTTCCAAGGCTTTGCACTTCACCTGCTTTGTGCAGGTCCTTGGGAAGACAGGGAGGAGGCATGTCTGCCACCAGGCAGCTTCTCTGCCAGACTCCAAATCCTTACTCCCACAAATACCTCACCTGGGCCAGACAACTTATTTCCTCTTAATCTCCCTCTTGGAAATATCTGAGCTATTTTGGAAGTAATTCCCTCCCATTCAAAATAAGTAAAATACGCAAAAGCATCGTTTTGGCTGACCTTCTTGGGAAATTTCAGCACAGAGATTTACAATTTTGCAACCCGCAAACAGATTATAAAGTCTCAAAGTGCAAGAAGTCAAAGGACTTGCAGAGTTTGCTACCTGCATTGCATACTCCATTTTAAAATTACAGAGGCAGAGACAGGATCCCCACTACAAACTGTGTAAGAACAGTCTAGTGGATAAAGAAAGGTTTGTGCTTCACTTTAACACAGCAGGTCACTGGGTTGACATTTCTGCCTCCAGCAGTGAGCAATACCTGATGCTGACAAGCAAAAGGGGACAGTCTCAGGCTCCTGCGCTGCCAGGTCCTGAGCAATCCTGTAAGGTGCTGGATGCTCCCACTTCCCCCAGCCTTCACAGGGCACCCTAGGATGTTCAAGCTTCCTTGGCTGTTTGCAGGACCAAGGCACCCAGGCACGTGCGCAATGCGACAAACCGTCTCTCCTCATCTCCAGACAAGCAGTTATGTCCTGAAGGGTAACACTTGGTTAGTTCTATTTTCATATGAATAACAGAGTATCTGACATAAAATTACATAATCTCTATAAATATGTACATAAATAAATAAATAAATAGTTTTGATGCTTAACTTGACAGCACCTAGTAAACATGAAAGAGAGGGAACTTACTGAAAAGATTAATTTTCAACTGGCAAACACAGAACGGTCTCAAAAAGTAAAACAATTATGATAAAGAACAATATTGAAAAGGTAATTAAAAATGCTATTAGACATCATTTCAGGAGAACAGAAAATGAAAAAATTAACAGCACTGATAAGCCAAATCTCCCACTTAATGTGAAATGTTATTGTTTAGAAATCTGTACCACAATTCACCATACAGAACAGAAAAGCTCACATTTTTAATTTTCCACTTTTTTCTCATAAATATAATACAGTTAGCTGACTACATTAGCTCAATCATTGTCTCTCCATCCAAACAGGAATCTCCCTAAACGTTCTTCCCCACTGTACCCCTCAACAACAGTCTGCTATCCCAGGGCAGGGAGTCTCATGCCTCCTGGCTCCCCTGGGGTCCCTTCTGAACCCATGGCTACCTTCAGCCCTGTCTGAGGGAGAGAACAAGGTTTCCAAAACGTCGAGGCTCTCCAAAATGAATGAAAATTGACAATGACACACAGGGTCAGAAGGAGCCAGCGGGCTCGCTGCCTCTCGCCTGCCTGCAGCGCGGGGGACAGGAGAGGGCTGGATGGAGCCTGGGGACACAGGGACAAATAGGGGGTCTTGTCAAGGAGAGATTTAGGATTTCTGTGCTTGGATAACACAGGCATGCACAATTTCATTGAGAAAGCTGCTTTAATCACAAATTACTCATTTTCCATCTGAGGCGCTGCTGGGGTTTTTTTCCCTCTGCCTGATTTTAGCTCATAATTCCACCACGCACCAAGGCTTCTTCTCTAGGATCCCACTGAATCACAGTGCTAAATTGGGAAGTTTCCCAAAATGTGCTTTCCCTTACAATGTCTATTGCAGGATTTCTACCAGCAGCACCCAGTGGTGAAAAACAACCCAGCAACAAAATAAAGAAACTAACTGGTCTGGTTTTTTTCTTCTTCTCCTCCCTGATGAGATTTCAAAACAGACATAAGTTCACGAATAAAGAAAGGTTGTTTTGTTTCTGTTTCCAAGACAATGAAGTTTTGTATATTTTTAGTGCCAAGGAAAATAGATACAGAAGAAAAGGAATGAAAGCACCATGGGTGTTGTAATTTCCATTTTCCTGAGCTCTATCATCTCCAGGCTATGCTTCAAAAAGACAAGGACTGGGTCTTCCTGGGTGTCAAAACATGTTATATGCCATACTGAAGCCAGTGGGACAAAGGCACATAGTTACTTTTGAACATACTCTGAAAGACCTGCACTCAGCCCAGGTCTTCCTTTTGATGGGAAATTTAAAAATTAAAAATCTAAGAACTACCATAGGACCACAAGCCACAGCAGCTGATGGGGCTTTCAAGCTCTGCAGAGAAGGAATAAAAAGATGGTAGGACAGGGTTAACATCTGTAGCAAGGCTTGAAATGTAGCAATCAGAATAACTGCATTTGGATGAGAAATGCTAAAGATTAAGAGCTTGCCTTCTACAGCAGCGATTGGGTAATTGAGTCTTGGTTCCTTGCGGCTCACAACGAAAACGAAGAGAAAGGCGAGATGGATGGTAATTGCTTCAGATATGAAGTGTGGGTGCAGCTGTGAGCACACCGGGTCAGTAGTGATAAACACACCAATCCATACGGTTTCTGACATGAGGTACTCTCCTCTTGTGTTTGTTGAAGCTGAATTACTACCATGTCTCACCCACTTGCTCTCTTCCCAGAAGGAGCAGCATGCACAGGAACACCTTTGTCTAAACAGGGCTGGTTTGCTCAAAAATGATGGCTACACAGCCCTAAAGACACATTCCTCCAGAAACTCCAAAGTGACCCCACTGTACTGGACAAGCTCACAACGTTTCCACAACCAAACTGGGCTTTTAGAGTGGCAGGTACCAACCAAATAAAGTCTACCCCAAAAAGTAAATGCATATTTAGGATAATAGCTAACACCTTTTCAAGTCAGATATCTACTCAAAAACTATCCTTACGAAAGGCCTGATCTTACCAGAGCTTTGTACACTCAGCTTCAAGTGAAGTCAACATCTACTTGGCTGGCAGGAGCCCTGTGGGAAGCGCTGGTGGACAGGTTTCTGAGGGAACAAAACTCATTTCTAAAAGCAGACTGTGCTTCAAAAAAAAAAAATCTCAGAGCATGCTTGCATAGACCATGGCTCCTACCTTTGGACCCAAGTCCATAAGAAACCTCTTTAGCTCATTCAGATGATGCTATGCCTGTGGAACCACACTTAGAGAAGAAGTAATGCTCAAGAAAGCATAAACGGAACCATTAATTTCTCTCTATCACTAGCATTTTCCTCACCATTGACCAAGTTAACATCTCAGTAGTTATTTATATCCATGGCATCCAAGGATTCATTCTAGAGACATCAGAAATAACTTCCACCTCTTGCAAACAACTCATACTCCTCCACTGACTACCAGGTCACTCCAGCTTGAGGGTCTTTAAATACACAGCTCGTGACCTGGAACTAATGCCTCAAGCTCCAGCTGCCACTGGAAACATCTCCTTCAGTGCTCTGGATTCATTTTACCATTTAAAAACTCACTTTGAAATGATCTCAACTTATGAAAATTGAAGAGTTACATTTCTGGGCAAATGTCACTTGGGCCATGACTCAGAAAAGCAGGTATTGAGCTCCTGCTGCCACTGGCAGGACTCTAGCATGCACCTCAAATCCAGAAGGTACTCAAGCATTCCCTAAATACCAGGATCTGTGTTTAAAATAATTTCTAGCTGCTGGGCCATCTATGGTGGTACCAACTGGTTGTGCCCCACAAGAGGCAATCCCTGCCTCTAGAAGCCTGCAGCACTGGAGCTGCAGTGGAGCCTCTGCGGCCCTTCCTGAAGCAATCTTCATCTTTTTCCCATTCATTCCACCTATTTTTCCCACTGCTGCTTCATTCATCACTATTTATATCCCAACTGACTGGAAATAATTGATCCCTGCCCGCTCTGAAACTGTTCTTTATGTACTTGTAGATATTGTGTCTCGCTTCAGTCGTATCTTTGCACAGAGCTCATCCTCAGCCTTTTTTATTACAAGTTTTCCACTTCCAAATATTTTTATGGTTTCTTTTGTTGACCCCCTCTGACTATTTTCTAGAATATCCGTTTAGATTAACAATGGTACCCAAAAGTTAATACAGCACTGGAAGCAGCACTGGAAGCAGAGCATAATAAATTATCCTGCTTTGCATCCGACATGCCTGCTACTCACTAGAGACCAGTGACTTTGGATGCCAATTCCAAGGGAACTGGGAGAGGTTTGGCTTTCAAAAAGCACAATTCATCACCCCCCCGAAGCACAGGGTGGTTTTTACTCAAAGCCTACCCAATATCAAGGATCGCTTCTGAAATAATAGCGATTTTAAAATCCCCCTCTTGTTATTTTAAGTAGACTTCTCACAGCAGGAGATGGAGGTTCAAGCCTCAGTCCTCTCTGAGGACCAAGACATGGGTTTGTACAGCAGGTTGTTAGTCTTCAAATAATAAATGTATTTCATGCCTTTGATTACCAGCTACTGCTGCTTCTCCCTCAATAAGGATTTGGGAGAAAAAGGGAGTCAGTAACAAATGCAGCCATATACACCAAGAACGTGAAGCTGTGTTTTGGTATTTCAACTAAGAGTTTAAAGAGCACATGAACCCTTCTGTCAGCTGCCTCTACCAGCATGGATTTAGCACTGACATATGGGGGAAAAATGGGTCCATGGACACCCACATCTTTGGGTGATGTGGTAAAAGAAAGCTTCGGCACAGGTCTGGTCCTGAGCACACCCAAGACAGCCAGGTCTTGACAGCCTCTCCAGGCTGAGACCAATGTAAAATCCACTCAGCAGTTACAGCACGGGCAGGAAAGTCCTGCCATATCCCTCCATATATTTTCTCTATAACCTGGTGGACCCATTTAGATAAATCATATGACACTCCAGTATATTCTTTGATCAGTTACTCTTTGGGCAAAGCTTATGTTTTAGAGGAAAGTGTGGCAGCAGCATTTGGATGCTAAGGTTAATTATCTAAATAAAAGACTGTTTAAACTTCATTTATAACGAAATGTGAAGATCATTCATGTTGAACATGTTCTCCAACACGCTGTGCTTGCCTGGCTAAAGCTTCTTTGACATGCATAACTCGTACATGGGGTCAGGGGCTCAGATCAGCCAACCACAAAGTTTTTTATTTAATCTGCCAGACACCCTCTTCCCCCTAATATGCAACTGCCTGAAAAAGCCCCACGTATTTATTTGCAAACCATAATTCTTTTTATTTGCTGTCAGCTTTCTGAGCCTCTGGAGCACACATGCTTCATAGTTTTGAGATCTTTTGCACAGTCACATCATGTTAAAAACTGATGTGTGTGGTGGGGGTGGATTTTTAGAAAAGGAAGAAAATTAAATGAACACAGGAATTCTTCTAAAATGTCAGGGCAGTAGCTGGGACTTCAGAGGGAGTAAGGAAACAGTCCCCAAATCACAGAAGCTGACAATAGCGTCACTTTTCGAGATGGTCACAAGCACCACCTCAGAGAACTGGTGGTCTACAATCATCATCACCAACCATCACTGAAAAATACAAAAACCTGTAGGTTATATACCAACAGCAGCATGCTTTCAATGTTTCTTCTTCTGCCAAAAAAGGAAGCAGGTTTAAAATCCACAGCCAAAGACAGATTTTGTGGCCACATTTTCAACCACACCACTTCTGTCCCCAACACCATTCAAGCTGATGTGAAACAGAACAATGTCAATCTCTTCCATCTGTTTAGCTATTTCTTCTTACTCTGAATTTCCAAGTTCTCCCTTGAGAGGCCAGGAATAACTGGTTAATCAAAAACACCCCATGGTTTGGGATTAAAAAAACACTAACTGATTTCTTTTTTGGAGTCTAGCATTCCTGCTTGCAATCCACACTAACCCCAACTTCAGTTACATGATGGTATCACCCTGCTTTGGGTGGCTGAAGAACTTGGATTTTCCTGTTTACAATCAAGTTATCAGGTGATATTCTAGAAATAAAGTATTTAAATCCTTCCTACACGATGCTTTTAAACCGCCACTATATTAAAAGTTACATCATTAAAGAAACAGTTCCCATGGTACCAACTAACCAATGCTTTCCACTGAAAAATTCTGCTTTTTGGTTTGGTTTTGAAGGCAAGTATTTAACTAATAGCTCCTTGGTTTATCCTTGCTTTTGAGAAAAGTTGTTTTAAGTAACCAGATTAATAATGTTGCAACTCTAATTTTAATTTTCATGGGAAAATTATTTACATGCTTCCATTGTTGAAAACTGATGGAAGATATGAAACAGCCTCTCTTTCAGAGCCGTTGAATATGCAGAACCTCAACAGAACTGGTCTATTTGATTATATATCAACTTATGTTTATGCAAAACTTACTGTGAATGTATCTTTACCTTAAAGGCAATAATCTGTTCCTCGCATATACACGTCATTCTGTTATTGAATGGCTTGCCTAATGAATAATTGCAATAATTAATTTTTATTAAAATGTTCAGGAAAACTCTCAGGCTATTTTTAAACCAGGGGATTTTACCACCTAAAAATGCTGCAAAAAGAAATACTGTTCAGCTTTACAAATTGCTATTAAATGCTTTGTAAAGCAATGGAGCAGCTAACTCCCTGCCCACCCTTTCAGGCAATTTCTGTAACCTCCACATCCTTTACGCAGAAGAACACAAGCTATTCCTACAGGAGGAAAAGGAGAGAATTCTATAAAAGCTTCTCCATACTTCAAGAGTCTCTATCCATTCAACATCCATGAAAACCTTATTATTTACGATTTCTCCTTCAAGGAGGGAAGTTTCTGAAAATATAATATCTAAAGTACTGTTTTAGAGGAAAAACAACAAAGAGACTACTCAGGATCACTGAAGCAGCTTTACATACAAAACTCACATTGACTTCATTAGATTACAACTCAAGGAAATTCCTGTGTTGAGGAAGAATCCAACAACCACACGGGTACTACTGACAGCCAGATGTGCAAAAGCTAATTGTTTTAAAAGATCAGACACTCTAGAAGTAGCAGCATGAAAAAATAAAATATGGGAAATCATTTCCTAGGGGAAGAGAAAAATAATTGACAGACAGATGCAAAGCTGAATCTAGTTGTTCTTCATAATGTACAGTTTTAAATTGTTTTTCAAATGTAAACAAAATACATATGTCATAGAAAATGTAAATTAAATACAAATCACATTTTTAAAGATAGCAAAAGTCAGTTATTACAATTTCTTTTTTTTTTTTTAAGTTAGATGCATAAATGAAATCCTGTGAGCTAGAAGTGTTCTAGCCCAAACTTTTAGGACATGCTTTTTACTTTTTTGCACTGACAAATTCTCTTACTCTTTCTCCTCATCCGGCCATGGTTTTCCTTTTACCTGCTTGCTTAAGACTCCCCCTTACAGGCCTAATGTGCAAGTGGCAGCCAACATCCTGCCACGAGGATTTATAAGGATCACTCTTTGATATAAATGAGCAAAAAGGCATTCAGGCCTGCACCATCACTCCCTCGTCCTTTTTGGATTCCCTGTCTGCCTCCTCATCCTCCTTTTCTGTGCTCCAGACTTCTTTGATATGTCCTCACTGTACCACCAGCCACCAACAACTCCATCATCATACCTTGAAAGCTGACACCTGAATAGCACAGACTCAAGTTATCACTCAGTTTTCTGTCTCTCAACAAAGCCCAGGGGCAAAGGGGAAAATGAAGTCGAGCCCAGCACGCAGATACATAGGATTAGCTTCAAGCACTGCCCACCTGGAGCCTGTTTCATGCAATCCCTGATAAACTGAATAGTGCCTGAGCTCTACATGTTCCTAACAACATCTCTGTCCTGCAAGGAGTTGTTTTGCAGCTGAGGATAACACCTTCTCTGATGAAAAGTACAAAATGCTTGATGAAGGTCAATGTCACTATGCCCATGGTGAGCAAGGTATTTGCATGACTCTTCTCCAAAGCACCAGAAACACAGTGACTTCTTGCGGCTTTGCAGGTGTTACAGCCGACTGAGACACCACACGTTAAACACCAGCATTACCGCACAGGCACTAACTTTCTTGGGCTCCAAAAATCAGACTGAGCACCAGTTTGGCACACATACCATTCCTCAACCCATTCTTGGTTCCATGAACCCCTTAGAAGACCATCACAGGCAGAGAAGCAACTTGTGTGAGCAGAGCTGTGTTTGCATCTGCAAGACCAGTAATAGGTGTGGGAAAGGGGGCACATGCTTATTTTGAGGTGGCACAAACTATTCTGTACATGCTACAAACAGTGGGACTGCAGTTTTGCCAGAGGTAGCTCACGTCATCCTCCCCTCTGCAAAAGCAAAGCAAATATCAGCTGTCAGCCTGCAATACCACCAGCACACACATGCACTCCTCTTCAAAGTGTTTCCCAAACACTCACCCATTA
Organism: Dasyornis broadbenti; assembly: GCA_013397935.1. Classification (NCBI taxonomy): domain Eukaryota; kingdom Metazoa; phylum Chordata; class Aves; order Passeriformes; family Dasyornithidae; genus Dasyornis; species Dasyornis broadbenti. The sequence continues at coordinate 1,471,785 of VZRN01001507.1, read as the reverse complement.
ATCCTACCAGCCCTTCTGAGAAGCAGACACCTTTGTTATCCACAAATTACTGACTGGGAAGCCAAGGGATGGAGCTGGAGGCTTGAATATTCAAGGGGACAGCCAAAAGGCACTAAGGGCAGCATCAGCTACCCCAGATTCCCAGGTACCCGTGTACTTTCACACAGGGATGCAAGGAGCACACTTCTGCATGAGCAGCCCCCAGCCTCAGCCTTGTGCTCAGGACCAAACAGCTGTCCCCCTCTCCACACCATCAAGCTGCAAAAAATAACACAAACCCAGGCCTCTGAAGGACAGACACAAGGCACCAAGATCAAACAACCAAATGAGCAGACATCTGTCTGAACGTATACCAGTAAATACAGGTTGCACGTCTTCAGAATTTCAACCAAAGCAAAAATATGAAAGCTCTTCCCATGGCCTGAACAATTCACCTACGCTGGCCAAAACAGTTGAATTACCTATTTATTTGCAGAGCAGGAGCACAGGTTCTTTTCTTGCTCTTTCAAATTAACACACTTGACTGGCCAGTCCTTGAGCAAAGTGACCTAAATTTGAAGTTAGTCTTGCCTCGAGTCAGGTGTTGGACTAGATGCTCTCCAGCAGTCTGTTCAAGCCCTAATCCTCCTCTGGCTCTCTCCACCATGGCACTGATGATTTGCAAGGCTCACAGCACAATGCTGCAAACCATGCACATGTCCATAGCCCACACCTCCCTTCTGGCTCCTCTGTGGTCTCGAGTCCCCTTTAATCCACTATAGGAAACCACTCGTGCAGGTGATTCTCTATAGGGGGTAACCACATCTGAAGGCAGTCCAGCCCTTCTGAGGTTTGTCTTAAACCACCATCAGGTGAAAAGCTAGTAAAATGATGTCGTTTGGAGAATAATAGGACAGGGGCCACAAACACAGGAAGCTGGAATATCTTCAGGCAACATGGCTCACAAGCAGGCAGCACACTGAAGAGCATTCAGGTAGAAGGAAGACAAACAGAGCCAGTGCTGAGAAGGGGGAACAATAACGAGACAGAAGGAGAGATAAGGGAAAGGAATGAAGGAAGCTGCATAGAAGAGTGAGGATTTCCCCTAGTCATTCAACAGAACAAGCCAGATTGGCAACTGGTGTAAACTGGTCAGACATGTCTCCATCTGCAGAGCTGGCTATGCAGGAATGGGTGAAATTCAACTATTGGTGATGTAGCTCTAGGAAGGAAAGCTGTTGGGGCACCTCATCTTTTGTTATGACATGCATGCAGATGCTGACAATGCTGACTGTGGAACATCCAGTGCCATTTTCTCCTCTTTCTTATTAAAACAGTTTCTACAAGTATTTAAATGCCTGCATTCAGAAGCCAGTGATGAGCACAATACATGAGCTTTTACAGCAAATAAAGGAAAAATAAATGAGATGATCTTTTCTGATCTAACCTTTCCTCAGGCTGTGCTCCTCATTGCCACACAAATCCAGCACATATGAAGCTCAGAGATCTACTGCAACAAGCTTTCTCTAGTCCTGAACTAGTTTAGTATTTCCAAACAGTCTCTGTGCCTAGTGACACGCAGAGTACTTGTCTTCTCATATGGCACATAAAACAGCAGGCAGCCACTCCTTAAACTACTGTACTTAAATACAGCTGATGTGCAACAACTACTATCCTGTAAAATGTTATCATGAAAGAACTACCAGAGCCTTTTAGTACAATTCCAGATATGACAGAGCTCCTTCTTCCCTCATACACTAATTGCACTGAAATTGCATCCAATGAGTCCATGCATATTTAATCAGGTCTGAGGCTGATGAACACACTGCTATTGCATGGGGTGCTATCAGCCAGAGCCATAAATTATTAACTTTGCCAACTAAACTTCTGCTGAATAATTTTAGGTTGGTGGTGCGTTGTTTGAATGAAGCAAAGCTTGCTTTGTGTATCCCCTTATCATTAATATTCTTCCTGTGTTTCCTACGGCACCAAAGTGCTGGGAAGGGTCACTGCTCAGCTCGAGACAAGGCCCCCAGGGAGGATGTGGTGCCTCAGACAGACTGTATTATACGCCATCGCTGAATATTTTCCTAAGCAAAGCACCTCCTCTTGGGTCATGTCTAATCTCATCACTAATTATACCTCTTTGTTAAGGCCAAAGAACATATCTGGTAGTCATCTTTATTAGGTGAAGATTAATAAATAGACATGATCCTGCTTTTCAGCCTTCCAAGTAACGCATAAAGCACAGCTAAGCGCTAGGGAAAAAAACACAGGGAACAGATCCAATAAAAGAATCTCTGCCTTCACAAGGCTTTGCTCATTAAATAAAACGAGGTTGTGAGAGCTCTGCTCTGGGTACTCTCCACAAGCTCACAAGCCGCAGCCCGTGGCAGGAATGAGGCTGAGCACACCAGCTTTGTCCCTCCTTTGGCAGCACCTCCACTGTTCCCTTCCTGAGCAGCCCCCACCATTGCCCCCCACTTGATTCTAGCCCTCACACTGCCATCCCACCAAAGAGCACCCAAATTCCCAGGCAGGGTGCCAGAACAGGCTACTGGCAGGGGTGCACAGCAGGGCAACCTCATGCTGGTGCTGCTGCTGGGCAGTGGGGCTGCCTGGGGCAGCAATCACATCTCACCTAAGCTGTGCTCCACGGCAAGTGCAATGGATCTCTGCTGACCTGTGCAAGAGCTGCTCTAGTAGACATCAAATAACATCCACAACAGGCAGCCTGTAGAAGGGATGCTACCCACAACTTGCTGCTCCTGAGAAGCAGAATTGTCAAGCTCTTATTTCCAGCTTTCACACTCCTTTTATTAGGGAACAGTGGGGTTAAAGCCATCAACTCCAGCTGCATCAAGATTTATTCCAGGTTGCTAGCCCACAACTACATGCATTTTAAGACTCTCAAAATAAATGCATTGTAGATGTATAAACTATCTTTATCCAACTTTAATTATTATTAATGCTAATTACTCCCTAACATGAAGTGCTCCCCATGGAAGATGCAAAACATACCCTTAGCTGTCAGTCTGCACAACAGCTGGTGGAGCTGAGAGAGGCAGGCATCTGCTTACCAGGCCTTTTTCCTGACAGGGAGGCAGCTTACAGTAACGGTCACACCTCGCATTACAAATCAGAGGACCCTCGAGAAAAAAATGGAAATTTTGAACCAAAGAACAAAGCACAGATTGTATGCAGACCAGTATTGACTATTTATCAAGCAATATGCACCAGCTCACAGTTGCTATATCTCCCTCCTAACAGGCACTCTTTCCCAAAAGGTGAAGGCAATCAGTGCTATTAGCTCTACTAAGTACCACACAAAAGCCATGTCCAACGTACTGTTCAGTGAACTGAACTTGGTGGAAGTCCCATGAAAATTGGCACCCTGGACCATAATCCCCCATATGTATAAACCCAGTGATGGGAATGCACAACTTGTGTCTAAATTCAAGGAAACCAGTAAAAGGAACCACCCTAGCTCAGCTGATGCAAATCTCCTGGCCTGGGCAGCCTTCAGTCAGCCCAGCAATACTAACATGCAAATGTAACTGGTTTGAAGTCACGCTTTTGGTTAATCAGATGTAACCAGGAGCAGGAACCAGCTCCCACCTGGGCATCCAAGCAAACCCGCTGACCTTGGTGGAAATCCCACACAGAAACCCACCAGCCCAATCCTGGCCCTGGGGTAAGTCCCATGTATGGGACTGCTTCCAGCCAAGCTACTGCTACCCCAACCCACCCTGCATCTGCAAGTAACAGCAGAGGCTTGGTATTGAAGAGGAGCATAAACCCACAATTCTGGCACCTGGCAGCCAAAGAAAGGAATGCTATCGATTAGAGTTGTTGAGCAGCCTTGTGCTATGAACTCTTTTTCTCTCAATGACAGCCATTCATTGGCTCTCCTCAGGAGTCAAAGGAAACTAATCTTATTTGTTACTCACAAGCTCGAAGGGTCAAAGGATGCTGGCAGAGCAATTTAGGTACACAGTGGCAGAAATGCTGCCAGGAGCAGCAGCCTGCAAGCCAAGTGCCCCAAGCAGGGATAAAGGGCTCTTCCCCTTCTGGCCCACTCTGCAGCAATTTGGGATGAAGACAAGGTCTTGGGGTGGGGCGAGAAGGACAGGTGGGTGAGAAGAAAAAGAAGGCACATGAAGCAGCAAACTGCTGCAGGGTGTCACCAACCAAGCCACTGTCGTTCTGAAACTTGTACAGATGAAGACCTCCAGTTTCAGCTGCAATGTTTCTTGCATCTGAGATGTCACCTGCATCTGATTTGCAATGGCACCTCAACAACCGCTCTGAAATGAATGGGCCTCCCTGTGCCAGGATCCAGTGACAGCCCTGTGTCCTTACAGCAGCCGCTGCTCACGCCCTCTCCTCTGTATGCAGCACCAAGAGCTGCGCATCCCCAATATCTGTGTGCTGTGACACAAGATCACATATGCACATATACTGCTGCACCAGATGCTGGGTTTTGCAAGCTCATCACTGAACACAGATTGGGCAATTTGCACCACTACATAGTACCCTGTTTTGCACAAGTGTGTTCACAAACACCCAGTCAGAAGATAAAATAGCATTTCCAGTCAAGGAAGGCTGAAGGCCAAAGAGGCAGGCAGGTGCTGCCAGAGGGGGTGAGCAGTGGGAAGGCATTTAACTAGAAGCACAGGGACGCCAGACAGAGAGCTTGGTGAAGAAGCCAAGAGGAGCCATCATGACAGAAAAAATAGTAGCTGAAGACCCACACCATACTGATACTGAAATACAGCACACTTTCAAATCACCCTTGAATGGAAGAAGGGGTGATTTGAGACACTGCAAGTAAGAAGCACAACAATAGAGCAGAAGCGATCAAAGTACTATTGGTGTAATTTTCAAATACAACTGTCAATCGAAGCACCTCCCATCTGAGGCATGTAGTGAGAAGCCAGCCCAAGCTCACTTATGTGGTTCATGAGGTCACCAGAAGCCCCAGCACAATTACATCCTTCTGTCAGAGCTACTTATTACCGAAGCACACCACATCAAGTTTTCTCTTGGCTCACATGTACCAGTGTTTTAAATGCCCTACAAACTCACTGCTACTTTAACAACTTTTCAGGAAAAAAAAACCAACCAAACCAGGAGAGAGATGGATGACTGCCCACACTATAAGCTTGTCTCCAAAACACACATTTATGACACAGACCCCAGTTTCTGTGCTCTTACACTGATTTCTTTGGAGTGCCATGGGGTGTAAGTACATCACAGCATTACAGTTTTACAGCTGTATTTCTTCTTTCCATTGTTTAAAAGAGGGATCTGCTGCTTCAGCAGCCAAAGGGTAAGCCAGATAAATTCAATAATTTTAGTCCTGAATTAAAGATATTGGACAGATAGGATATTAAGTACCATGGTGCGGCACCAAGACAGACAGACCCTCATGGCCCCCTGCAAGAGCAGCAGCAGGATCCAAACAAAAGTCTTTGCAATAGAAAATAAAAAACATTAGAAAGCAAGGACAAACACTTGGTTCAAAGCACAAAGGCATGATTTATTGTCTTAAAAGGAAGGGTTAATTTCACATACATGACATGGCAAGGTGAGCAGCTCTAGTGCTGCACTGTATCTGCACACAGAGGTGTTTTCTGAAGCAGGGAAACCTCAGGGGGAGCTGAGAGAGTCAATGGGAGCCCATCGCTCATGCAAAAGCAATTTACAGGACCCGAGTGGGGCCAGAGGCAATGGCAGCGAAGCCTCCCCCACTTTACAGAGCACCAGTGAGCAGGGTGGGCAAATAGGGCATGGCGGGGTAGCTCTCATGGGAGGGAGTGCAGGACAGGGCACTGAAGCTGGTACCAGCTGCAGCCATGAGCGCAGCTGTGGGAGGGCACCAAGGCAGAGGAACTTCTCTGCTTAGTTAAAGAGCTCCAGCAAGACATGGGTAGGCCAAGGAGTGTCTGGGAAAGTGAGAGAGACACAGTCCTGGGATTGCACCAGCCTTCCCTGGACAGACCCAACAGGCAGAGAGGGCACATGTTATGGAGGATTCCCAATCCTGCTCTGGGCGGACACAGGGGCTTAAGGGATAGTGGGCAACTACAGCAAGTATCTGCCCAGCACAGCAGGCACATCTCCTCTATGACTACCCCGCTTTCCAAGGTGCCTTGGCATAGTAGATGTGAGGCTCTGCAAGTGGAACCAAACAAAGATAACGGCACATCGAGCACGAAGGTATCACTAAGGTTAAGTTTACAGACTGAGTTGTGCAGGAGTGTTGATGTGCTGGAGGGCAGGAAGGCTCCACACAAAGCAAGCTGGATAGGTGGGGCAAAACCACGCGTAGAAGAGCTTGTGAACACATTGTACAAGCTGCAGCAGAATGACATGACGTCTCCTAAGCTGCTGCTTCATTTTGAAATAGGTATTTACCTCCACTAAGCACAATATGATGATATTTGGATCCCCCAAAAAGAGTAAGTAGGAGGATGGGGGAACAGAGAGGTGGATTTATTTATTACAGCTTAGAAAGGGGACAGAGGCAAGCTACATTGGCAACGACAACTTAAAATGCTGCACAAACATATACAAATAGGTCTTTTCTAAAATGAAAGAAATATATGCTTTGCTCATGGCCACAAAAAGCACTGCACTCAGCATATTTATGGTCTGTGTGTTAGTTTTCCACATTAAGATGACTGCCAGTGCCTTCCAGGGCTCTGAAAACTTAAACTCTCACTGGAATCCAGCTTCTGCTGATTTATGTTTGCATCATCTAACCTCTGTGAACCTACACTGGCATAAATTACTAAACTGCTCTGAAATAGGATTATATCACTTCTAGCACAAGCAATGTGGGTAAATATTGGACTTTAGTTTCCAGAGCAGTCTAGCCAGAAAAAAATAAACCTGCATTTATCTAGCTGGAACTGGAAACACCACACTTTTTTTTTTTCTGTTTAATAATGCAAAGAATTCATTGTCACAATCTGCTAAATTGACATAAATACATACATTGCTATACATATTTTTATGTATGCACACGTATTTACTGTATTTTTACGTAAGAAGGTTAGGGATGCTTATGACCACCCACACCTGCATTTTCAGATCCTTGCAATGTCTCCAGTCATTTCAAACAAAAGTGAACTTGTGCCAGATACCAA